>NADL03000756.1:0-348856 GCA_002205965.3 Kappaphycus alvarezii
TCCAGTAGCTCGCTCCCAACCTCGTATCGATTCTCATCATTTTCAGTGACTGGAAATGATCGCTGCTCAACAGGGACTTCAGCGTGATCTTCCAATGCCCTGAAAAAGCGGCAGAGAATCTGAAAACATATCATCATCTCCTCGCTCTCCACAACTACTCCGCCTCTAAAATTTGATCCCAAGCCCGCTTGTCGATCATGTCGGCACCCATTTGTTTCTGTAGGAATCGCACAGCAAGGCAATGAATCCCTCGATATGGGGTAGCAAACATTTCTCGAGAACAAAGACAAAGAAAAGAAAAGCATCTCCCGGATCAAATACCAAAAGAAACGCTCCGCGAGCTGTCGGTTACTTAGACCACAATTTTCCGAATACACATTATCAGCTCCTCCATCCTTCAAATACTTTGCAAATAACTTTAACAATGATCCTTGTCCAACAGAAGCCATACTTATGCTCCACGTAGGGATAATAGCTCGCACAATGAGGTTCTCCATGCACAGATTTGATTTCATTTCAAACATCTTCAGTCCAATTGGATCCAAATCTTCTTCTGTCCTCGGTATGTGTTGTTTCCGGCCACCTTTCATATAAACAAAATAAATACCAGGGTATGTGAACTCATCACATGGTTTTAGCAGTGTCAAATCATTCTTATCATTTAGCTGGGAAATTGCGTCTTTTGTCCCTGTCCCACCCTTAAACTGAGAGTATATTTTCATCAATCCCCCACGGAAAACCATTCCACCCCATGGATGTGTCACAACATCCATCGAATCGACATCGCAAAACAGTTTTAGAGATGAAAACTCAGGCTTGTCAATCGCGTCCTTGCTCAGGCCCATTCGCAGCAACTCTGAACTTCGAAGACCCGAAACAAAGATACCAGTATTAGCCCTTTGAAGCGTTCTTCGTGCTTCCACAAGACTAACTCTACCAACCCTCTCCGTTTCATCGTAGTGGTGATTTCGATACCTAATTTCCAGCAAATACGGCAAAGACGCAAACAGGAATGGAATTTTAGACGTAAGTTTCTTTCCAAGGAAGTCTGGAGGACTTTCTGTATCGGTCAGGGGAATTGGAATGTTTCCCTGAAGACTGACTGGATGTGAGTTATTCAGAGCAGCAATTCGAGCCCTCTCCCCCTCTTCTTGCGCGTCCGTCCCCTCTTCATTCTCTACCTCGTGTCCAACATCGACCTCATCTCTACTCGCTCTCCCATATCCTCCATTTCCCGTCTCCTCCCCGAACCCGTCTCGTCCCGGATTTTCATTGTTTTCTTCTTCCGCAGCTGCACCCAAGACTTCATTTACGGAGTATGTCACCCTTCGCCTTCTATTGCGACGAACCACAAGTCCTTCCGCACCATCTGCTCTTTCACTTTGCTTGTCTTTTTGTGGGGGAAATAAAATCAGGTCATGAAAATCCCACCGACGTCCCCGAACACACATCGCAGATGCGATTTTAAAAGGGCCACTCGGCGTTATGAACGGTTTACTTTCGGAGACCTCTTTCAATGTCCACATTCGCTGATCCTTCTCATATCCATCGGCACGAACTAAGATTGTCAAATTATTCTCCAAATCTTCATGTTCCCATACTCTTGTCGTCACCCCACCAGCCCAGCTCTCCGAATAGCAGGGGTTCGCAACATATATAAATGAATCCAGAAATGTACATGCCGGGTCGTCCACATAGCCCACAGGAAATCGTTCTTCGTTCGTACGACGATAAAATCTCAGTGGAAGGAAACGATTCTCGCTATTCAATGCCACCGATGTTTTTACAACGGAATATTGCGGAACATCTCCAAAACAGTGTATCTTTAACTTTCTGGAGTGGTGGAGGGCGCATCGCACACGGGAGGTGCAAACTCCCAGAGGATCAATATTTACAACACCATTTATATTTCCACCGACATCTCCTCATAGGCACATTGCACCGTATTAACACTAGTCTGACATCGAAAACAAATATCTCGTATTGATACCAAGCTCCCGTGCGTTAACGCCTGGGTTCGCTTCGCAGCCGTACACTCAGCTTGCCTTGCATGTTGGAGAAAAATCTCCCATCCCCTCTCAATGGATTCTTCTTCGCTCAGATGAGAGCAGAAAGAGCATGCTGTGTCGCAGGTCATCTCAATGCGAGCATCCCTCAAAAAGGAAGAAATAAGATCGGTAAAACGTGGCATTGTGCCAAGTAGTCATTCACCCAATATAGTTGTCCAGATCCTTCTAATGGTGATCACTGATTCGAATTTTTCCTTTTATAGAGATAAGAGGGGGAAATTGGGTCGGTCGGTTTACTGCGAATAATGGAAAGAAGAAGTTGGGTTGGTTTACTGTGAGTAATGGAAAGGTTGGGAGTCCTCTGTACTTGTAATCAACCAGGTAAAAGTGTCCCTGCACATCGCAACATTACTTTTGTTCAATAAGTAAGTTTCGTATAGGAGCTAATTTGCGCGTCTTCTCGACACGTGTATTTCACACTTTTTCAAATAACACCCGTGCTGTGTACAAACGGGGAATCATGAGAGTTGCAGAGTTTGTATATATTCGCACCTTTTTTGAGGACAATGGAGGGCCCATTTGTGCATTTTCTGATTTGCGCGTTTTCTTGACACGCGTTTTTCACATTTTTTCAAATAACACTTGTGCTGTGTACAAACGGGGAGATCATGAGAGTTGCAGAGTTGCTGTATATATTCGCACCTTTTTTGAGGACAATGAGGGCCCAATTGTGCGTTTTCTAATTTGCGCGTTTTCTTGACACGTGTATTTCACATTTTTTCAAATAACACACGACCTCCCAGGGTGAGAACGCTGTTACTTCCCTCATTGGTCTACGGTTGTCGATTGTTAGGCTTGTGTACTCGTTTATTGCGGAGCTGATCTGCATCAGTAGATTGTGTGGATTTTTTCGTTCCTTTACCTCACCTAATTGAGATTTCTATCACGCTTTTCGGCGTACGAGGGCGTGTGCAGTAGTACTAGGACTCGGACATGTGCGGTTGCGAATGTGTAGACTTGTAATTGGAGGATCGCTTGTACTTTTCTGTCTTATTGCTCTCATGCTACCTCAGTACCGCTGTTGTCCTTTCAGTTACTTTTAGGTGAAATTGATGGCAATTGCAAATCTTTGCTTTAAGATCGCTAATGTACATTTTCTACAGACCTTTCCGACTTGGAAAAATGTACGATATTATACCAATATGGACTGCAAAAAGATAGTAGCTCGCTGTCTCCAACTATGTACAAGTGACAACTTGCCCTCGTCAGCATCACGTAGATTGCCTTCACTTCACCAACCAGGCCAATTCCTTCCCCCCGGTGCGCCGGCCTCGTAAGGTCCGATCTTCTTCTTGTTCCTGAAAAAATCACTACTTTGGCCTCTGCCCCTTGCACGCCAGCAATCGTTGAGAATTTGATGTTGTTGGAAACAGTGAATTCTCCTCTATCCTTCCGTAACTCCTCTCCAACCACCTTCTTGAGACATTCCAATTGTTTTTTGTAAATACTCAAACAGTAGCACATCTCGTCTCGGAAACCAGGCTCCTTAGATAGAGTTTTGATAATGCGAGAGACAATAATAGCTTCTCGAACCGACTCTTCACGACTGTGACGCTCAACAAACGACAGACCCCTTCGTGAGTAGGGGTCCAAAAATACTACTGGATGAGCCAACAAGCTTTTGTCTAGTGCCGAAGTGTCAGAAGCCGTCACTTGATTCACATGTAGGGCTACGCGCCCTTCAGTGGGTAGAACGGATCTTCCAATTGTGCATGCACCTGATCTCACTTGCCTTCTTGCAATGATATTGGAAAGGTGGCTTATTGCCGGATTCATCCGGTATTGGATGTCCAACAAGGCGTTGGTGACTTGATCATCGCCTTGAATGGAAACACTGGACCTTCTTGGGATCATTCTCTCTAGGGGAGACATTCCGTACAAGTGAGAGAAAAAAGTTGGCCTCCCCTTCACAACTGGTGGTTGTTGGTACGGGTCACCGTATATGGAGAGAACAAAAGATTGCGGAATATCGAACTGGGGACCTGCAAGAATATAGAACATCATAACCATATCTAAATCGCCAACTTGCGATCCTTCATCGACGAAAACAGCAGCTATCTTGGGGATGTGCTTCTTTTTTTGGAAAAGGCGGTGAAGGGATCCAAAGGTAGTCAAGATGATCCATCCAGTCCTGTTTTCATATCCCATCCCCGGAAAAAGGGTTTTGAATTTGCCTCTCATTTCTTCGGCTCTCTGCGCATTCAGGGAGTTCTCGTTACGGGCAAGATTCGGGTAACTCTTTCGTATAAGGGATAGACGCGCTTCAATGATCCGTCTCCTGTGAGCAATGGGATACCGGATTGCAACCTTGCTTCTATGACATCGACTGCTGAATTGGTTGGACAAATGCATAGAATTGACCCTCCTTGTCTTAAGGGAAGAAATTGTTTTTTCAAATCTTCTTTTCCCTCAATACCTTCTGAACATACTCGAGTCCTCTCTGCCTCTGCATGAAGTAGCTTGTTGCGCAATTTTGGGGCGTTCGCAATAGCAGAGATGCAATGTACCAACGTGTTTGTTTTTCCCGTTCCAGCTGGACCCACAACACACGACGTCCTAGCAGGGAGGGAACTTTGTTCCATGAAAGGGAGTGCAGAAAGAGTCTGAAGAATGGCTGTACATTGACCAGTGTTGAGGCATCCAAACTCTTCATTTTCAACAGACAAAGACTCTCCTTCCATAACTGCCATTCTTGAAATGTAACGAGGGGGCCCATCACGTAGAAACCACAAGCTTCGAAGAATAGCTGAATTGAAACTAAGACGACCATTTCCTGTTGCATTTTTTATCGCATTCCCGATCTTATTGGGTTCATGAATGACTTTTCGCCCCAGTAAAAGAGTCTGAACATCGGTCGAAAACTTTGCCATAGTTTGTACTCCTTCAAATGCTTTCATTGTGGAGCCAAGAAATCCAACTCTCCGTACCAAAACAAATTGTTCTTCTCCTTCCAATAGAGGTCCTCTGTAGTGGTCCTTTGACCTTCCCATAATCGCAATACTCGATTCGCAGATCTCTCTCTCTTTCAACGGTTTCACGGGAGTTACATTCTGGAACGCGACAATTCCATATACCGACTCTTTCCAAACGACGCGTGTACGGTGTTGTGCAAAAATATCCACACAGACAATGTCATGTAGTCTGCAGTGATCCCTAGACGAAAGTCGCGGGGTATTTTTCTCCAAATCAATGTAGTCGCATCCAGTCTTCGAATCGTTGTAGCGGTCTTTGACCACCGCGCTGCGGATGTCCACGTCAGAGACCCCTTCAAGTGTATTGGGTGAGATGTATGACCATGTGCTCTGACGTGAGCTGAGATCTAACAACTCGACATACGTCAGATATAATACCATGAAATGGCAGTATCTTCGGTAGTCGTTCCAGGAACCAAATGATGCGTGCATCTCATTCCCTCTCGGGACCCGATCCATACCGACCTTGTTTCTAAGCCACCACAGGACATTGTTATTCGAGCCCTCCCTGAATTCATGACGCTGTGACCATGCCCCGAAAAAGTAATCCTCAGAGTAACAATCGAGTAGTCTGTATCCTTCTACTTCAAATGGGATCGACTCCGATTGAATTGTACTCCGTATTTTGCTGTCCTTCTCTTCATCACAAGGCTTAAGTAGCTGGATAGTAGTTGCGCTACTCTCGTATTCAGAAGCCTGATCCGAGAATGAAGCGAGGCGTGATCTGAACTCAGATGCAGGGACATGATCGTCTTTCAAATTGTCCTTTGGCATATTCCAATCAAAGATTTCAATGTCTTCTTCCTCAGGAGCTTGTTGGTCTCCTCCTCGAGAATCATCAGAGATATCATTACGATGATTTCTCGATGACGATTCCGGTTGAGGTTCATCTTGAACAATGGAAATCGGTGCTGGCATGTGGATCAATTGATTTGGAAGTGGCTGAGTAGTGTTAAGGGATTCATAATAGCTGCAGCTCTGTGGTGATTGTGGAGACAATGAATGTGGAGACGGTGGATGGGGTAGTGCTAGTGGAGCCACTAGTGTTGATCCTTGAACCTCCGGGAATTGGGGAGACATTGGCGAAGACGGCTCCACTTGTGGCATGCCAGAGTCTGCCGGTTCATGTTCCGCAACAGACTCAAAGGATCTATGTTGGGGCTGAGAGTTGTAAGGGGATTGTGGAGACTGGGGAGAAGGTGGGAGTTTTGGAGGCATTTGCGTTGACAGCTCTCATCTTCTTGCACTCCAGCGACTGTCCCTGCAACTCCTGTACTCAATTCAGTATTTCCTTGATGCAACCGAGGGCTACCATGAAGATGTAGAGACTCTTGATGGTGTGGTGCTTGTGAAGCCATAGTTGTTGACTGCGCACACTGTGCGGATTGAGGCAAAAATGGTGTAGAGGGCTCCTCCGTTTGCTGCATGTCAGAGTCTGCCATTGCACGTTCCATTGAGATTGATAGCTTCCTATCAAGTTTCGTGTCAGCGACTGCAGATGCACCTGTCGTATTTTTTTGAACGAATCCCTGGGGCGGCGACGTAAAGAGAGACCCAGGGGCACACTTAGCTTGGCTTTCCTTCTGGACGAGAGTTTGATTGTTATGAATGGGGTCGACATACGAGCTCATAAAGTGGTCGGCTGGGTTGTTGGTTGAATCGCTTGACCCAGTGACACGGGGGAGTGATTTGGCCAGAAATTCATTCACTTCTTTCTCACTAAGCCCGAATAGGAACGGCGACTTCCACGAATTGTCTCCCAGGGTATGGTAGGTAAACCTTCTTCGCACTTTATCTACCTTTTCCGGACTTGTTTTTTCTTCTTGTTGGCGTTTCATTTCGTCTGAATTAAGAACAGCAGTTGTGCGGCAAGTTTCGGTGAAGATAATATTTGAAGAATTAGAGAGTAAGGAAAACGGATGTGTGATTGGCCAGGTGTTTAGTGAAGGCAGAGATTTGTGTGGGTTGTGGAAACCAGTTGTAAGAGTGAAGAGGGCGTTAGGCGTTAGATGAAACAAACCGTAAAAGTGCGGAAGGAGGAGGCAAAATATCGTTAGACAACGGTAAGGGGAATAACGTTGCTACACCTGCGTACGATTCAGAGCTTTATTTATAAGACTTTGGTGAAAATGTGAAAAACAAATGCGTCCATTCCGTCGGGTAAACAACATACAGTATTATGCTTTCACATTACACGTAATCTACTTGTATTAATAACTTTTGTAAATTACACGTGGCGTATATGAGATGAGGGAATATACCAATCCACATAATATAAAATTACACTTTTTGGCAATCTTATGTCGTCGGTAAGTGTCGATGGGTCGGTATTTTCCAATATCGTCGGTAAGAGTTTTGTATATTTTATGTCGATGTCGTCGGTATTTTCCAATGTCGTCGGCAAGGTTCTACAGTCCATGTCCTATAGGTACACTCGTGGCCCATATATAATAAATTTGATCGATGAAAACGACAAAATTGGTGTTTTTGTCCACTTTGTATAGTCTTGATGTGACCACTTTCAGCATTCAGTCAGTATTTACTCCGCGCCATATCGCAACCAGGTCGATGGGAGACACTCAGCACCAACAGAGGCGAACGGCGAAAAAGCTAATAGTATGCGCTACCTTGTCATGAAGAGAATATGTATCGAAATTGGCATTTACGAGCGTATCTGGTCGACTGGACTCCAGGCGCTTCATGGCGTTCTAAAACTGTTGCGTTAGTCGAAAACATTTGAAAAAGCATTTAGAACTTTGTTTAGAAAGCTGTCATATTTCTTTACACATTCTGTCTTTATTCGGAGTGTGATGATAAGAAATTACGTTGGTCCTGCGGAAGACTTTTGACCATGAGATTTGATGTCGGCGCAGAGGTTTCAATGTTAATTGAAATGTCGGGGGAAGGGCGGGTGAAAGGGGTGGAATGATTTCTTTCAGGCGATGTTGATCTCCTATTTGGATGTGAAGAGGGAAGAAATGGATCGGCATAACTACTCAAGAAACAGTCAGTAGGGGTGTCGCCGAATTCGCTTGAACCAGGAATTCGACGCAGTGTTTTGGATATAAATTCGTTCACCTCATCCCCAACAAGCCCAAATAGGAAGGGCGACCTCCACAAGCTGTCTCCCAAGGTGCGGCAAGTGAATCTTCGTCGCATCCTATCCACCCTTTTCTCCTCGCTTTCCTCCTCTCTCAAATGTTTCATTCCTCCTTAGCAAATGATAGAGGAGACTACAGGATGCAGTGTCAATTCGAAAGATACTGTATGTGGGTAGGGATATTGGTAACAAGGGCGCTTTGCTTCGTTGAGCAGGGAGCTAGAGCTAAGAGCTAGTCGGAGAAGCGGAAGGGATTAGCCAGAACACAGTAAAATACGTTGTCACACACAGACACGGCTAAATGTTAGAAATTGCGGCATCGCTCCCAGGCGTGCCATTTGTATACTCCTCCTGATTACGTGTATTTCGAAAAATTGTTAGTTACACGTGTCAATAGTTCAGTGATTGCCGCGTGCTCCCGGCTTGCCCTTTTTTTCATTATCAATTTATGGTTATTTGTGGTACTTTTAAGCACTGTAATTCACTGTCAGGCCCCTCCACCCGAGCCCTCCATCCTAAAACCCCTTCCACGTGTATTTCGAAAAATTGTAATCTACACGTTGCAAACTCCGCCTGGGGGTCGGGTGGAGGTCGGGTCCCAGCGTATGTGAGACCCCCATCGGCCTGGTTGGTATATGGCGCGGAGTGAGATCTGACACTGGACGGGGAGAAACGGTGATGGGTGGAAGGGATGATTCAGAGTGGCAATAGAAGGCGTCGTACGCTGATTGTGTATGTTGGAAGAAGGGAGCCGGCGCCGGCGCAGACGAAGGTTGCATGCGAACCGGCTATGGGCTGCGGTGTCGGGCCACACGTACTAGGAAGTGGTGAGGAACATGGGAAAACGTCGCACCACGTGTTTTTCGAAAAATTGTAAATTACACGTGGCATAGATGCTCTCTCTGAAATGGATTTTGGGATCACTGATGTGGCGCAGTCTAATCTGGTTATTAAATTAGAAAATCACTTTACCCGCTATGGCTCATCAACAGTTGATAAACATTTCGAAGAAAATGTTTTGCGTAGCCGAAAAACCGTCTCAAAGTATTCCCCAACGCTCTAGCTCACCTTACCCATCTACCTTTCCGGCAGTGGTATTCGACTACGAGGAGTACAACACCGAATATAGGGGTTTCGCGCCACCAAGCCTTCGTCTGAAAGGATTTATTCGCAATCGGACCGGAGTTCTTTCTCTGGTGACATTAGTCCATTTTCCGAACGCCGCCTCTCCCGAAATTATTGAGGGTGCCTTGTCCTGGCAAAGGGAAGAGTTCGCCTGAAAGAAAACCAACATATGTACTGGCGGTTGAACTTCGAACCTTGCAGACTTATCAACCATCAAATTCTTTTGATAACATATGCGACTGGATACAACGTCAGGTGTCCAATACTCTCCGATCACTCAGAACTCCCTATGATGAAACTACAGACGAGCAATATCGGCCAATTTTATGACCAAGACAGTTCTTTGAATGGAGAGCGGATTGCCAAGGAATGGATTGCGGCGCTAACCGTCATTCACCACATGAGCACACGTGCTTTATTAGAAATATGCATGAATCGTCCTAAAAAAGCGCAAGCCTTTGTTCCAACGAAAGTTAATCGAGAGGGGAACCTTTTTGTGTGGTGGCAAACTCCAAAGCCACTGAATTTAAGGGAGTTTATACGAAATGTCTATTCCATGAAAAGAGTCCCAATTCATATTGCTACTCCTTTGCTACGGTCTTTTCCTCATTATACTGGTTTCTACTCAGCTGTCGTGGGGAACGATAAGATCTACCTGGATGACGAATCGGACGCTCCCTACCCTATAGTGGACACTTCAGATCTTCTTTATGATGATGTGGCCTCTATTTCAGTGACGGTACCTATTGCATTTCATCTGAAAGTAGAAGGAACGCAAATAGCGGAGATATCGTTTGAACATAAGTCTGTGAACCTTGTTTTCATTAACTCATCTCTAGAAACATGCATTGGGGCTGGTGTGGTAAGGTCTCAGAGCTACCAGTGGACGAGAAAGGCATGGTGCGATAATGTTGCAAAAGAAGTGGACGCCAATCGTCAGAAAACCCTAGTACGCCAAGGTTTAAAGAACCTATCTTCGTTCCTTGATATTCGTAAACTAGTGAAAACGACCATAGTGGTGAAAAGATAAATAAATTTTATTCTGTTTCTGTGCTACTCATCTACTACTTTCCATAGCATTGATAATCCCAGTAGCCCCTCTGCCTCGAAACATTGTCGCAGCGGGCCGGCAAGTTTCCGAGACGGACCAAGGCGGTGGTCCGTCCAAAGCGCAGCCTCCTGGGGCGACATCAAGGGGTTACTAACAGGACTGAAAGAGCATGGGAGCTTATGGAACGATGTTTTCACAAGGAAACTCGTCTGCCGACCCAGTGATCGGCTGGCATCCCAGTATGAAGAGGACTGTCCTGCTGGGAGAGGAATAACAGATGCGTTTTGCAGCGTCATTCGGACTCTTTTCAAACAATTAGGCCCAAACTTATTCGCCTCCAACGATTCATCCCTCCCAGAAGTGACCGTGATCTCATATTGAAGGAACGACTCTGTGTGCCAGAGAATCATGATATCATGGTCATTATCGTCCTTCTTGACCTCTTCCGACAGCAAAATCCGATAGAACCCGAGCGAAATGGATGTGTTTCACAGAGGACTTCTTTCAGATAATCGAACGATAGCTTTTCCTGATCGTAAAGGCAATTGAGGAAAGCACCTAAATCTACTGGTTTCGATAAAGACCACCATATCCAGCAAATGAATGGTGCAGATTCATCAATAGCTTGGTCATCTCCATTTTCTGCTTCCACTTGTTGGTAAAGTGCATTCTGCGCATCCCAGGGAAGCTTCATGACGCGTAAGAGCTCTTGAAGGCATGCAGCTTGGTGGAGAATGAGGCATCCGATCCAAGTTTTCGCCAGATCCACTCCCCGAAAGGAATGGAAGAATGGATGTAGCAGCTCCCACGAAACCTTCCATTCAGTATCCGATCTATGTGATTCCCCATTCGTATCCCTTAATATTCCAGTGGGTACAGGAATCTCCCTAAATGGGAATTTCGCAGAGAGGCAGCGGTTATTGTGGCTTTTATGCGAGTCCATATCCACGGCTGCCGACGTCCCATCTGGAAGAAGAAGATTGATTGTACCTTCCTTCACAAAATGTGGCAATTCACAACTGTCGGAGCTTCAGAAGGACCTGTCTTGTAATAAACAAGCATCAATTCGGGTAGGCAGTTGTGGGTGAGTAATAGACGAATGTCGTCCCTTAATACCGCAGAAAGTGGCCATGTGTTTCGAGTACGAGTTCTGGAAGGATTGGAATAGTACAAAAGGATACCACATACACTGGAGCCAGCAAGTTCGGTGGTGATAAACATTGCTGCTAGCGTATAGGTTTCAGTAGAGGGTGAGTGAAAGGAAAGAGTGGGCGTGTGTTCTGTAAAAATTGTGGCAGGTCGGCCAAGATAAATGAGTGGGTGTGCCGATAAGAGTTGGAGGACGGGTAAGTGGGGCGGGTATGGAAAGGTGGCCGGGGGTGTGAAAGAGCCGTTGATTAAGAATGGGGCGGGAAGAGAAGAGTGATGAGGTTGACCTGTAAATTCTGCATAATTCTGAAAAATTCAGAACACACGTGTAAATCGAAAAAATTCAAATTACACGTGGACACACGTGGACATTGAAAATAGATATATACCACGCCCATCCTTCCACTTGACACACTGCGAGTCCCAGTCCCATCGCTACCAAAATCCATCCATGTACATTCACCCTTCTGCTTTACCATCCATCTTTCTGCTTTCATCTTTACCATCCATCTTCCTCCTCTACCATCCATCTTCCTCCTCTACCATCCATCTACATTCAGCCTCCTCCTTTACCATCTCCCCATGTTTTCCAAACTCACCAACATCTCTAACAGTAAGAGCTTGAGTGGCATTCTCTTCTTCAATGACGATAGTCGCACGATGATGGAGCCTGGCACCCCGCAAGCCCTTCTCCTTGCTGAATATCTCCCAAAAATTAACGTTGGCGCTGTACAGATCCCCGTCGTATTCTTCTCAAAGGGCAAAGAAATTCCCAATTCAATACCTGGTTTCGTCACTCGATCCCCTGAAAATGAACTCCGCCTAGTGGACACGACATACGAACGGAGTACAGCTTGGATGTCCAGTGCTACGAGAACAAAAACTCTTTACTTAGTGACTATTCGGGAGAAAATGGATCGCAAAACTTCAAACTCAACCTTAATATGCTAAAAATTGAAAAATTCGAAGACGGCGACATTCGCCCCGGAAAGGAGGCAGCGATGATTTGGATAGGGACTCTTGCAGTGAGCCGCTTCGTTCTGACACGTGCATTTCTCCCGTGTGCGTATTCCGAAGGCGAATCGTGATCAGCTGGATCGCAAACTGCCTATGAAAGGATGCAAGACACAAAAATAGCCAAAATCGACATTTTCGAAAAATTGTCATAACTCAAAATATTTTTACTTCTATGCCTTCAACTGTTGTCAGAAAGACAATGAAGCACTCCTGAACACTGTCGAGGACCATACAAGCCTTATTGGAACATATAAATAACATGTGCAACAAATCCCTCGGCCACCCAAATCCCCACCAGGCCGGTAAATAAAAACCCCTAAAACCCCTAAATCCTAAACCCCCTAATAAACCCCTAAAACCCCTAATCCTATAGTTCCCTACTCCCGCTAAAGCCCTTGATACCTTCTAAGACCCCCTAACACACAGACAAATTGGTTTGTTTATTCACTAAGCTGATCCGACAGTTCGGCCTATATTTTCATTTCACGTCTTACGCATGCTTTCCGTTTCTTGTATCCTCGATTTTTCTCTACCTCAACTCTACTATTCCTCAAATACTTTTTCACCTTCTATCTGCTTTTCTACAAGATCCTACAGCCTGCCACGCGATATGGTGGGACAAGCATTTGAACTTTTGCACAACGTAATAGGCTGGCTTACAGGCTGTGCACGTTCGCACAGCCTAATTCTCACTGCGGAATTACCCCTTATGTACTCAGACTTACCCCCGATGTACCTGGACTTACCCCGATGCACCTGGACTTCCCCCGATGAAGGCAATTATTATGCCCGCATGGAGCTCCTGACCACCTCCAATCAGCATTTGCCCCTTCCCTTGCGGCCCCGGCCCCATCCAATCAGCATTCCCCTCACGCCTCCACATTTTTTGACAGATCATAAGTGTGGCCCGGTACAACCGCGTGCAAACGCAGGAGTATCATAACATTTTTTGACGAAATTGATCCACAAATATTATTGGACGGGGGCAATGCTTACGGAAATCTCTGCCCCCAAACTGCAGTAAAATATTTGTACAGTAACGAAAAAAGGTTAAAATTCAGTAGAATGCGGGCATATTTTGCTGAGCGCCAGTGAAACGTCCCCCATCTGGATGTGCTCTTTTGATTAATTTTTACTGATGTCGGGTTTACCCCTGCCTCGGAATAGCTATAGGGATATCAGAAGACTAAACCTATTCCATCTTACCCTACAATACTGAAAGTACCGCTCTCAAACATATTCGAAACTTATTCGATCTATTTCGCCTGACATTTCCCGAAGTCGAAGGGTGGGAAGACGTTTTTGCTCATTGTGATAGAGCATTTATCGGGCTGGTCAACCGCTTTGGTTACAGAAGATTCTTCGGCCAGGACTGCTACTCAGTTTATAGAGAAGTAAATATTGTTCCACTTTGTTCCCCCAAAGACCATTGTATCCGACAATACTGGATGCCTCATTGCTGCTTCTGTCATCTCCTTTTGGGGAAATACGGAATCTCTTGGAGCACTGTTCTGGCATACGCCACCATGGCGAATGTTGGAGCCAGGAGGATGGCACGCACCATCAAGATTGCCGTCAAGAAAATGGTTCTAGGTCAGGGAATGGATAAGGAGGAGGCCTTACCGAACGTTTTGTATGGATACCATCGTCTTCGTCTCGCCTCCGGAGCATCCCCGTTCGATTTGATTACGGAGTTGTGCCGCGCATGAAATCGTAATATGCGTTAGCTCCAGTTTCCAGCGCCTCGGAGAGCCATCGACGATTGGAGTTGTTAGCAAACGTGGCATTACGAGCACGATCAAGGGATGAAAAAGATCGTGTATTGAGAGCCAAGGCATTCCTGGAACCTATAGCGATCAACGTAGGCGACTGGGTCCTTGTCCCGCATGGAGCGGTCCTGCAGACGACAGCTAAGTGGCCAGCTTTCAAATCAAGATACTTCAGGCCGTCCAGATATGGAAAGGGGATCATACGAGGTATTGTCTGAACTCTTATGGTGGGCGCCACTCCTGACGTGCCATCCATGCAAGTCGTTTGGTTCCTTTTGTGGTTCGCCCCAGATATCTGCAAAATTAGTGCCCTCCATTCTCGCCCATACTAGAAGTCGCAAATTTACCCTTCAGCAGAACTTTTCTCCTGTTTATTTGAATAATATGTCTTCTTATTTTTCATAAATACATTTTTTTGTTAGTTTCAGACACATGTCTACAAGATTTTGATTGGTCGCATTCTAATTTTGATGAGTAATCTTCTACGAAGTATCAAGATCGCCCGAAAAACGAGAAGAAATGAAGCAGGACGTAGAAGGCAGTCGATTGATGGAAAATGTTTAATAACCGTGAACCCTACCGCTTGAATCTATCCACATTACCCTTCACCTTCGATTGGGCTCCATTGCGGAAGCAAATTGCCCTTTTGTTCGTAAATAACTTGGACTAAACTTCAGTGTCCACGTCCCTGGACATTCCCACCGATCTTTTCCAGATTTGCGTTGCTCCTGTGCTCAGCCTCTCCAACTACTTCGCCCTTACCGTTGCTGTATTTGTGCACAGCTAAAGATCAACTTCCGCGAGTACACAAGCAGTTTGAAACTGCACCTCCGTACTTCTCAGCTTCCACGTCACCGTCATTGTGCCACCGCAATGCTGAGGGAAAAAGATGGAGAGGAGAGGAATAAGCCAACAAGGCGCTCGATAGAAGAAGGCGAACCAGCGGAACAGGCGTACAAGCCTGCACGAGACACAAAGCGCACAAGCCTATTGAGCAAACCACAACAAGGCGCACAAGCCGAGGAGGCGCCCAAGCCGGGAACCGCACTAGCAGAGGAACTGTACAAGCCGAAGAAGGCACACAGGCACAGAAGCCGAGAGCAAGGCCGGGGAAGCAAGAGCGGTGGTGTAGATGCTCGACTTGGAAGGATAGAAGGACTGGTAATTTGAAATACTGATACGTACAGTACAGGATGCGGCCTCGTGGTCCGTTTTGGAGGAGGTGGTGATGGGGACAAATGTTGCATTCTGGATTGTTTTTAATTATCTTTATATTTTTTAGACAGTACATTACAATACTGTACTGTACAAGTTACATTTGAATTTTAGACTAGTGCTGAAATTTATTTGTTTTGTCGAACCGCCGGCCGCCTTTTGGTCACCAGCATTTTCAGCGCTTGCCTATACATGTAGGCGAAGCGTTGGATGTGCTCTAGTAACCGACAACACAACGACCGACACCAACATAAACTGCCTGACCGCCTATTACGATTAAGATCTATTCGGAAGTTCCGCATCGGTCACGTGTAGTGGAGCGCGCGATGATGGCCATCGCTTTCGACGACCATACAATATAGCTTATGAGTTGATATAGGCGTGTACGGAAAATTGTGGGAGAGACGTGACATTTGCTCGCGCCTCGGTCGATAAAACGTTCATTGGTCAGCGAAGTAAAGTTTCAAATGGTGTACTGTACTGTACTATACTGTTGCATGAGGCATGGCGGTACTGTTGGACATGTTGATGGGTTTTCGTCGCAGGGAGCTCTAATGTGTGGAGGTTCGTTAAGCACAAGGCTTGGCTTGGACTCAGTCGCTCTCTCCCGCGTGTCCCTCGCTTTTCTCTCCTTATTCGACCCAAGGCTGGGTTTTCTATCATTTTGCTGTGCCCTTTGGCAAGGGTCTTTCGTACTGACAAAGGTGGTTTGGGGAGCAGCGTCCTTTCGACATTTTATTCGGCAAAAAATGTTCTTCTAATTAACGCACCCTTTTCAATAGCTGCGCTCATTCGTCTTAGGTCTCACATACCCCCAATTTGCAACAAGATATTTTTGTATCTCTCATTTGCATGCTTTCCTGTTAAGAAAAAACGACCAATGGTCTGGAAGCGTCAATGATCCAGTAGCAGCGATTCGATTCAGTAGTCTGTGCATGATAAGATTTTACTTCGTTAGAGCATCAGCAATGTTGACCTTCCCTTGTATCCAACGAAGGACATCTTTCTCTTTTGATTCAAAAAAGTCCCGTATTCGTTGCACTGTCTGTCTTAGCCTATACTCTTTTCCTTCGTGCACCGTTGTTGTAGTGTCAAACAAGCCTTTGGAACCAACATTCGGGATACTAAGGAACTCTTCTGTTGGATAAATAGACTGCAGCGTATACTTCAAGTAAAACCCTCTGTCATCTGCGTCTGTGCAAGCAATTATCTTTGCGCCGTATGATGAATGTGAGACTCGTTTCTGTTTCAAGCTGCACCAGTCACATGGTACATCGTTGCATCGTTACGTGTCCTGTATCTCAGCTCAGTGATGATTCCTGTCTTTCCGTATATCTGATTCTGTGAGATGTTCAACGAAGCATCCGAAAAAGACTATATCAACTGTTGTAGTCTTGCCGTTGGGGCGACGAAAGTAAACTACCGGTCGGAGGTTTAGAAGCTCTTGAAGCATCTTGTTCGCGTATATCAAATGTGAAACTGTCAATCCGCTCATCCTTTGCTGCATTAATGACCCAACGTTTGCCGTTTGTGGTATTGCACCACATCCTGACCAAATTAGTTCTCCAGCCAGTTGACGATACGACCGAATTTCACTTGGTTGTGCCACGTCTTTCGTCAAAGCCTTTTACGCTTTTCTGAGGTTCATTGCCTTCATGTAATCTGCATATCCTTGCATTGGTAGCTGGATATGGCATTCGTCGTCCTGTTTGATACTGCACCCATTGAACTTAATTTTTTCGTCGATGATTATCTTGCTTACACTAAAACGTTGATCAGTTTGTGTCGCAAAGTTGCGAATATCGTGTACAGACCTAGAGATCAGCAGATCATCCATTAGCTCGGCAAGTAATAGCCCTATAGACCCATTCCTTTTTCGTCTAAGGTAGAGCTGACTGACGTCGAATGCACGAGAAAACTTCGCTTCATTCAACAACCATGTCTCAATGACCGTATCCCACTATCATTCTGCCTCCCTGATGTCATAAAGGAGATTGATCAACTTCCACAGTGTTCAACGAAGGCCTTCCAACTCTTTGGGTGGACGCACGTATAGATCTATTTTGATGGGCCCGCTTTTGAGATAGGCTCCTTTGATGTCGATGCATCCAAGCCGTAGGCCGAGAACTGATATCAAAAATAAACCAATACCTATTAAGTCGAACTGAGCGTTGTCGGACTCGTTTTTGGTATTCCTTTGTTCTTTTTCACGGTTTCAATGCGGGCAAAGTCTGGCTTTCGTTCTTTTCTTATCCTGTTCCTCGTTTTTTACTTTTTACACCACTTCGGAGCTAACAACGTTACCTTCTAATGAGACGTCGTGTCCCGGTACCTCAATGTAAGCGCCTTTCGACGCTTTATCAATTCCTTCCTCAACGGCTTTGTCGATTATTCATAGCGACACACATTCCACTCTTTTGCAGGTGAATTCTTCGCATCCAATAGTATCGTATACATTGAGGACAGATTGCTCATCAGACTTCAGTTCCACATCCGATGCTTGCTCGGGTCCCTCCGCGCTGTCCTGCCCAATGTCCCATGCACTACCATTTACTGCGGTGGAAAAGAAGGAACTGTGAAAGCTGTCGTTCATCGCTTCGTCGTCCGTTGAATCTTCAGTCCAATACATTGATCATGATCTGCTCGGATTCTTTCGGAGCTTCTGCGTCATCCTGGGCGTTTTTTGCTTTTGTTGGTACTTTGTCTGCAATTATATCTTCCAATACCCCTCCTGTAATTCGCTAGCTATTTGGCCTTCAGGAGCAAGCCGAAGGTGTTCGTAAGCGACCTTCATGGGGGACCTCGGTTAGATCGTCTACATCGAAAGTTGAATGGGGAGGTTCGGGTTATTGCAGCCTTCACCCACCTCACCGCGTCGTTCTGTTTTGATTTGTTATAATTCATCCATATGTAAGTTCCTGGGATATGTAATGTGGCGGTACTAGGTGGTTGTTCTGTGATTTCAGGACTTTTGGCAGAGCGCGAGTGGCTGTTGTAAGCTTGTGAGTGCTCAACAGTTCTTCAGGTACACGAGTGGCTGATATCCTTAGCAGTGACGCCCAGTATCCTTTCGCAAGTTTAAATGCCCTTCACGTTGAGTTAGCGTGAAACAAGGTGCTCAGAAAAAATGTTCCGGCAATAAGAGTTGCTGGCGAAGCCATAGTATTCTCTTTAGAGACTCGAGCAAATATGGACTTAAGTAAGCCGTAGTTGCGTTCTACCTTGTCATTCTTAGAGGAGCATCTTCGGGGGCGATCTTCTATCTCCATACCGTGTGAGTTCATAAGCTTTGTAAGCACTGGATGGGTGGATTCAGGGTCTGAGCTGAAGTACTTCGGGCTCCATGATGGTATATCCACTCTGTCTCCAGCTTGTTTCACATGTCGGCTGCATCTTTCTTCGTAACAATCGACCTCTCACCGTAGTTCGTTCCAGAGTCCATGATGTTGATGAGTTCGTATTTGTCGTTCGCTATGTATACTAAGAGAAAATCGGCTTGCACTGACTCGGTGATTGCTTCATACGCGTGGGTTAGTGAAACTTTCTAACGATTTATGGGCGTCCAGTGGAGGCACAGATATCGCAGCCATCGTGGATGTCGTCACATGCTCGGCTGAGTTCCTCTTTCCGCTTGTAAAAATCCTTCCGTATAGCTCTCATCTCAATCGCTGTTGCGTGTGTGAAGCGGTGTATCTTTTTCAGCGCGTTCTTTTTAGGCGCAGGGTTTAAGTTGACATCAACGTGTTGAGCTTGTATGCTCGATGTGGGATTATTTCCATTCTAAGCCTATCTTTTTAATCGCCTTCGTTCTCTAAATACGTCTGAAACACACGTTCGGCAAGATCCATCGGGCGCTTGAAATAGAGTACCTGTGGCTTGTATCAGTTGAGTGTATTGGCAAATCTCTTCACGTCTAGGACAATGAGAAGTGGTCAGGAGCCGTGTACTAGGTCGAATGCTATCACAGTGGGGCGATGGTTGGCATCTTTTACAATCAAGTTTCAAGTGCACGTAATCGGCTTACCGTTCACTGAATGATTACCCCATCCATGGAGATAATGATATCGTGTGGGATCCAGTGTCAACTGGATGCCGACGGCATCGAACAATGCTATTACCTCTTCAATTCCGCCTTTCGATGTTGGTTCTCCTTCGTGTAGTATTGGATTGAGGTCAATCCGGAGTCCAATTGACCTCAATCCCGAAAAAGTGAGATCTAAACCAATTCGTTCTTCGTCTCTTCATGACTGGGTTGCTTTTTGTACGGTATCGGCGTGGCGGTAGCATCAGTTCTTTTAGCATCTTCCCTTTCTTTCATTTTGGCACGACAGTCTTCACGGTCCCTCTACTAATGGCCAGATTTTTTGCATGCTCGTCTTTTGTCTCCTCCTTGAGTCTCTTCACATCCCTTCTGCCACCGGGAAAGAGGCATTATTCCTTTTTCCAAGCATGGAACCATGAGTCTTAGCTGCTTGGGTACTGTTAATCTGTTGCTATTTGCCTTCAAGTGCGAGAGATATTCTGCGGCGATGCGTAGGGTAAAAATTAGACCTTATCGAACCTTTGGTCCTGTATCTTCTTTGCTTCCTCTTGGCTTTTTGATTAAGTGATTTGGCCTCGTTGTTCTCCCGAGTCTTGCGTCTACTTGAAAAAGCCTAGAAAAAAGGTGAGCTCTCCGTTAGTGGCCTGAATTTATCTTAAAGGTTCCGTTTTACCTGAAGTAGATGAGGATGTGAGTTGAAACACGAGGGACTTCATGGTGTCTGGCGTGAGATGTGCAAATCTAAGCATCATAATAGCAAAATGTCTGCTCGTTGCGTCTCTGATTCCCGCCGTGTGGTTTGCGTAACTGGTAGCAAGACTCATAAATCGAGTAGTGATAGCAGAAACAGTTTCATCGTCATTGCGGGAACTGTGTTTGGCTGTGAGCAAGTTGACTTCTCTTTTGATTGACTCCGTAGGATTTTCTCTTGCAATCACGCCCGGTATGCCCTCGATAAGCTTTTTCGTGTTCGGATCATCCTGATGGGCAGAGAGAGACAAAGTACGGTCACCCACTGCCTTTTTCAGCAGTGCTTGCGCTTTAGGATCACATGAACTATAAATTATATATCCCGCTCCCTTGCGCAACTTTCTATTTTGTGCCAACTTCTGCCATCTCATTGACCATCTGCATCCAAAACCTGAGTTCATCGCGATAACAAACTTTCGAGGTCAGATTAGTTACGATCAAGGGAGTATCATTACTGTTGTTATTAAGTCCTGCGAGGACAGACCCCTCTGGGCCCATAACTGTATGAGGCATGGCGGTATTGGCGGACATGTCGTCGGGTTGTCGTCGCAGGGAGCTCTAATGTGTGGAGGTTCGTTCAGAACAAGGTTTGGCTTGGACTCAGTCGCTCTCTCCCGCGTGTCCTCGCCGTTCTCTCTTAATTTGACCCAAGGCTGGGTTCTCCTATTACTGTGGCTGTGCCCTTGGCAACGGTCTTTCGTACTGACAAACGCTGTTTGGGGGGCAGCGTCCTTTCGATATTGTATTCGGAAATACAATGTTCTTCTAATTAACGCGCCTTTTCAATAGCTGCGCTCATTTGTCGTAGGTCTCACAACTGTACTTACTGTACAGGAACAGCTGCACTTAACCGGAGATAGGCTAACCTATTATTCAATCATTACAACATCACAATTTTTCCCTTCTACTGGAGGAGCATCCTCTTCGCAGAACTCGACCTCTCGAGGTCAATGGTCCACTAATAAACGCCGAGCTCCATCGTTACGTCCCCTATCTCATTTCTGGTCAACCTCACCCTTCCCACCTTGTTGTCGGATGTGCTGGTTCCAAGGGATGTGTTGCCTCCAAGGTTGTTGTCTCTGCACTAAAGGCTGCGGTCTGGTCATCCAAAACTGCTCCCGTTGCACCAATCAGAGCAACCCTCACGGTCGCGAAAGGCAGACAGTGGCGTGGACTGATCAGCCCATCGCCCAAACAATATCACTTCCGTCACCGATCCCACAAGCCCTCTGCACGCGCGAAGTCAATAGCTACTATTACTCGACCCGACGCGAGGACTTCAAAAACATACCTGTTGAAAGTGAACAAAGTCGTACTAAATTCTCCTGAAAAACTCACTGCGAAGTCCAGTGCAAATTGCTCTTCAGAATTAAACCGAATGTCCAGGAAACTCTGCCCGATTGGCAAGCTTTCCCCGATTGCGGGAGGGCCGAAACTAGGCTCCGGTTCCGGTTCCGCGGTTACGTCAATGCCAAAGCTAAACTCCTCTGGAGATGTTCGGGTTCCAATGTCAAGTCGAATGTAAACCCATCTCCAGTGGGTTCATGCACCACATCCACTGCCCCGACTATGCGATGCGGACAATCACCGGAGGCACCTGGGAAATGACCTCCCTTCTCTCTTCGCCGATAATCCCTCTGGGCCAATTAACCCAACTGTCACAGTTGCTTCTCCGTCAGGATCAAAGACACTCCACCAATCTGCTGTTAATACCACTGTGGTCATGCTTATACGCCCGCTCAAGTGCGTTTTCCACGGCTACAATTAAGCTTTCGCTCCCATTAGGGGCAAAATCGTTCCCAGAGTACAACAGAAAACGGCGAGGAGTCACCACAGTTCGCACCAAAGCTGCCCCTGCAAACCCTACCCCTGCTTCCATATCAGTTCTGGTAGAATTCCATTCAAATACAGCTCGCAAGCATGTAAATTCGAAAGAAGGGGTTGGCTCAGGGAACAGATCAAAAATCCGGTTCTGGTGATGGAATGGGAAACTCTCCAGGAGAAGGCTTCGGTGAGGAGCTCGATGGAAAAGCCCGTCATTGGGAAGTAGTCCACTTCAATGAAACCTACAATTCGATGTGGGCACTCGAACCCTGGAGCGCCAGGGAAGATGGGCATGGAAATGTCTGAACCAATGGGCCATCAGGGCCGATAAGGCGAGCGGATACTTCGGCTTCGCCATTTGGATCAAAGAGGACCACCAGTCCGCAGTGAGAGTGATTGTAGTGTTTGACTGGAATCGACCTTGGCGAGAGCATCTTCGAGTAATACGGCGAAGCGTTCGGAGCCAGTGTTGGAGAAGTCGTTCCCAGAGAAGAACAAGTCGGCAGTGTGAAGTCAGGATGGCAACCAGAGCCGGTGACGTCTCCAAGGAAGACAATAGCTGCTTCGACGTCTGTGAAAGAAGAAGTGTACGTGAAATTGAGAAGGAGAGTAACCTCGTCGGGCCTGAAGAAGGGATCGACAGTAGGGTCGGTCAAGAACCCTTCGAGAGAGGGCTCTGGAGATGGCTCTGGAGATGGCTCTATAGACTCTTCAAGAAAGTTCGGGAATGTAGAGAAAGGATCAATTGGCATAAGGGACATAGAGGGCAGACTTGGGTTTGGGGGAATCTCTAAGACAAAGGAGGCAAGTGGGGGTGTAGCGGCGGAGCATCTAGAGGATGCAAAGGGAGTGTCAAGAATGATTGACTCTGATTGAAAGGGGTTGTGAGAGAAATGCTGGATGTGAAGAATGGGATGAACAGGGAGACAGATATGTTAATAGGGGCCTCTGCCAGGGCGGCGTACCAGGAAGCGTGAAGGTTGAGGTCAAGAACTGTTGAATCTAGAGTTGCGTTTTCGGGATTCGGAACAGATGATGGGAGAGAGTCAAGGGAAATTAGGTAGGCTTCCCAGCCAGGCGAATAGGACGAATCCCCAGAGAAGAAGAGGAAGGGGAACGCGTAGGTAGACTCACAAAGAGGGCCAATGGATCCATTTGAGGGAAAGGGAGACGTGAAGCGAGGGTAAGTGCGGTATCGACTTCAGCGCGAAAAGGATTTATGATAGAAGAGCTTCCAGGTGGGAGAGACCAAGAGAAATTGATAAGAAGAAAGTCTGTGGTAAGGTCCGGGAATGGGTGAGCAGTCAAGGGGTTTGGTGGAGGTGTCGCGGAAGTGGGAAGTGTGACTAGTGGGATAGGGCTGTTGGAGGGATAGTTGTGGGGAAAATGAGGTTTGCGTGGATTGATGAATGAACCCGGGGGATGGGGGGGGGGGGCTCGACGCGAATACCAGGTTTCAAGTGAGGGAAATGGCGGGAAAATGCTGAAAGAAGCACAAGGCTGATGACGAAAATGGCCGCGACAGTAGACATGAGTTGGTTCAGAGTTGTACACCGATTTAATGCTGAGATACCTCTAGCGACAGTTGGAAACTGCGGGCTCGCTATTTATGTGTCCCTTCCTTTCTGAGAGAAATCTACCGGTATGTTGGGATAGATCAAGTGGAGTACTGGCCAGTACCCGTAAGTACTGTAAAATGGTGCTGTTGCACAAGTATTGCCACATTCGGAGCATTTCAGGTGCATGCAGTACAGCTGTAACCAATTGCTCCTAGGTCGGAAGTCAACTAGCCAGCAATGCGACGCTCTTCTACGGATGACTTGAAAGAGTCATCTGGAGCTACGTGTGATGCACTGTAGGCAAAGAGGTTATCCTTTCTGTTGTTGTCGAGATCACCGACTGCAGCCACATATCTTGGCTACTGAGCTAGGGCAAGCTACAGCGAGCTACAGCGAGCCACTGCGACTCTTCTCTTTGTGCCGTTGCACACTCTACACCTCTCTCTCTTTCCGCAATGTCACTCTGCCTTGAACTGCGTCGCATGTAGGCCCCAGCTGTGTTTCAAGGCAGCCAGCCAGCAATGCGAGGTTCTTCCCAGGGGAACAATCTTTCGAGCGCAATGGAGCTATCCTTGATGCACTGCAGATGAAGAGGTTATGATTTCTGTCTTTGTCGAATGTATCACAATTCAACGCATTGCCCTATAGCGAAACGCTGCGGCTTTTCTCGTCGTCCCTTTTCTCCTACATCGCTCAGCTTTGAACTGCATGGCATGAACGCTCGGGCCATGTTTTCCGATTACTGTATCTCGCGCCATGCCTTTCGACTTATGTCCACAATGGGTTATACCGTACAATGCTCAGTAGTGCTGACGTAAAATTGCAAATCTAGTGTCTATTCGACAAGGCCAATGCCATCAATTGATTACATTGTTGTAGTGTCTATTCGACAAGGACAATGTCATTACAAGGGGGGAAATGTTTAGGTGCTTTAATGTTTGAAAGATGTGGTCGGTTGGGGCCCGGAATATCTAAAGGGTTCCGGTGATGAAAAGTCCTATTTGCTAGCAAAATTCCCTGATATCTTGTATGAAGCAAAGTGCTTTGAGCATACCATGAGATATGCCGCCCCCTTACTCATCCTTCTCCCACTAACTTCAAACCCCTCCAGATCGGCAGCGACATCACCGATGTCGTCGCCGTTCGAAGAGTTGAGATCAGACCAGTCCGTCCAGCGAGCAGGCACCCACAAATGCTCCGTGCCGTACGGTCCCATAAGAGGCAGGTTAGTATCCTCCGTGGCCGTAATAATCCCACTCTCGCGCCATGACGTCTGCCCATAGACGCCTTTGGGCGTTGTTTGGTAATCGGCGGCTTCCACCAAGGTGAAAGAGTAGAGCTTCCCGCGACTAGTGTCTATTCGACAAGTGTCATCAATTGATTATTTATGTAATCAATTGATGACATTTTCTACGAAAAAGCCCTTGGGGCCGAGGGTGCGACTTTCTTCCGGCGCCTTTCTACGTTTGCTACTGCCCGTCGAGGAACCACTCCCCAATGGGAGCTGCACCTCCTAATCACGCGCTTTGTGTTCTGCTTGAATGGGTTGTAAATGCTTGTTTCTGTTTACTCTGTCTCTCTCTGCTTTTTCGGCCAAGCAGAACCTACCTCCCGTTCCTCGGACTCCGACAGCCCTAGCGTCATCTTATAGTGGCAGCCGGTCCGGGGTTTCTAGTCATGAATGTGCAAATACAGTGTACACTACTACTGTACACTGTACGAGCACACCGGGCCAATCAACTACCGACCCTGACCGTCGCGCGACACAAAAATCGCGCGACACGCCCCCCTACTGATTGTGGGCCACGGGCGCCACAAGATAATAACGGACTTCCAGCTCAGCTTTCCTCTCACCCAGGGGCCCCCGCATCATCGCTCTCCCTGAACGGCTCACCCAACACGACCTTCACCACCAACCCAGCCCCCACTAAACTTCTCACCCTAAACTTCCAACTTCTGTCGGTGAGCGACTCAGGTGCCGACAAACGGCCAGTATACGCCCTACGTGCAACCATTCTCCGGGTGAACGACCGAAGTGCCGACAAACAGCCGGTATACGCCCGAAGGTCCCACCCCTTAAGACTCCGTTAACCTGTTTCCCTGTTTCAACATTTCGACGGCCTAGAAACAATTTGAAGTTCAATGTGTTCTCCTCTCTACCCCTCCCTACTGAGGTTTGCACCTCTTCACGAAATCATGGTTTGCTACTATCTCGCTCCGTATCGGAATCCCTCTCTTTTCCGGCAACATACGCTGTCCCATCTGCTCAAGGTGCTCTAATGAAATGGTCCTGCTTCTCGTTCTCGATTGTAAGCACGCTTTGACTTGCAAATACGAAGACGGTCAGATCCGAAGTCACAATGTCCTCCGCAATGCTTTGTACCGCTTTTGTAGGGACGTCAGCGTTACATCTCTACTCAAACACCCCTTGCATCTAGCTCTACCTTGCTCCTTCGTCTTCGTTGCTTCGTGTTGATGGTTATATTCCAGGAGCTTACGGCCTTGACCACAGCAATCTGGCCTGGGAGGTTACTGTCGCCCATTCTCTCGTCTAGTCCCGAGTACAACGGGGCAACCCATACGGAGCCGCTGCAGCAGCCTCTTCGACCGTTCAAAACATTCACACTACGGGGACGTTTGCCGTTCTTCCGATATCCTGCTTATTTCAGTCGGCATCGACATCAATGGTGCCCTCAGTCTCGAAGGCGAACAGTTCTTCCGCCGCTTTGCTGCGTACGTTGCTAGACTCCGTAATTCCACTCCCGGTCAAGAGTTTCACGATTTCGTTTCCCGTTTCACCTTTTGCCTGCACGGCATAGAAGCCTTTCAGTTCCTCTCCCGATGTCTCTCGGATTAGTTTTGTATTCCAATCGTTCCCGGCGCCTCTGAGTGCTTGTTGTCTGGGGAAATTCTTCATTGATTTCCGTTTTAGAAGCTCGGAAGGCGGTGCTCGCGACTGCAGGAGAGCGCAGGAAGCGGCGTCTTGGTCGCAACTCCTTGTCCGTCCGGAAGCGTGAGTGGAAGATGAGGGAAAACCAAGGAGGCAGCGCCACCCCTTTGTTACTAAGGATTCAAGACTTCACCCGCCATGTTTACGGTTTCTCTGTGTGCTTCTTCGTTACTTAGCCTTCTATCAGTCGTTCATCGCTTTCATCGCACTTCAATCTACTCGATTCTCGCTTCTTCTTCTCTAATGTCCTCGTATTTCTTGTTCTTCCTTAATTGAATAAACGGGTCGATCTCGTCTGATACGGGACAGTCCGGCGCGCGTGAATTGCCTTCCTCGTAACGCGGCCAGTGGAGGAAAGTAATTCGTAGCGAGGGTGGTTCGCCTTCGTCACTCTGCACGGTCTATAGAAACACGAGTCGAAGGCCGGCCAGCTGCGCCCCTTATTGAAGACCGCACCTTATGCTACTAACACTTCCTCTCCAACTTAGAACTTCCTGACTTTTCCTTTGGTCTTGCGGGGTTCGCTGGTCTTCTCCACCATGCCATCCCGCGTTCTTGAATCGGCTAAGGTCTCTACAAGCCGATGATGGGGGCCAGCGTCACTGATAAATGCTACCGAATCGCTGGCCAGCATCCTCGGATTAATTCCATACATCAGTCGAAAAGGGAAGGGGCGTCGCTTCGGTCGTGTCTGCGGTAACCATATAAGACTTAGGGGAGGGCTTCTGCCCAGTCTATCCCACCGCGGACGATAGACCTTTTGAGCGCGTGCTTGATAGTTCCCACCATCCGCTCCGCGCTACCGTTTGCCATCGGCGTGTAAGAAAGCACCGCCTTCCACTCGACTCCCCTCTCTTTCATGTACTCTTGTACCGGTACCGCCATAAACGCAGTCGCATTATCCGAGACAATTCTCTTTGGGGGCCCGAACGGTGATGTTATCTCTTCCTCGATGAACCTCATCACCTTATCGGCCGTAGAATCCGTCGTTGCCCCCGAACCGGATACCGAAATACGCCGCTCACAAATGACGTTTATGTGCGTGCACAAAAATGATACGAGAATAATTTTCGAAACCACCCAATATTGTGATGTCTGTTGAGGGCGCATGTGAGTTAGAGGAGGGAGCTTGAAGCGGAGGAAGGGGGTGATATTTCGGAGAAGGTATGTAGGGTGTGCCGGAGTTTGGGAAAGTGTTGATTTTAGTGTTGTTGTGGTAGTACCTTTTTCTATCTTTATTCTCTCCCTCGCTAGGATAATTATATACCGCACTGTACAGTACAGTGTCAAAATTAAACGAGCTACAGTACAGTATCAGCGAAGTTTCTAGAAGTAGACACGTGTGCTACGTGAGGTTCTTGGGTGGCATACAGTGCGGGCGAGGTGCGACACAGTACTCATGTGCTACAAATATCTCGACCATCGCACCTCCGACCTCTGATTAATTACTTTGCCGCTATTGTACTCCCATTTAACTTGAGCCCACCCCCCATTCTCACCATGCAAGTACAGTACTTCGCTCAAGTGTCCCCTTCGCATTTCAATTCGTCCACATCACCACCTCCTCCCGACAGCACAACCCGGTGGTGCCTTTACCTTGCCTGACATCCTTTCGCCGTCGCGTGTGACCTACTACTCTCGGCCTTTCGAGCGTCTTCTTTGCCCGTTTTATCGGTCGTAAGCCTTCCGTAGTGTCGGTTCGGTCTCGGCCGGTGGGTGAATCGTGGAGAGTACCGGCAAAGCGGACAGCTACCAAGTCAAAAGTGGGCAGAGCATGGCATAATCGATTGCCATCCTTCCCGTTCTGGTTTCTGCAAGGTCATCCAGGTTTTGTTGGCGGTGTGGTGGGGTACTAATTTCTTTGGAATCCAACAGAGGAGAAACTTTTTGTAGGGCGTCCCGAAATCTTCTAGGGCAGCGAATGACAACCAAAGAGCCATGCGGATTCACGATTCTATCACATGTCACTCACTGAACTTCCCTCACCTCTTTCTCAATGATAGGGGTAGATGTGAGTGAAGGATACAAGATAATTGCATAAGAAGGCTGATACTCAATTCTGAGTATACTCAAAGTGGCCAGGCCGCGGGTGATACCTTCTCAAACGCCTAGCATGAATGGCTTGGCGCGAGAATCTCCCATAAAGGGAGCGCAGGACATAGCGAGGGTGGGAAGCTCGCACCACCTCGCATGGACCGAAATATTTCGACTACAAGGCCAGCCACTCAGCCCCTTGGAAAGCCTTGCCATGAGCAACCAGGACCTGGTCCCCCACGGCGAACTGATGTACAAATCCCCTTGAAGACGGGTTTAACTCCATATAAAAGCTCAAATGGGGAAATTCTCGTCGGTCCTGGCGCCGGCGATATTCGAAGACGCAATTATGGAGGGCTTCCGCCCAATCCGGGCCATCACGAATCAGTTGTCCTATACCGGACTTAAGCGTACGAACCATCCTCTCCGCCCTCCCGTTGGACATCGGATATCGGTGCGTACGCCATGACCATACGCTTCTTGATACCATGCCTTTTCATATAATTCACGAGCGCGGCGGCCTTGAAGCAACTCCCGTTGTTTTTAACTATCTCCCGAGGTAGGCCAAAAGGGCGAATCACTTTCTCTTCAACAAACCTTATGACTGTGGGCGCTGTAGCGTTCCTGATGAGAATAGCGATCTGCCACCTGGTGAGGTGCTCGACACAAATCAGTATGAATTGATGACCGTCCTTGGACCGCTGCAGAGGACCCGCTAAATCAATAGAGAATTTCAAAAACAATCCATGTAGTGGCGTCCTTATCATCGGTGTGTACTTGAGCAGTCCGCGCCTTTTTTGGCAGAAATCGCACGAAATTACGTACCTATGTATATCTGATATCATCCTAGGTCAGCAGAACCTGTCTTGTATGAACCTCAGGGTAATCGAGTGTCCCAATGGCCCACATTGTCATGATGGAAACGCAAGATGCCTACACGCTTTGATATATTGGCGGCGATCCTCGGACCATTCTTCGATCGGCGAAAGAGGTGTCCATCCCAGATTAAGAAATTCTTTCCTAGTCTTCAACCGCTCTTTCGATGTGGCGTGGGAAATATCACGCACAGACAGGTAATTCTGAATCAGTGTGAGGTGTGGTTCTAGATCGGCACCTCCGGTTTCCTCAGAGGGTATTTCGGGTTTTTTAGGGGGTTTAGGGGGTTTAGGGGGTTTAGGTGTTTTTTAAGGCTCTGCTTCGGTGGTAGGCAGCGACTTCTATGATAGATGGGCTTGGCATCCGTAAGCACGAAAGACTGGTCTATCGGGACTCTCGAAGGTCGAAGATCGAACAGGGATTCAGCGATGAAATTGCCCTTGGAGAGTACTTTCTTAAACTGTCCCTTGTTGGTAATGGGTAAGTGTCCCAGCTTCCGGTCGAGCTCCTCTGAAATTGTGAGGGGTTTGGCTTTTTCTAATGGCTCCTCTAGATCCCCTTGATGCGTAAATACGAGTCCTACGTCCTCTTTTTTCTCTTCCTCCACTCCATTCGAGTCTTCTTCCTCAGAAGGTGCTGCTGAGGAAGATTAGGTAAAGTCCTCGCTGTCCGTTTCCTCACCTTCTTTCACGGGGTCTTCTGCCATTAAGCGGGCGAACTCGGAAATGCAGTCGAGCACAGCAATCTTACAGTCATACTTCAGCGTCACGGTTCTTGTTCCATAGTCGAGCGTGGCCATTAAAGACTCCATGGTCGGGTAGCTGATGGGGACGTCGAAGGGAGATCCTTCAACGACGATAAAATCCAAGCACGCACGACTAGCCCTCCGAAGGAGATATGGCCTTTTCTCATGATTGCATTCACTTGACACTTCGCTCCCGTGGCATCGGTGATCGTACGGTTGACAACTTCCGGTTCGACCGATAATCTGGCGACAAACTCTGCGGAAATAATATCCGGTGTTGCTCCAGTATCGCACAGTGCATGCGCCTTAGTACCATAAGCACTCACTTCCACCACTTTCAGACAGCGCTTCCTGCCCTGTGCCTTACCGTTGACGGTGCTAACAACTCCGTCACTGAAAAGTTCCTTAAGAACACCTTGCGCCTGTATAGCGTCACCACGTAGGAGTTGACCAAATGAGAGACTGGTGTGGGAATTCTACTTGGTGGTACTTGTTGTTTCGGGGTTTTGGTTTGGGTGGTGGATTTTGTAGTGGGGCTTGGGTTTTTTTGTTGTTGGTCGGTCGAGGCTAACAAATCAGTCGAGCAGCCTTTATACAATGATTTCCGAATTTCTAAAACGCACAATTTGGTACTAAATTCCTAGCAAAACATAAAAAGTAGCCCTTAGACCCCCTTATTCGCCTGTCTTGAGGCGCCTCTGCTGTACTGTTGTGCAAGGCACGCCACTTGTGGCTCAGAGCCATGCAAAGTACTGTACATGGCTCTCGTATCCCAAATTTGTGGCCATGTACAGTACTGTACATGGCTCTCAGGACCATAATTTGTGGCCACAGGACAACGACCACTATAAGACACATAACACTATCCTCCCCCTACCGCAGGCCACGGGACGGCTTGAAATTAAAGTGGGTTCTTATCAATTCAAGTTCAAATGAGCACTACATGAATCATATTTTTCCTTCTTCTTTTCTTCTTCTTTTTCTTCTTCTTCTTTTTTCTTTTTTGTTCTCATTTTAAGGTGTGGAATGGCTCAGATACCCTTCGCGGTCCGTCGGACAGCTACCCTTCCCATAGTATTAAGCTTTTCGCGCCCCTTTTGACCGAAAGTTTGAGTTTTCGTTGTCCTCAATAATCTCAAACATACTCGAATACCTAATGAAATTTTGTAGGAATGGCACCAAATAGAGTTTACTCACCTGAGACTCTGTAAGCATGGCGAGCATCCCTTCATCCGATGTAGACCCTGGTTTTTCTGGAAGAGCAAAGAGGGAGAGATAATCTGCCGGAGCATTTTCCTTCCCTGCTCGGTCTTCTATCGTGAAATCATATTCAGCTAGAAAAAAGAGCCAGCGCGCTAACCTCTCGTGGACATCTTTCCTTTTGAACGCATTCCGGAGAGCTTGGTGATTTTGTGATTAACTGGAAGGGGTCTAATGAGAGTAGGTAAACGCGAAACTTGTGCAAGGCAAAAAATTACGGCCAAAGCTTCTCTTTCGCTAGCACTATAATTTCGTTCAGATGAATTCATAGTATGGCTCGCATATTGGATCGAGTGACCTTTCCATCTTCTTTATCTTGTGCTAGAACAGCACTGATAGCGACTTTTGATACATCCGTCTCAACGACAAATGCAGCTAAGAAGTCGGGGTAGGCAAGAAAGGGTGGCGAAGTAAGTTTTTCCTTCAACTCTTCGAAGGCAAACGTCATTTTTTCCGTCCATTCGAATCTTCTATTCACCGAAGTTCCAGTGTGCAAGGCGGCTGAGATCTCGGCAAATACTTTAATGAACAGCCGATAATAACCTCCAAACCCAGAAAACTGCGTAGTTCCGTTGCTGATTCGGGACTGGTGCTTTTTTGATAACCTCTACTTTTCTTTCATCGACACTTACGCCGTTTGAATCCACCTAATGGCAAAGGAGTTCCACTGAAGGAATCGCGAAACTGCATTTGGTTATTTTCAATTTCAGACCCACATCCGCTATGGCCTGAAACACTTCCTTCAAGTGCTCCACATGTTCATGCAAGTCAGATGAAAAGACTACTGCGTCTTCAAGATAGACACGTGCGAACGGGATGTCTCGAAAGACTTTCTCCATCATTCGCTGTACCGTTTATGGGGCGTTCATTAGTCTGAACGGCATTACTTCAAACTTAAAGGTTCCGTAGCGACAAACAAATGTAGTCATCTCTTACAGTTTTCGCTCATGCGAACTTGCCAATAGCCGGCGAACAGGTCTAGTGTGGTAAAGACCGAACCTCCTCCCAGCTCATCAAATATTTCCTCTATCCGGGGTAAAGGCCATCTGTCAGCCTTCATTTGTCTGTTGAGGGTGCGATAATCGACACAAAAACGAGGCTTTCCGTCCTTCTTTTGGGCAATGACCACCGGAAATGACCATTCAGATGCTGCAGGTGTAATTATTCCAGCCCTGAGCATGTTATCAATCTCAGTTCTTACTACGTCGTAGTGTTTTGGGGCCATCCGACGTGCCCGATGGTAGATTGGGGTTTTGTCTTTTAGCTCAAATCCGTGGGTTATAGGGACGGAAGCCGGAAACTCATTCATGTTCCACGCAACTACCCCCGTCTCCCGTAAGGCACCGCTTATATCTCTCTGAATACTTTTTGGAAGGTGCGCAAGACGAGCTCGTAGTGCACCGAGTAGCTCCTCTGTCTGACTGTCGTCTACAGATATTGCTCCCGACGCCCCAGGTTGCATATTCATTGGGATATTTCAGAGTCTCCATCCCTAACGACTGCCAACAACAGTTCATCTTCTTTATCAGAGGCGTTCGTGAACAGATCCGAATCGGAAGTAAAGTCTTCGCTTGGGGTCTTATTTCCCCTTCCCTGCATGATCTTTCTTTCTGTGGCACGGAAGTCGGGCTCCAAAGGGACTAAAACTTCTTTGTCATCCACGCGTATTACAACTGAGTCTTTGTCGAAGTCCATAAAGCCTTTAGTTATTTTAAGGTAGGCCTCCCAATAATAATGTCAAAGGGGTATTTTCCACCACGAGGTACTCTAATTGTACCGTAAGGTCCTCAAAAGATGTCGGAGCTTTTGACATGAAACCAACGCACCCAGCGATGACTCCATTAGCCACCGTTATAGTGCGAGTAGTTTCTTCTGTAGAAAAGCAGAGGCGTTCCGAGAACTCTTTTGCCATAACGTCCGGGAAAGCTCCCGAGTCCATTAAGGCCAAAGCCATACAATCGTAGTTTGGTCAACCGGAGGAGCGTGTCTGGAGTCTCTTCTCTTTTAAGATGTTCTATCTCTGTAGTCATGGAGTTTCTCGCGCCTTTAGGTTTTCTGATAAGACGGCGAATGACCTTCTTCGCTTCGTCCGCCTCTCCGCGTAAGAGTTGTCCAAACGTAAGTCCACAACTAGCATTCGAAAGTTCCGCAAGCACATCATAGCGCGCTTACATACTCCTGCAACTGGCGAAGAGCAGCCCTCTTCGATCTACTGGCGACTTTTTAATTTGTTCTTATTTCGCAAGTTTAGATATGGTTCTTTTTGACGGGCATTCTGGACGACAGGGGTATGATTGAGGAGCCTTGGGATTGGAATTACGGTACGATATTCTTGACGTGCTTGTTTTCTTACAGAGTGCCCGTCAGCTAGCCTTTTTGTAGCATTCACAGCTTCAAAAGGAGCCTTCTCTTGCTTCATTACGGTAACTTTTTCTCCTTTATTTTCTTTAGCATCTTTGCTGTCTCAAAATTTGACAGATTTTCTTACCTTGGTCCAGCAATTAGCTTCCAAATGGCCTAATTTATGGCACAGGGAGTAACTGATATCTCTCTAGGGTTTTTCGGAAAACGGATTGCACCATGTCCCGGTTTCCTGCAGTAGGAACAAAGAAAATCCCCCGCCTGTTCCCCGTCTGCGGGCCCGTGATGCCATGATTGTTTTCTTTCTGTTTTTCGATGAGCAAAGTGAGTCTTGACAGGTTTTTGGCCAGGCGTCGACTTTTTCTTCGATATTCCTGGTACGAGCATCCGGGCGTACCATGAGTTTTGCAGGTGAAACTTGTTGGGGTCGAGAGGAAGCAGAACTTATGAAAAACGAGTGATTGAATCAGAAGACTTTTAAGGTTTGCACTATCCCTGCGTAATCTGTAGGGCCCGTAAAGGCGAGAAATCGTGCCAACTCACTATGGTTTCAAGCGGCCGATCTCAGCAGCCCAAAGTTCACCCGGTCATCAAAACCTGCTTTTTATTACAGCTTACCAATTATTTTGCAGCAATACGGGGATATCATCAATAGCAAACCTTGCTCCTAGGGCTTTCTGGATGGCATCGTGAGGTTCCTCTGGAGACTCAAAGTTTAAAATGACTCTTTGTTTTACAATTTTATATTTCTTCATATTTCTTTGCCTCCTCTGTGAATGAACCGCCTTTGGCAAAGGAGTCGTAGAAAAAGTCGACTGCAGCACCATCCAAGTGGGCAAGCAGTTTCATTGCTTTTTCGTCTTTATTTTTAACAGCCATGACGACATTTTCAAAATGAGAAAAAAAAAGAAAAGAAAGTGCGAACATCGTCGCTTCCGTTACAAAAAATGACAACCCCCTCTTTCTCCACAGCCTTCGTCTCGTCTCACCTTACAACCGTTCTCTGTTCTTCCTCCGTGGCTACTTCCTCCCCCCAGGCACGCATTGACGTTGTCTGTAATATAGCTTTCAAAGTCGCAACAGATCGGGGAGAAGGGAAAGGAACAAGAAAGGCAGAAAGCCTAAGTTTCACTGTCGCATCTGCGACATCGAGTTTGTCAGTTCCGGATAAAAATCCGTCCACGGCGCTGGCGGAAAGTACCAGAGGGCAGAACAAAGGGTAAGGGAAGGCAAGGATCCTCCCGCGTTGTGCTGATTGTGACATTACCTTCGCCCAGGAAATCTACCTAGAAACCCACCTGCACAGTAACAAGCACCGTAGGAGAATATCCTTCCTCGAAGAGAAAAGACGTAATTAGGTTATTTTATTGAGCTAAAGTAAAACAGAAAGAAAAAACAAAAAAAGAAAGAAAGAAAGGGAAAAACAAGAAATAATTAAATTAGAATCCCTCAAATAGAGGTGCGAAAAAAAACAGAACCCCTTCCAGTGCCTAACATAAACGAGCAATATTACATTTCCCTTGAGCTCCCCAATTCTCACCAGGAGAGTACAGTACTTCGCTCAAGTGTCCCCCTCGCATTCCAATTCGTCCATAACAATGTCTACAGAATTTGAGCTGCTGTTTAATCTACACTTCCGAAGGTACAGTATGTACTGTACAGAGGCCTACAGTATGGTATTAAGATCTGGTCAAATCCAAAATAGACAACATCTCCATTACAGTGAATGAAATCTCCCCTTTCCGCCGGGATAGAGAGAGGAGTCGCGCTCAAGATGGGTGCGATGTCGAGGCTATGGGTAAAGGTGGGTATGTAGGAGCGTTGTGTGGATGAAATCGACGAGCAAACGAGTGAAAGCAGGAATGCCACGGTCTCGGATTGAGGGGCCGAAACATGAACAGCATGCGCGTTGTACGTTTTGTTTCTCTGGGAGGGTTTAGTACGCCGTGCGCAAGACTGCGGCTAGAGTCTCAAGTTTTGCCCCGGGGTGCATTTTCGATGGCACCGCCGGCGCTTTGCGTTGCTGTTCCGTAAGAGTTAGGCATCGCTTTGAAACGTGACACTTGCGATTTTGGAAGGGAGTGCAAGGCTTCCTGGCTTTCTGGACCCGTAGAAAGTCAGCGGGGTGAATGAGGAGGTCCTGGGGCCTGAGTTCAGTACCGAAGACAAGTAGTTGGGCCACGAGTTGACATGTTGAAATTCTGGTGTGGGCAACATGCATGGCAATGGCATTTGAGATAAAGTCAAGGCAGTGCGTTCGATGGAAATCAGAGGCATGGAGGTCTCTCAAGAGGTACCCGACAGTGTCCACCATTTTTCCACATGCTGGTAGTTGACTTCATTCTGTTTTCATGCGGTGGTTGTCAAACTACCTTATGTCATACGAGGAACAGCGGGTCACAGGTTGAGGAGAGTTTTGTTGGACAGAAATAGACCGGCGCTGATCGGCAGTTTGTGATTGCCTTTATGGGGTGACAGTTGACTTGATATTGGAAGCCCACGTGGAGGTATTCGCGACGTGCGCGGTGGCGATTGAGTCGGTAATGGTCTCCGAAAAGGAGTGGCTGGATATCATTCGACATAATTCAGTAGGGTTGGTGCATACCGTGGTATGAGAGGTCGATCTCTACCCATAGCTTTACTGAGCCGTTTTGGTACGCCGTGCTTGCAGTAGCCCACCTTGGCTTGTTCGGAACTGCGGAGAGTTGCAGTGAGTGCCTAGCATGACCTGGTAGGAAGTGCAGATCCCGTGCGCTCGCCAGTCCGCGTGGTGCAGTAATGGGATGCCTAAAGCATCTGACAATCGTATCTTTAAGTGGGCATCACATCGATTACGCTTGTTGCATCGGATTTATGAAAGTTAAGGGCAATTTGGGACAAGCCGTGTGTACTGCGGCGGACTGTGGGGCACGCTTGGAATGAATCCCGTCGTTAGTCAGCGTAATGGTTGTCATAGAGGGCGCTCTGGATTGCATTTAAACCTGTTGCTACATCATGAATCCATGTGTTCAGAACAGAAGTGACTTGTTCCAAACAATCGGCACACCGGTGTAGATGTGCAACAAAAATCCAATGCAACTTGAGCCGCTACTCATTTGCAGTTTTTTACTGTGTTGCTACGGATATGCCCCACTTGCGGCTAGCTAGCGGGAACGTTTGGCGCACTAATCGAGCAATGTTAACCAAATACTGGCCAGGGATGTCCATTGGGAAGGAGTGCGAAACCTGCCTGCTCTGATTTCTTTTCTGTTAAGCGATTCACGTACGAATGGACGAAACAGTTTCACCATGCTGGAGACTAACGTGCATATTGACGTGTCCTGTTGAATGATGGATTGCACAACCCCACGCCTACAGGGTGATGTTTGACTTTGTAATAGGTTCAACTTCCTGTTGTGGCCTCAAGTACACCCCTCCCGCACAGAACTTATGCCATCATTCGCCACATATTGCAATTTGCAAAACTCCACAATATTCTCGACAATTCTCGCTACAGCCGCCTTCCCATCAACCCTATTTTCCACCCGGAAACCGGATTCCTACTTCACCAAAGCTAGAGACTATTTCGCTGCCATGCTCATCGAGTACCTTGTGAAGTTCCGCGCACTCATGCGCTTCATCTTTCATGGTAACCGTTTCGAATTCCCGGGAAATTTGCGTCGCCGTATCATAGTTTCTATATCAACTCGTAAGTGAACAAGCAACACGACGGCTTTCCGAAGTTCACCTTTGATTGCGACTCTAGCCCGATTTATAATTTCCTGCTCATTGTCCTTCGCATCGCTGTTGATTTTGCCCGCAATAATGCCCAGGCTGCATTACCCACGTGCCAAATCTCTACTACTCGACACCATCTTGCAGCTTCGTCGCGCGCACATTCCGCCATATGCACTTGATTATCCCAAGTTTTGCTTTCATGGTCGAATCCACCTCTCCCATCCCCCGTCGATGTCCACCCTGTACTAGAAGATCCTTTTCTCTCAGGATATCCCCCAGCTCACTGTCAAACTTCCCCACTGCAAAATGTCTGCAACTTTCTTTCCAACTGTTGTCTTACCTGCCGTATGGGTGCCCAGGATAGCAATAGTAATGGGACGAATAGCGCAAATGTGAGGAATACTGTTTCGTGCAGCTCCCGGTGAAATCTGTTTTGCCTCACACCATCCACTACCATCGCGCTGTTTGTCGCGTACCCAATCAAAGCCTAGTGTATCAGCGCTGCAATAATCAGCAGATCCCACTTGTACAGTCATTTGCGCCGGAATCAGTCGTACGCAGACTTTTCTGTGGAATCAGTGCTTGATGATTGCCCTTCCCCAACTAACTGATCTCTTGATTGTTGTTCCACTGCACTCGTTAGCCATAATTTGCGGCTGGAATCCTCTGGAGGCTTGTTCATGTCAGTTTCATATTCGGAAATGATGCGGATCATCCCGTTTGCTTGCCATCTTGAGAAGGCCGGATTATTTCCAAAGTACCATGAGGCTGACGCAAAGCAGCAATTATGAACAACACCCAGGTCATTGGGGAGACTGGCAGATAAGGACAGTATCCCATTGTTATCGATGCAATCAACAGTGAGGTTTCGAATGACTGCTGTTTCGGATGATTTCGTGCGGACAGAGAGGGTGTGATCCCACAGCTTATCGTGAAGTCTAAATCCTGTTTGCTGATCACATAAACCAATGCGGGAGGACATCCATTGAAGCAGTTGTAAAGGATTTTCCTTTAACAACTGCAAGGGCGCAAATGCCCAGCTTGCACGCTCCTGAACTAGAGATCGACAAGTTTGTTGCACTTCTTCCGTGGGCTTGTCAGCCTGAACAAAAATTGCTTCCAAAGGCCTTGCGATACGTTCCAGAGATTGCATTATGCGCTGCGCAAGGTTCTCGTCTGAAGACAAACGTGAATCCCAAGGATTACTGATGTTAACCTCGCCACGGGTCTCAATGCGAACCTTTCGCACATCGTGCTCGACACGCAGAACAATTAGAAGGTCAGGAATATCGAGATCCGCAGGCCATTCAAATGTAGAAGGTTCCAGCTCGTAGATATTCTTCGCCCCCGCCGACTGCGCCCATCCAACAGAATAAGCACATGTAGAGGCGTACCATCTATCTACAAAAAATAGGGCCAGAGGGTGCTTGTCTGAGATGAGACGCATTTCGTGTTGTAAAATATAGTTGCAGACGGCATAGAATGCCCTCGACACCAAATTGTCGCACGTATCAAAAATGTGACGCACCGCGGAAGCAGATGCAGGTGGAGTTTTAACAGCATACGTTGCACACGATAATCCACCTACAGAGAATGCTTGACCTGCGAGGGACCTTACAAGGGTAGACTTGCCGCTACCATCAAGACCTTCGACAAGGATAATGAAGGGCCGGTTTGTCTGCTTCGCGGTGAGATCATTTTCGACCTGAGCTAGGAGAGAAAAGAAGGCATTTAACTGACCGTCACTCTCGTTTACCTTTAGACGGAAGTAGTCTGACTTCTGCCAACTGCGTAAAACAGCTGCAGCGCTGTGAAAATCTTTATGTAGTGCTAGAATTTCCTCCAGGTTCATTTGCGAAATAAGAAATTGGCACACTCTGGATTTACACTTGGGCCTTGAGAAGTCACTTGTCTATCGTACTCTCAATACCGTTGAACATTCGAGAAAATTTGCAGAGCCGACAGAAAGGTTACAGGTAAATTCCTGAGGTTTCGCGGAGGAGATGTCCACAGCAGACCGCACGAAGGGTTTAAAATTGAACCATGCTGAAGGTGGCGAAAAATGTGGGGTGACTTGATATTTGAATGATATGGTCGGTTGTGGGCCAGAATATCCTACAGTGTGATGGTCGAGTGTAGTCAGAAAAACGCCTAACACAGCTACCATACCACTAATATTGTACTGAACCGTGTACTGAACTGAATAGCGTATTTTTTGAGTCTTTTGAAGCTTTGTTCAAATAGCTGCAGCTGCTGCAGCTGCATTTGTTGTGAGCAAATATAAAATGCAGTTGTACAGAAAAATACAGTACGGTCTAGTACTGTACTGTACTGTACTGCAAAAAAATAAAATTGTACACGACTGTTCTGTACGGTACACATGTACTGTAAATGTCAGTAAAGCCGATGTACCGAACAGTGGTGGCCGAAAATATAAAGAGTTTAGGAAGCATTGATATAGCTGCCAGTACAGTAGGGTACTCTACTGTATATAGTGCCACCCTGTGCCAGACGCAAACAATTGGCACTATATCGAATCGTTGCCACCCGCGCAATGGAACGGTTTTCGAAGGTTAGAGCCATTCTTTTACAGCGGCACTCCGCTTTGACAGTAACCTCCAATGCCGCTTGTTTGCTGGCTGGCCTCCCTTCCACCTTCTGGTCGATTGGATTGCCATCCACAGCTTTCGACGCATCGTCCGGTTTCGCAATTGGCTTGACAATGATACGATATCTACGCTCCGGTACAAATTTACTGGATACCAACCCACATGTCTACCACAGTTAATTAACCCCCCATTTACACTATATCGAATCAAGCAATATTCAAAGTTCCTTCAAAGCATTGACGAAAACTATCCTTCTCATTTACAATAGCTCTGTAATAAGCATTTGGCGCCGTGCTCTACCGTTTTCCTTTCGCTTTGCGCCTAGGAGAGCTGCTTTGGCCTTCCGCAAGTGATAAAAAGAGGGCGTCGTGGTTTGAGGAGGTTTGAACTGGTTGGCTGGTTTCGAGACCCCCTATAGGTGTGCCACGTGCTTTGGGTAGCACAAATTAGAGGGAGGCACTACTCAAAGTGACACTATATCAAGGCCCCCTGTACCATACTGAAGTGTAAGAGTTGGGTGTTTCTTTTGTATTCTTTTATACGTAGAATTCAGTTATGCAATCTCTTCTTAAAAAGTTTTACATTACTCCGTTGTGAAATATGTCCTACTGCTTTTACAAGTATGGCAAAAAATAGGCAATTATCGCTCAATTTAATCTTGGCGCGACACAAACGGAAATGCAAACCTTATTGCGTCTAGAACGGGCACTGGCGGAATTTATTAGAACCCTGAATACAATGAGCGAATCAACTCAATCTCAACTACCATCATCATGGGCGCGAGAGCGACTTACTGAAAAAAAGGGGGAAGATATTGGCGTTTACACATGACGCATGGCTACCGCAAGAGATCAATAGAGCAAAACAGAAGTGCGACGGTCTTGTACAACTTCCGTCGGCTCAAGGGCAGGTACGAGAAAAGTTTTCCCCCGGTAGGTCATCGAAACTGTCCATTCTCGATAAACGCCAAATTACTCGAGAAGCTAAATCATCCGGCAAGGGCTCAGGAGGGATCAAGAAGGCCCTCAAGCTTGACTGAAGCAATCCCGCCATCCGCAAATATTTGCACGGCTCCGAGTTTATGAGGTGTAACAAGGTTAAGTATAATCTCGTCATGAAACAGAGACATTTTTGGCATGGCGTAACTGGGCAGTCGAGAAAAGGAGCTGCGGCAAGGCCGATTTACCTTTTTCTATTTGGTCGGACATAAAAATTATATTCCAATGGCCACGATAGCCGTGTCTTTAAATTGCAAGACATTAAGGAACCGGAGGAAGGAATTCCCAAACCGCGCAGTAGAAAGGGGTGTAATGTTGCGGAGAATGGTTGTTGGAACTCGCAAAAAACCGCTCGTTGTTTTTGAAGGTTCCATTACTGGAAAAGTTTACTTGCAAATTTTAAAGGACAATTCACTCCCATTCGCTGAGGATTTGCCTCTGACTTGGACTTTTATGAAGAACGAAGCGCCATGTCATCGGTCAAAGCGAGTGTAAAAATGGTTATTGAGAAATATATCAACGTTCTGGACTGTCCTTTTTACAGTCTTAATCTCAACCCCATTGAAAATTCTTATGGTATCTTGGCGAGGGTGTTCACAAGAACGGGAGGTTGTGTGAGGGCGTTAAATCTTTTTAGAAACAATTTATGAAGCATGGGAGGGAATTGGTTAAACGAAGCTTTCAAAAATTTTTTATCAATGCTGAGAAGGTTTAGCATGGTTCTGAAAATGACTGGAATTTCCATTCCATACTTAAGTTCAGATCTTGCCTGTTTTATGTCTAGCTTCCATCGCCTTGTTAATAATTGTTTATATTTACCTCCATTGTAAGAATCGAGGGATGCGATATCTCGAATCATACTGCTCCTCTCATGAAATGTTAGTAAACAAATGTATTAGGCGGTTAGTAAACGTGCTTTGGAGTGCCTTTCTTAACTCCTCAGCACTTGTTCCAACAGTTGTGCTGACTTCTTAAACTACTTAATATTTGGCCACCACTGTATAAACAGCACACACAACGAACACCCCGCCACCTCTCGTAGTGACCTATGACATCACCGTATCCTCGCTATTATAGGAGAGCTATACGTTCAATGGGAGCACGTAAATTGCTAGCCGTTGCCAATGAAGCAGAAAAGCGGACGAAGAAGAAAATAGCAGCGAAAGTGGGTGCTATTCCTGGCGAGGCATTCCTAGCGAGGCCCTGCCGGGACGGTCGAGGCTAAGATGGATATTTTTGCCGCTGGCTTTTGACTCGTATGCATCACCTTCTGAGATAACATCCAAGATTATAGAGAAATACGCCGCAGATGTCGCGTCTCGCAACGTGTTGAGTCAATACTCGCGGACAGCGTGGGAGTACATTGTACAGTCACTGAAATTCAAATGGCAACGCCCAGAGCACCCAGGCCTTTTTCTCCTGTTAAATCCTCTGGTGCATGCCTGTGCACGAAAAATGACCCCTAATCGCAAATCACGGGCGACTTCATTTGAGAAGTGAGCAAAGGGGCTGCTATAATTGAAAGTCCACAATCTATTGAAAAAATATAAAACGTACTTATTTTGCTGCGGAACTTGTTTGTATCAGAAGCATAGCTACGTCTCTTGGACTATATTTGCGGCTTCTATACTATGTAGTGCCCCGTATAACGCAGAATTCAGTCAGTGAGTGATGGTATGGCACAATTTGATTGAATTATAACGGCTAATGTGTTGAAATGTATAGTACTACAGCCTGTGGCGAGGTGCTAAGAAAGACTGCATAAATCAAATCTCGGTCGCTCACTTTGGGATCGAGAGATACGTGACTTTTAGCTGTCCTGGCTCCTTTCCGACCAACCGCCACTCCAATCCAGAACCCGTTAAAAATTACAATTTCCGCCTCCTTTCACCTCTCTCCGCCGCAGCCCACGACTGTTACGGATTTATCCAATGCACATGCTACTGTCTGTCTAGTTCGTATGTGTTAAGATCCCAAGCTTCCGCAGTATCACAGTCATGTGCCCATGAAATCCTTCTCATGGAGGTTGGGACTTTTTCAATCCTCACAAGTTCCACAAAAGCATAAGTCTGAAGGTTTGTGTGCAAAGGTGTCGGTAATTGAATAGATCAAATTAGAGCTGCGTATGAATTTGGTCAAGATAAGCGCATCAAGAGCACCTACAATACATTAGGTCAAACGCAATAAAATTGCGTCCTTTTCCATGAGCAGCAATCTATCGTTGATTAAGCAAAGTGTAAGGGATTAATTGGCGATCACTGAAAAGAGAACCTGGTGCAAGTTTTGCTGGGTACTGTCAGCCTCGCTGCTATCGATCCACCCATTGCCGTGGTTACTCGCCTTGTCATCTCATTCAAAAAGGTCTCTTCGATTCGTTGAACGAAGAATTTTTATTTGGCAACATTTGACTCAAGGTATCGTGGAGCAGCTGCCCAATACTTCCAGAACACTAATGTGACACCATCTTCTCAAGTTGGTCAAGTTGTCGCCATAAAATTGTTGAATAACGGAACTCTGGAGGAAAGCGTTGTGAAAAAGTAAAGCTGCACCTCATTTTGTTTGGGTCAGCAATGCGACATTTTGGATTCGGATTTGGCCAATTTTTACATTAACAATATACTTATGGAGAAGTTTGAGGATATCTGTGAGAGTTTCCCAGATATCAAGGAGGCCAATGCTCGTGCAGACTTAACGCCTATGTTAATTCGAGGATTAACGGAGAATATATTATCTCTTACTGATGAAATAAACACTGTTTTGAAAAGCACGTAAAGCAGTTCCACCCAGAACTACCCAACGAGGTCGGTTTCTCATCTATTTTTAGCTCCAATTTACTCTATCAAGTTGCAAACTCCACTTTGACGAAACTGTCTCAGTTATTTGCAACATAGTCCAGTCTGGTAGGACATCAATGGACCTTTTTTATCTCCAGATTCGTCTGAATTGCAGGAATAATAACAAAAATGCATGCATCCATGCAGAGTCTCGATGAAAAAGGAGGCAGTAGTGGAAACTCCACTTCCGGTGCAATCGACGATTCTAATTGAGACAGAAGTCGAAAACGATCCAAGAAATGCGGAAGTAGACAAGAAAGTAAAGAGATACAAGTCAAAACAGTCCGGTATCAAACGTACCGCTCTATTTGTTGTATTTCACTTCACAGGCCTTACGGCTTTACACAAATTTACTGCATGGCTGCACTGTAAAATCAAACCACCGGTAATCTTACAACCAGGGTTACTAGGCACTTTGCTGTCATTACACTTTTCCTTACAGTTCTGAACACAACGCTTGACACCATTTCTACACTTGGAATAGTTACGAGCGATTTGCACACTGCGATATTATATCATTTCTTTACCATTAAAAGTTGCCTTGCTATCCCATGCCACATGGACCAATGTACGTCTTAAATTTTGTCAGAGTATGTCACTCGTGCCGCATACAGTTGTGAAAGCGCTACTTACGATATTGACAGGGCTGTTTTACGGGAAAAACTTTGCATACGCTACTGTTAGACTACATTTTCGTTTAGTATATAGCTATCAATAGTTCTTTGTGAACCATAGTAAGGAGCGGCGGCTTAAACCAGCTAGCCCAACCAAAGTTTCAACCGCAGTTCAAATTATATCTGCTCGTATGCGCCTAACACCCACAATAGTCGATGATGAAAAATTCCTCGATTGCGGGCAAAAGGAGGCATTGAAGGGTTAGCAATGAATTTCCAAACCCAAGCTTTGTAACAAAGAGGCGAAATATCATCCAAAAAATCAATAAAAACGGATCAAAGGACAAGATAAAGAACCAGACCAGGATTTTCGGCATCGCCAATCACAGCTCTCATTAGTGTTCAAGGGCCCATCCCATTCTACGTTGTACCTGGCAATGGACTTGTGCTTTTGGGTTACAAGATAGGGCAAAATCCATACGCTGTGGATCTGATAATTTCTTTTTGTTTCCACCGATAAGAATGGCCTTTCAAAACAATTACTTCCGTTATGCAATGAATTTGTTTCAAAGACTCATATAAATGCTTTTAGAACCTATTTCATGGTATTTCCGCCAAAATTAATGCCCTTCAAGAGTTTTCTCGTTGCCATAAGGTCACTCATATCTTGGAATAAGAACTATAATATTTCAATGAAGGAGCTCTCAGACTGAAAGATTTCCTGGAGATTAGCCAACTGGCTGTATAGATACCCCCATACTCATATTGAATACATGAATAAGCTTTATGAGAGTGCTGGCGTGTTGAAACCTATCTTCCTTCAGGAACTGAAATATGCTACGATAAGTGGACATCTTCCAAGCAGACTACTCAACCAAAGATATCGAAGAAGGTGTCGTTCAACCGAATCTCCATCCACTTCGACGGTAATATTCAAGTAGATTTCTTCTTCATCTCCGAGCTGTAAATTTGTTGGCGTGTCTCGGGAGAGGTATCGATAGAAAGAGGAGTAGATTACGTAATCGCAGTAAAGGGATTCAGGATAAGGTAAAAAGGTAAATTCAGGATAGAATAGTGGAGATGGAAGGCGAAGGCAAAAACCAAGAACGGGTAGCACGCTCGAGCGATGGCGCTGTAGCGGTCCCCCAACTGCAATCGGCAGTTGGAAGTTTTTTATTCCCGAGGATCTGACCCCAGGAGCTTGAGCTCCCGGAGCTCGGGCTGGTCCGAGGGTGATTCGCAGAATCTCCCGTTCGGCCAGTAAGAAAGTCCCATCATAGATACTTGGGTATCGGATGGATAAGAAAAGCTAAGGCTAATCTATACTGATCTGTAGAAACAGTATCGTGCATATGCGCATGGGCGCATACTATGGTTTCATGATGCCACGTGAGGGCGTTCCCTGGCGGCCCTTGAGAGCCTTGAATTGTCAGATCAAAAAATTATGTAGAAATTGCTAACCTGAAAATTCAGGTTAGTTGTCCTGGATATTCAGGATGTTCAGGATGATGCAGCTTGAGTCCGTAACTTTGCAGCTAAGTTGTGCACACTCGACCACAGCGCCCCATGGTGTCGGGGGACAAAGGCTTTGGTGCATCGAGACCAGTGACTAGAGTAGAGGTTGTACAAGTTGGCGTTGACGAGCGGTGCCATTCTTAGCGGTATCCTGGACATATTCTTGCAGTAGATCCGGAACGTCTTCCTTAAGTGATTCATATGTTACCCAGGCATTCTCGTCATCGCTAAAACCTTTCCACTTGACATCGAGCTCTATGATTCCATTTCGGCGGCGGATGTCCTGAAACTCATCAACAACAAGTAACTCATTCTCCTGGTACGCTAGGTGATTGCGCACTTCTTCTGTAACATCAAAGTCCGAATTGCGAAAGAACTTGAGCCTGCGTCCATGAACTTCCAGCGTCTTCTCGGTGATCAAATCCTGAACGTCGAAAAGGAATTCCGACTTACATGTGACAACACGGTAGGGACCCTTCCACCTGAGTGAAGGCTTCCGGCCCTTTTCCCGTTCGTAGATACCGCGCAGTACGTAGTCACCTTCCGTGAAATTCACCGGCCGTACGTTCGTCTTGCGATTGTGTGAAGCAATAGAACGTGCTGATGAAGCACTGACGGCCACCGACTTATGTACTTCCTCGAGGGCCTTGGTCAACTCGTTCACCTTCAACACCTGACGGGCGCGCACCTCCGAGATACTTGATACCTTATCGTGTTTCCCCAACTTCTGCTTGATGTTCAGAAGCGGGGAGTCTTGCGGCAGGCCGGTAAACACGGTTAGAGCGCATCGTCCTTCCATCCTGGATAATGGAGAGTTGTTAAGGATGGATTGAACAATTGGTAGGACGGACGGCCAGCAACGCAAGGGCAGTTGAAACTCGGATAGGAGAGCGCGCAAAGACCTGATCAACTCGCGGCATACTCGTTCGACGGTCCCGTTGGCCCACGGACTGTACGCAGGTGTGAAGTGGTGGTTGCCCTTGGAGGCCTCACGAAGTGCCTTCATCAACTCATTCTTGAAATGAGATGCTTGATCTGAAACCCAGTTTGGGACGAAACCAAATGCGGAGAACCAGCGCATGAGCGCGTCAGCAGTTGTAACTGCATCTGTGGTCTCGGTGGCAATGAGCCACACGTATCCGCTGAAATCATCCTTGAGGATGAGCACGTAGCAGAATCCATCTTCGCCCGGCATGATATAGCAAAAGTCGAAGTGGATGAGCTCGTTCGGTCTTGATCCGTGCATCGCTTCACCGAGAGGCCTTGGGATGACTTCACCAGTTGAGGTGCAAAGACAATGAATGCATGACTGTACGAAGTCCTGAACGTCCTTGTTCATGCCTTCCCAATGAAAGTGGCCTTGAATCGTGGTAAGAGTGGTCTTCCACGCTCGGTGTCCACCGATACCAGTATGAGCGGCGATCATGATACGAAGCTTGAGCAGCGTATCGTCTTCCGGAACCCAAACGATCTCGCGGTCATCCTTGAGGATGCCGTCCTTGTGCTGAAATCTTTTTCCTGGCTTATTTTTCGTCCTAGATTGTGCGTTCAGGACGTCCTTCAAGTCAGGCCAGTCGAGCCTGCTATCCAGACCAGGTGAGATAGGCGCCAGCATGAGAGCCTTGAGGCTCATCTTGCCTTCAGGTGATACTTCGCGCCTTGGTTCGACTGCCCATCGCGTGAGGATGTCAGCCCAAACGTTACGTTCACCGGGCATGTGCTCGATGATATACCGAAATGCACTGAGCTTGATAGCCCAGCGCATGAGCTTGCTTGCGGTATGTCGGGATACACCCGGGTTCTTCCCATAGGGGTCAAACAGATAGACCAGGTTGGCATGATCCGTGAAGATGGACACGGTTCTACCAGTGATGAGGTAGTCCAACCTGGACATTGATTCCACTATCGCAAATCCTTCCTTCTCGGGAACACTCCAGTTCGTCGACGCACCCGTAAACGCGCCAGACAGGAAACACAAAGGTTCATGATCCTGGTCTTCGACCGGCTTGCGCTTCTGTGAGTTCGGAATCTGGGTCAGGATGGCTGCCCAGTGGGTGTCGGATGCATCTGTGAACATACACATGGTGTGATCCTTCTTGGGGTGTGCGAGTTTCGTAGAAGCGGCTAGTTGTTGCTTGATGCGCGTGAACGCGTCATCGTGCTCACTACCCCACGAGTCGCTTATGCGAAGCTTGGATACGGCTTTCTTGGTACGTTTCCCCGCGCGCTTGTACGTGTCTTCCATGAGGGAGTGTAGCGGCGCTATGACTTGAGCATATGAAGGGATAGATGTACGCATCCAGTTTGTAGCACAGAGCAATTGCTGCAACTCGTGGCCATAGGTGGGGGTCTTCATGTTCAGAAGAGAATCAAAATGACGTGGGTCAAATTGAATCCCGTCGCGAGATAGAATGCGGCCACAGTACTTGGCTTTGTCGCAAAAAGAGATGGGTCTTGAGAGCATGGATCTTGAAGTTATACTCGTCGCATACCTTGAGGAATTCGAACAAGTTATCCAGTAGCTCAGCCTCATCCGTCGCGTACAGGACGAAATCATCGATCCATTGGAGGATCTTTCGCACTCGTTCGGAAAGTGCTTCTGAGGTGACGGCTTGATAATAGTTACCAGCGTCAGTTCCGCCTTGGAGCACACGGTTGGAGGAGTAGACACCCAGCGGAGTTTGAATCGAAAGCATCTCTTGTGACTCCTTTGCCAGTGGTAATTGCCAGTAGGCATGAGCCATATCGATCTTGGCGAAACATGTGCTACCTTCCACCGACTGTAGTGTAGACTCCAAGTGCGGCATGGCCGATTGAATCGGTTCGGTTTGAGAATTCGGACCGCGAAGGTCCACCGTGAAGCGCAGCTTCTCGGTTCCAGGTTTAGGTACAGCGAGTGCGGGACTTGCCCAACGAGCAGATGGGTTCTTGTAGATAGCACCGATGGATTCCAACTTGCGAATGGTACTGGAGATGAACGCTGTCTGCGTTGGTGCGTACCGGCGTTGAGGGGATCGGAAAGGACGGGCGTGCTTGGCAGGAGTGATGACAAGCGGTGGTACACGCGCAGGTGGATCCGATCCAAGTCGGATACGAAACACATGACGGTACTCCTCCAACATCTTTCGTAGACGGTCCGCACCTTCTGTTGACATGCCATTTTCCTCTGCGCCCGACAAGATCTTTCCAAATGCATCCTGAATTTCATGTTCAGGATCTTCACCGATGGTAGCGCCGGCGGTCTCTGGCAGCTCGATAGGGTCATCCTCTGCCGCACCATATTGCAGCCCCTTGTATTGAAACGAAGTGGACTTGAGATCTTTGGTGTTGATCTCATCGACATGCTTGTCGTGAACAATGTCTCCCACTGACCTGAGGTGGGAGTCCAGGTCGAAACCAATTGCTTGTAGAAACGGGCGACCGATGAGCACTTCATCCATTTCCTGATCAACGACGAGGAACTTGACTCCTCGAACTCGAATCGGCAGATTAGATCCAGGAAGATTGAACGTGATCGAAAGTCGGACCACTTTGGAAGGTGAAAACAATTGGGTTTTCTTCCGTGCGCTTGACCGCGGCCCGCAAATGGTGAGGTTCCTGAAATTCTTCAACCTGAACAGTTGGATCTTGCTGAATAATCTTCTCGCACAAGTCGTTCGGGATCGCGCTCTCGTCAGATCCATAGTCACCCAACGCGATAACTTCGAACTTGTCCTCCAACTTGGCATGATACCTGCCGCGACTAGCATCAGCTTGTGCGGCTGCAGAACCTTGAGGTCCCGCATCGGCGTCATCAACGACGGCTTTGAAAGACTTTCCATCGTCCTTCTTGGCCCTCCTGTATTCAGCTAGGAGTTCCTTCTTACGCTTGGGCGTCGTGTTCTCGCAATCCTTTAGAGGATGGAATTCCTTGCATTCCTTGTTCAAACAAGGCTGAGTCCACTTGCCCTTGTCGGACTGGTCTCCTTTGTCGGACTTGCGGGACTTGTCCTGCTTGTGCTTCTTGAACGAAGGCTTGTCCTTGGAGTCATCCTTGTTGGAGGATGGACCACCTTTCCGAAAGGACTTACGCTTAAGGCGGCTCCGAGCGAGCTCACCTTGAGCTACATCAACGGCGACTGCACTTACACGTGCCTGGAAATAGGCGAGGTCGGACTTCTGGTCCCCTGTCCAACACTCGCGGGCTCTCGAATACGCTCGCGAAGTTCCGGTGGTTCCAGCTTAGAGATCAACTTAGGTATCAGCGACTTGCAAATCTCCTTGTCCTGAACAACTTCGGAAGCATTGTTCTTGTCGAGTGCGGATACGACGTTCAGGACGAAATCAAGTGCTGCACCAGCCGGTCCTTCTTGCAAGGCTCGAACTTGACGGAATCGACGGCGGAACGCACACGCTCGGCGATATCCTGCGGTGCCTCGGCAAGCCTGTCCTCGAACCATTTCTTGACATTCTCATCCGTAGCATCTTCGACGGTCGTGGCCTCGGGATCTGGCCAATAATGCACAGGCTCTGCAATAGAGCTGGTTCGAGGCAGTTGCGAATGCTCGCTGGCTTGACCTGTCTTGCGGCATCGCGAGCGCGGTTAACTCCTTAACCTTCTCTTCGTAACATCGATATTCAACTTCGAACTCAATGAGGCTAGGTTGGGTAACACTCTTGAGTGTGGGCGGATTGATTGTCGAGATAACACCGTAGTTCGACATCCTGAAAATTTTCACTCGAGTCTCTCTCTCAAGACAACTACCCTTTGGGTCAAAGCGCTTTGTTGGCGTGTCTCGGGAGAGGTATCGATGGAAAGAGGATAGATTACGTAATCGCAGTAAAGGATTCAGGATAAGGTAGAGAAAGGTAAATTCAGGATAGAATATCGTGGATGGAGGCGAAGGCAAAACCAAGAACGGGTAGCACGCTCGAGCGATGGCGCTGTAGCGGTCCCCCAACTGCAATCGGCAGTTGGAAGTTTTTATTCCCCGAGGATCTGACCCCAGGAGCTTGAGCTCCCGGAGCTCGGGCTGGTCCGAGGGGTGATTCGCAGAATCTCCCGTTCGGCCAGTAAGAAAGTCCCATCATAGATACTTGGGTATCGGATGGATAAGAAAAGCTAAGGCTAATCTATACTGATCTGTAGAAACAGTATCGTGCATATGCGCATGGGCGCATACTATGGTTTCATGATGCCACGTGAGGGCGTTCCCTGGCGGCCCTTGAGAGCCTTGAATTGTCAGATCAAAAAATTATGTAGAAATTGCTAACCTGAAAATTCAGGTTAGTTGTCCTGGATATTCAGGATGTTCAGGATGATGCAGCTTGAGTCCGTAACTTTGCAGCTAAGTTGTGCACACTCGACCCACTAAATTCTTCCTTTCCTTCACATGGTCGACTTGTATACTGCATACCCCACAAAAAAATACAATGGAATCCAGAGAGGCTGATGCTGCCAGATTTCTCGAGCTTCACTGAATCAATATGCATGGAACAACTGACACCGTGTCCACCAACATCTATTACTTCATAATTTATTTCACGAGGACACTTTCGTACTTCAGTACAAGCTTAAAACTCTGTCCAGCCCATAGAAATAACAAGTTAGGGGTTGTGGGGCGAAGGAATACCATCATAAGGCTCTTTTTCTAACGCATGTTGAGGGATGCAAAGTACTTCTCGAAGAGAACGGGACTGCTAATCTCTGCACAAAAACCCCTAGCAAAAGCAATGCTTTTGATTAATATCATGTACGGCTGCAGACCTGGCAGCTGTTTTGAATTTTACACTCCCAGCATCAATGATATCCCGAGGATGCAGATAAATTAGGAGTTGATAGAGGCTCACAAGGAACAAGTGACCCGATGCGCTATAGCTCGATTTCGGATGAAGATGATCTCAAAAATCGACACAATCGAGAAGAAGGATCATGACGACGAAGTATTCTTCTTCGGCTGTGGAGAGGAGAGCGGCCGTGACCACTGCGAACTTGGCTATGCCAAGAGTACAGAGCCTGAAAGGATTTGTATCTCCAGGTACAAGAATGATAGAGGACATCTTGTGCGAGCGTCATACGAATAAATACGCCCCGCAACAAAGGCCACCCTGCTTAAGGAGGTAGATGAAGCAGGATACCGGTTCCCACGATCGTCCTCCCTCATGGATGAAGAAGAAAATTATAGAGGAGACTAATCCGTCGAATTCCCGCGTCTGTTAGAAGATAAAACGGAGGAGATAGGAGCATTAGATGAAAATGATGCAGATGAAGATTGAAGCCTCTTTAGCACCAAGGATGCGTGTGGAGGGTCATTCGAGATAGCCGAAAACCACATTAGCTTTCAAAATGTTGACCTTTTCTGGCGAGTCACAAGTCTACGCAACAAATTGATCACCAGTATGGGCTTCACGCACAAATTGGGTCGGAAGAGTTACCACAGACTAGGTCAAAAATATGAGCCAATTCCGGGTCAGACGAGATACACGCACAAGGTATGGATAAGATTCCCGACCAAGGGTCAGATGAGCTATCCGCAGTGAACAAAGATGAAAAAGATGTATTCGAACGAGACGTGAAAAGGAAAGACAGCAAGGACAGTGAAAAAGGCGTGGAGATGACTGATCTTGAAAATACCAATTTGTGGACTCCTTGTTCAACAGGGAAGGCGACGAGTGGGCCTCCTATCCTGCCTCCATCGAACTTCTTGCAAACCTAAAAAAGCATAATTTTAACGCTCCTGTCATGGATATTTGAAGAGTACAGATGAACAGCTGAGATCTTTCATTTCGCAGGAACAAGAACGCAGCAGTTCCAAAACTTTACTTCACAACCTCAGACCTCCAAGGTCAGAAAGAGATATAGGTAGGCCCCCATTCTTAAGGCACCGACCAAGTACACACATTAATCTTGCGAACAGAAACCTCCGGGACATCAGGTCTACGATTGGAAGATTTCCTGTTCCCGAGTCCGAACCCGAATGGGTCCCATGATGGTATATTGCCAAGTCTATCAACAACGGAAATAAAATTACAAAGGATCATTTGAAGAAGCGGATGTAAGAACACCACCTCTGCGATGAAATTTCATATAGTCACAACATTTCTTTCAAGTGAAACACACCACAGACCTGGGAAAGCTGAGGTTTAAATGCAGTTTGGTCCCTCAGGGAAATAGGGATCAAGATAAGAATTTAGTCCGCGAAGACCTTCGACGGCCCATTCCCAGCCATTCGAACATTGATCTCTATCGCAGTAATTAATGAACTCAAAATAGCTTCGTTAGCATTTATAGAGCTATCTAAAGTAAGAATTGCTATCGCAAACTCCCATTTACGCTCGCCCACTCAAAAAGTTGTTTCTTCAGCCCATAGATTGTTTGGCGTTTGTTGAGATAGGCTTACGACATAACTAAAAGCAGAAGGCTATGAAACTGAAGATTAATGCACTCCTTGATTCCCTAGGAATTTTCAGTACCTGGCTCGCAGAAATATTCGTCAGATTGAACAAGTCTGGGGACATCGTGCTCTTGGTTGCTAAAATCGTAGACGAAATGGTTATTGATAGCATGTGTTCAAAAACGTAAACCACTGAGCCACATGCGTTGGCTCTCATGTGCCACTGAGCGGAACACAACATATACATATCAACACTCACAGAGTGCTGTAGTGACTCAGACATCTTACATCTCATTCCTATCATATATAGGACAGTAAGCAATGCCGAAAACACACAAATTAAAATTTCAACAATGCAACCACTTGCGGGGCTCGAACCCGCGATGCTACCATGGAGGAAAAACACATCGACCACTAAGCCACATGCGCTTGCATGTCAAGTGATGCACTGAGTGAACACATAGCCCATTTCAACAGCAAGCGAACCTATATCTATTCTAATCCATCTTCTGCGCCTTACACGCCGAACTTCACGTTTCGACCTCTGGCGTTTGATTCCCTAGGTGCCCCTTCCCCTGGAACAATTGCATTTATCGAGGAGTTAGTTCCGCGGATCGCGTCCAAGTTTCACTCGACAGTTGGCATTGTCCGCCGCCGTATCTACCAGCGACTGAGTTGCACCCTGTGGTCCTCCATCGCCGAAGCTATCCTGTCCGAGCACCGATGCGCACGGACGACGAAGTACATCCGGTTAGATCTTAACCGTATAGTTAGGACGTGCGCAGTCCACAGAGATACTGAACGCATTAAACTTCAGTCTTGCCGCATCCGCCCCCTTCGCAGAACACCCTCCAGGAACCGAACTTCAAGTTTCTGCCCCTGGCTTTCGACTCCTTGGGTGCCCCATTCCCCGCCTCTATCCTGTTCATCGAAGACTTCATCCCGCGCATCGCAGAGAAGTTCAACACAACCACAGCAGTGATCCGCCCACGTATTTATCAGCGCATTAGTTGCACACTGTGGTCTTCTATTGCAATGGCGATTCTATCGCGAGCCCCACTGCGGTGCCTGACGTGGAACATCCGGTTAGTTCTTAGCCGTATAGTCAGTCCTGCAGTGTACACGATAGATACTCAATGAAGTAAAGTTTGACCACTTTTCGGGATTTCGTCGCGACAAAGTTTAAGATAGGTGATCTCATTATCCCCATGTCTCTCGGTTTCACTGAGCCTGAGAAAGAGCACCCCGTGACATCTTTTAAGAATCCATTCCTCAAAATCATTTTCCCTTTGGAAGTCGAGCTTCAGCAGCATCAGATGGCCAAATATTTCCGGCAGCCAGTAACCTGCTTGCCCAATGCTCTTCAATGAAAGTAACCTAAATGAAAAATATTTTTACAGATTCGTTGCCGTCACCAACAGACAAAGCTTTCACCAAGGATGAGAGAGAACATCTGCCGTCGAGAGAGTAGCAGAACACGGACACGAATGATCAAATAAATCCTTTTAGTCCATTCCCTTAGCTCTCGAACCAGGTTTTTCAATCGTGAGATGAGTTTGTCGTGTTTTGACAGACCACTCATCCACCTGGCCCATGAACTATTCCATCCCTATTCGCTTGTTTTAGTATGAGCACGCTTTGAGCCATCTAAATCAAACATTCTTCTTGACTGAATTCTAAGCCGGAGAGAAAAGGACTCCCAAAGAGTCGAGAGCCATCACATGGACTTGGAGGGAATAGAATGAAATCGGCCAAAAAGACTTCAGGTCTCCCGTCGTTTGTCAGAGCCATATACTAGTTCTTCATATCAGCCTAATGTATGGATAGCAGTACCAAACGATTAAACTCATACCTTTATTTGTCCCCCAACGTTCCCAAGCCAACACCAATCTCATGCATACCCAACTTCAGCGCTCTTGGAGTATCCACTGTTCCCTGGGTCTCTCCGTCAACCAGTTCGAAACATATAAGGTGTACCACCTTGGTTGTTGAATTCCAATACATACATTTCTTCTCCCATCACCTTCGTTACAACTTCTGTTCCATTCTTCGTTGCAAGAACCACTTCGACTTTTCTTGTTTCTTGGATCCAGCGCATTATGAAGACCTTGCATATACATGTTTGGGCGCTTCGGTCTGCGGAATGCGAGCAAAGATAGCAGCAGCCACGCTGGAACAGATCAACAAGATCAGTTTTTACCGCTTTTGAAGTAGGAACGAAGCAGGGGAGGAGCCAGATCTGTAGGAAATGCGGAATTCATGGTCCTCCGGAACTTTTTCGGTACATGTGGAAGGGGCGCCAAGCCTGTTGATCGCAAGAGGTACAAAATACCAGTCAAATTATGGAGTTGTATCCTGGGGAGCACATGGAGAGCCAACTAGAGCGGGTGAGGGTGTGCGCTTGTTTGTAGGCGGCGGCATATTTCTAGCAGTGGCCCTGTGAAGCTCAGCATGGGATAGAAGGGCGACATCTGCTACATAATGTGATGTCACAGGTAGAAAAGATTGGGAGAGAATTGCTGCGAACAGGATAAGGCTGTTAAAAGAGGACGTCGGGGGGATGGAGGGACGTGCGAGGACCAAGAAGGGAGATTCAAGTTGTGTCTTGAAATATGACCAGCTAAAAATGCTACGCAGGTTGTTCTGTAGTTGCCTTACACCTTATTGGGACTTGCAAATGACTGAAAGGTCTCCCTGTCAGCTCATCGGAACGTAGTATTGCGTACACCGCAACAAGGAGGAACTGCCGAATACAAGGTCGAGTTTGTGAAGTATCATGATGGACTATTGCGAGGAGGATACATGGCTGGCTGAGGATTGAGGTGTGCTGAGGAATAAGATTTTGTCCGGGGAGATGAGGTAGTTACGCTGTGCTATACAGCGTATTCTGAAGTAAGAATGGTACGAGGGATCCTTGTGTCGATCTGCCGGGGCCTTTTGAAACGACTGGGATAAATTCTCCAGAACAGGCTGAGGTCATTAAAAATCTCAAGGCAGGAACACCATGCTTCCACTCCTCTGTGCTAATAAGCCCTGTAAAGGCGGGGAATTTGAAATGCCCCAATTTTCACCCTGTGTGCACTGAGAGTCTTGGGTGCTGAGTTCTAAGTCTATCAGGTCTCAAAGCTTTCATTAAATATGTTGGATAACCGTAGGAAACTCTCTGCAAGAATGCAGCACTCTGAGAGGAAAATAATGGGCTTCTTTTACTGCGATTATTGCATGGGCAGGGGTTCTCTGCACTTCTATCTGTAATTTTTTTGAGATCAAAGAGAGAAGACAGACCCCTGCTACCGCAAATTAGCTGACAGACCAGTCAACAGATGGGCGGCGTGTCGTGCGGCACTCGGTCAAACTAGTTTATTAGAACTACCATTTATTCAACAAGAAAGAACCAAACGCTCTGCTGACACAATAAAGCACCAAAACCTTTTTCTCTCCTTCTTGTAGCTCTACAGCCTACTAAATTTAAACGAACAGTAGCAATCGGCTCATTTTGTTTATCATCGTTCGGTTCTGCAAATATTTGCCTTGAACAGGTTTGGTTTTGTAAACAGTCATCTTGAACCATTTCGGTTCCTCAAATTGAGGTACTCAACCGGTTCTGTTTGAAATCTTCGGTTCTAGACACAGTTCATAAATTTTATGTCAGTTCGGTTAAATTCATGTACTTCATCGGAAGATCCATGTTTATCATCAGCTAATTGTAGTAGTTCAGTTAACAGTTGTGGTTTGGAATAAGCAATCAGCCTCAGATTTTGCTTGACAATGACGGTTGATCATATTCTATTTAAAGATACAGCAGTTCGGTTTTACATTACAAAGGGCCCCTTTCTTGAACTCTTACGAGACCTTGCCCATGCTGAATAACTGCACCTCTACTTTGAAGAACTATAGTGCTGCTGCTGTGTCAATCGTTTCATTTGTCCTCATATGAGTTTAGGGGTATTTTTAGAGTAATTTTTTTTTCTCTGATACTTTTTTTTGTTATCGTAAAGTTTCAACTGTCGTGAAGCTCGATCAAAACAAAAATTTCTGGTGAAATTATCGATCTTCAGAGCACGATGCACTTCTTACCGGTCCATAATCTTCAAATTTCGTGCCAATTTTCCACATTTTACGGTTTCAAGACCTGTACGTGGATGCTTTAGACAAATTTATATATTTTTTAGAGCTACTGAGCAGCCGTCTCATATAATTCTACGTTTCTAGCGGTTCTAAAAATAATTCTCAAATCCCTTCTTCCAGTGTAATATTTGTATGAAATGGAGATTTAACCTTTTATGAGGATAGTGCTGTGGCTGATCCAGCCGTGCGTACTCCTGTGCGCGTGCGCTTAGTATGACGGAATTTTTTTCAAAATCCTCTCTTGGCCCGATGGCAAGGCCAACATTCAGGGAAAATCCCGTTTCAACCGTGCGTATGCAATTTTTATCAGCTTTTCGATGTAGCCAGCCTACTTTGTGATGATGATCGATGTCTCCCTTTGCTCGGGTGCCCTCTCGCGACTGTACTCGCTCCAGAAGCTCGTAGAAGCCATTTGTACGGCTCGCGTAGGTGGTATACTTAATTTCCTGTTAAGAGCAATCGCACCTAGACTACAGTAAGTAGGGTAACCACTTACTGTAAGTAACCTCGGAACGGAGGTTCTCTGGAATATACTGTATGCACAATTTCAAGTTGCGGCCTAAGTGTCGCTCAAAACTCCTTCTAACAAACAACTGGCTTTATTCTGGACGATTCTCGCCGCGTGACGAGCGAACAATGTTTGCTGCGCATCAGAAATCGGAATGGCTTCCCGTTCGGCAATACCAGACGCAACTTTAGGTGGTTAATACAGTGCGAGATGCCGCGCTGGTTGCGGCGTATGTCACAGGCACTTTTTGTACTGTATAAACCGGTCCAACTCGGAACCGCAAGCCCGCTTCCCTCCGGCCAGCATCACCCGGCCCATAATCTGTGCGGCCCTCACCCAGCAAGCGCCCCAAGTCACTCCCTACTATTGTGCTCAACCAGACCCGTCTTAGTACCGCCACTGGCGCCCAAAGTGTTCCTTGAGCCTTAAATCGCGTGGTCCCCTGAAGGAAGCACATTGCCCCATAACACGCGCCAGATTTGGAACACATTGTGCGTACCCTCACAGCAATGCACCCTACCAGCGATAGTGAGGTACAAACTCAACTTTAATGAGGTAGTAATGTAGTACAATTTTTGTACTCAGTTATGCGCTGACAGTGGGTTTACAAGTTTTCCATCGCTTTCTGGTAGATGTTGTTGGTGCTAGCATTCGACAGCAATGATTTCTACATGCCTCGACCATCGGCACATGTATTTAACATGACATGCAGATTTGCAAATCCGAATGGGTTCCAGCCAATCCATACCTCTCAATAAAGAAACCTCCCCTTTTTCCCCTTTATAGTTGTAGCATGTCTACTTTATTAGTATTAGCCACTTGTACACGTGGAGTGTCCACTGAAAGTGCTTGTTAGTGTACAGTGTCCACAGGCCACCGGATGCTGCATCCTAGCCCAACTTTGCTACAGGTCTGGCCACAGCCAATCAGAAGTCAGTGTACGCTAGCCCTTTTAATTTTATTCCCTTTATTACTTTTTCCGTTACCAGTCTAGGTGTAACTCTACTATTAGTCTACTTTACCTAGCTAACCCTCCTACTAGTAAACCAACAACCAACAGACTTAGCATTAAGTTTCTCACCCCTTCCCAAGCCCCCTTCTCGAGGTTGGGCCCATTGTATCAGAAAATGCCTTGTCGTATTTTTCACCAACTTCTAACCTGCGGATTCCCGCCTAAGACAGCGGACCCCTTTTGCCCTAGATTATTCCCTTTGTTCTACCAACCTACCTCCCTTCAGTTGTAGATTTCCACAACTCGCTCCGGAAGAGAGGTCCCGAATGCTGGGTGACGATCTGAAACAGGATAGCTGCGTAAGTGTATATCCGTGCTACAGGATTGAACCAAGCTTATCTTAATAACAAATAAATTTACCGGATCACATTGGGTCATATGGATCTATTGCTTTTACACTTTTTTCAAATCTAGTTGTGATCTCCTGAAATTTGCCGTTATCATCTGCCTAGAGCCCGAATCAATATTATCAATTTATATCAGATCCAGAAATGGCCTCTTCGCGGCAATTTACGTCAAATAGGGTGCTGTATCACAACTTTCTGATGAAAAACACAGGTCAAAGCTGCTCAATTTTCGTGCACTCCGAATAGGGGTTTGTTGGCTACTCTGGTAGCCACCTTAGCATTCAGCAGCTTTCTTCAAACTTTTCTATGATTCGTCAAGTATGGTACAACCTTCTGCGCTCCTCCCTCTTAAGACGCTTATCAATGACGCCGTTACGATGAATCAGTAAGTCAAGTGCATTATCCGGAAAGATACCAAATTCTGTGCACTGCCCTTCACCAATTTGAAACCTTACAACAAAAAATCAGAGAGGCCCGTCGTTGGTCGGCAATCGGCATGAATCCTGGGAGGAAAAGCATATTGACAAGAGATTTCTTTATTTTGCTCGGTATCAAACGCCATTATCACGAAAGGACGGCAAAAGATTATTGCGAACATAATGCTTGCCACTCACTCCTCATCGACGAGAGAAATTATCCTGAAAAGAATACGTCCAGGGAACGAGTTTATTGCAAATTTTTTACGGCGGAGCGCTTCTTTGTCTACAAAACGAAGGGCAGCACTAGAAAACTCGAGGGATGAAACTATATACCCACTAAATCTGGTTCTCCATTTGGGTCTATGAAGCAAATGTACAAAGAGTATAAGATTACTATTGCAGAGAACGTTTTCAACATCGATGAGAGCAATTCTTCCAGAAGGAATTACTATCGGACAAAACGAAGGTGATTTTGCAGTCAAGTGGTCATTAGAATTCCCTGGATTTGAAATGGTATTCTAACGCAGAAGACGTCACTATCACGCCATTTTTTCTGCACGTGGCAAAGCTTGGACCCAGTCGCATGTATGCAACCGAAAAAGTCTGATTAGAGAAAAGGGAGTGAAGAAACTGGGCCAACACCGGCGACTTACTTGCTCTTTGATGCAAATGTTGCATACCGCGACCCTGCTGGAATGAATAGGGGTTCTATCTTTGGATGGGCGATACGTTTCATCATAGAAACGAAAGGATTTCGTAGGAGAAATAAGCACCCGGTTTTAACTTTTGACGGCTACAGTGTGCACGTAGCCTACAGTGCATTGAAATTGTTTAAGAAACTAATATTATTACAGTTGGACTATGTTTCCATAATAGTCACCGCTACAGGTGCTTGACCACACAGTACTTGCTCCGTTAAGGGTAGGCATAAGGGGAGCGAATCACCGGCGAGTGGTTTTCCCCTCAAATCTCGAACTGCAACATGATTTCTATACGCTCTGGGATACACTAAGAACGGATTACAAAAATTCTTTTACGTTTAGTAACATTATACCAGGTTTTCAGAGATGTCGCATATGGTGTGCTGTGGTGAGGGTGTTGTCCTTGAGATAATCAAGGTGTATGGTATAACTAACTGGTCATTTTATAGTGATAGAGAGGATTCTTGAACTGACTTCAACTGTTTGGTGAAGTCTTATCGGTTGGGTCTCATTTGCTGGGACCTGACGGAGATATCATGGCATCAAGTAACATAAATACGAAGATTTAGCTGCTGACTTATTCGGATGTTTTAGATACATTTCAGACTCGTTAGCGAAAGAGAGGAGCCGACCAGGAGGGTCGCGACTACGAGCAGAGCAGGCTGGTTCTCTGGAGGTTGCAAGGGAGGCCGATACAGCTGCTCGAGTTGCGGGGAAAGCAGCAGCAGCGAGAGAAAAAGAGAGGGGCCATTGTGTGTGAGCTGCTTCAGCATGATAGGCATTTGCGGTGGCAAATTCTGAAGAAAAGTCGAAGGGATAGAAAGGCCATTGTAAGGATACAATCGTATGGGCTACTTGTGTCTATAGGATTAGGACTACTTTTTGCACTTGTTTCCCAACAAAAAGTTTTACTTTAGCACATTTCTTTTCCCTTCACATTATTTCATGAGTGTAGATGGCCGATCAAAACAAACTTTTCAAGATTATCGACTTCGGTTCGGGCGAGAGAAATTTCCCCTCAGGAACTTCCGCTCTTCGCAAGAAGTTTTGAAAACGAATTCATTTTGAAAGCAAATACAGTTCAAAAATATCGTGCAAAGTTTCAAAAACGAGAGCACATGTACGGGAATAATTATTTTACTGTAATCTAATATAAAAAACCGTTTTGCAATAAAAATTTCGGGCTTCCAAATAATTTACCTTTCCAAAATATAACGTAAATTGTCCTCAGTATGAGAACAAAGTGTGCCTCAAATGAGGACAATGCTATGACGGATAAGGACTGGCATGGTGGCAGTAAAAATTTTGAAACGGGTTCAGTAAACCTCTCAACGAAATACGAGGCATAATGCGAAAGAGCCAATCCTATTTTAGAAGCACAGTTGAATACAGCAACACGCATTACTTTCAATGAATTATAAGGAGATTGCAAATTTTATGCAGCTCTACTGCAAAGACCGCCAACTAAACAAATTCCAAAACAATCTCCGAGAATACAATACTAGCTAAAGTCGACCGCGTTTTATTGAATGAGGCGAAAAATTGCAATATTACTCAGTCTTCGAATGTTTGATGGTTCTCCTGCCCAGAAAGCAGCCACCAATTGCACTGTATACACTCTTTCTCTATACCAACTTCTACAAACTGCGAAAAAAGCCCAAAATACTCTGTTTCCAACATGCAGCCACCGATATATATTGACCTCAGCGCTATGCTCCTGAGAATTCCCCCAAAGTGCCCAGATCCACTTAAAATACTCCGACTGATCCGCGAAGAGTGCCGGATATCCGCACACCAGGTAAATCAGGCGCTTTGGTACTTTCAGCGGACGCAGCAGCAGAACGCGATGCAGAACTAGAAAATTACAGCATAATTCCAGCTTACGAAAGCGATTGGGAAAAGGGCTCCCCTTGCCCGCTTTTTTATAATTTTTATCAGACGAACGGTGCTGATGCTATTTTAAGCATGACAAATTTCAGTTTGGAGGGCTTTCAAAAACTATTGGATCTTTTTGGAGCTTACATTGAACGAAACTGGAATGTTGGAAAGAGGATAAAGAGCGACATCACAGGTAAGAATGCGCTTTTAATGATGTTAGTAGCGCTGAAAGCTAGTGGTCAACGCGACTGGATAGCTCCAATTTTTGGGCCTTCGTTTGGTTCATTTACGAATATGTTTGTTATCCTAATTTCCGATTTTATTTTTGAAGCAACAGTCACAGCTGTTGGTGCGCAGTATTCAATGCAAAAATTAATTTCAGAAGAGAAGACATTTCAATCCTTTCCATACGCTCGTTACGCAACTGATGTGACTTCCAGCGGTCATACAGGTCCAGCGGAAACTTACAGAAAGGTGAGAAATATTTCAGTGGAAAGCACAAATCGTATGGGTATAAAGTTTAAGTATTTGTGCTTCCAAACAGTCTGTAGTGCAAGGCACGGTCAGAGCCCTGAAAGGGTGACGAGCCGTACTGCCTACGGCTACAGATTCAGAAACAGTCGTCTACTATGCAACTACCGGGCGTCCGTGGGACCCGCTTTCTATTTAAGCCCATGAATGGAAGTAGCGAAATACCTGATATGCAAATGGGAAAAGACTTGACAAACCGGCGAGGGACGCAAGAGCGTCTAGAAGATGTCCGATGGACGGTGAAAAAGGCAACGCCAAAAGAAGGAAAGTAGTCCGACGGACCAATAAAAGGAAAATAAAGGAAATGGGAAGTGCGGTACACGGCCGAAGCCGGTAAGTAACAGGACTAACGGCGAGGCCGCACGTGTTCCTCGCGTAGCGCGTCAGCGGTGACGAGTGAGGCTCTGTAAGGGATTTTATCCTCCCACAGGGGACGGCGCAACCCTGAAGGTAGCGGATACAGTCCTCTGCCGGGGTACGAAGGGGAAAAACAAACGCACACGCGCGGGGAAAACGTGCGGAGCCTCGCGGATGATCAGTACGAAGTTCAACGAGCGGGTACCAAAGGGGATGAAGGGCTATAGTCGTAAACGCCGGAGCCGCGTCGAAGAGACCCAGGGCGCGAAGGACAGGAGAAACGCCAGAGCCAAAAATTTGGTGGCTTTTCTTGGGGCGGCACTAAGGCCGGCGACAAATAAATACTAGGTTAGTAGTTAGCCTGACAGGCTGTTAGACAGTTAGACACTTGTCAGTTAGTTTGTAGGTTAGCAACCTAATTAATATCAGGGCCCGAACCGGTCCATTTCACGCCTCTACTGGGTCACTGTCAGGCGTGTTACAGGACTGTAAGTCTAGAATAGTAAATAGCTAAATAAAATAGCTACCGAAATTTCGTTAGTAAAATTGATCATTGAACACTAATATAGAGCCAAAGGGTCATTGCACAACACGGTCTTACGATTGGTTGCTCTCTACATTATCAGTGCTTCCAAACTGTCTTGCAATTGGTTGCTCTCTACACTATCCAGGATTTATATCTGATTTAAAATTTTTCCAAGAAATCTCGAGTTTCATTCTTTTGAACTCAAGAAGGAATCATGAGAGGTTGAATCTCATGACAAGGGGGATTGGCCACTCAACACCCAAACATTTGGACCATACTTACCGGTAAGGGTGACATTGGAGCAGCCGAGATTTGCAGTGCAACTATTCCAAGAAAAAACCACGTAGATGAAATCTATTTAGAGCTGATGAGAATAGAAAGTTCATAATTTCTAGCGAATTTGTTATTGTTGAAATTTTTTGGACGGTTCGGAGGTCTCTTGAACGTTGTAGGGGAAAAAGAAGTGGCGTGGAAGAGTTATGGCTATTATTTTTAAGCTTTGTGTGGGCCTTAAAAATCTTCACATCCGTTGACAGCCGTTGCTCTCTAACGAAAATAGTCCGTTTCACTGTATGTGCAATCGCATACAAAAAATTGGCTAAACAGGGTCCTGAAGCGGCGCCGCATTCCGGAAGGGTACATATAGAGGCGTTACGCACCCATGGCTCTGTAGTTTAGGGACATCAATGCTCGCAGGAGGCAGTCCTGTGAGGATTTCTATGGATATGTATGAGTTACGCTGGTTATAATAAAGGCTTATTAGATTTTATTTATGTTTTTTTAAGTGATACAGTATATGTACAAGAGTTCTGCTGCATATTTTACTCAATCCCTGATGCGTTTTGATAATATCTACTCGTTTGCCATATTCATAGCAAACTCGAGAATCACTTGGTGTTTGGTGAAAATGACACTATCTGTTTCGGAGACCTAGTGATCCATAATTAGACGGAAATTGGGCTTTTCAGAGGAAACTTAGTACGTTGAATAATTGTTATTTTCGCATTTTTTCTGTTATTAATTTATATGAATCACCGAAGAATGCATACTTTGATTCTCAGAAGCCGAATGGAGAGATTTCTAATTGAATTTGGCAAATATTTCATTAAAAGTTGATAATCAGGAATTTTTTGATCCGAATCACCCGGCTCTACGCTAGTTTATATTCAACAAAACCATCAATTGATGACATTTGTCAAAGTTTGCAATCAATTGATGGCATTTTTCAAAGAACAAAACAAATTTAGTATTCTTTTAACGCCTTTTCTTCGCTTTTCATGTTCCGTCACGTCTCTGCTAGCTGCGCAAGGTTGCATTTCTTTCGCACATTCACTGCCTCGTGAAACGTACTTACTCATGTGCAAGATACGTTGTTGGGGATCCGCCTGAATTTATTTGTGATGGTATACAGGAGCTGAAAATCAAAAAAAATCAGATGCACCATGCCGAAGTGAGGTAAGAAGATTAGAGCGAATCCATCACTAACGCGATTTTTATTCTACGCCGAAAAGAAAGGGATGATAGAGATGGATCATTCCCATCAAATTTGCCGGGCCAAAAAAATGCTTGAGACGCTTTTAATGGTCGCCAGTTGCGGCGAGCACAGTACTGCCAAAAAGCCGAAGGAGACGTAATTAGTATTCGCTAGTCGCTAACACAAAGTCGAGGGGTCCTGTTCGCGTGTTTACACCGCGCAGGCCTAACCTCACACTTTGTCGGGGAATTCTTACCATCTGAAGCCCTTGCTTCAAGTTGAGTGTCAAATCGCTCAAATGTCTCGCGATAACCGGACTTTGTCCAGAAGGTGGGAGCCATAGGGAGCGCCCATCGCGCCCTTCTGCAGAGGAAGACACGGCTGCCAATATCGACACGGAGATTGTAAGCTCTCTCGGGCAACCTGACGGCGTTTTCCTATCTTTTACGAACGCGATCTACGGTCTGCGCTACCCCGCTAGATACAAATAGCTGTCTAGCACCGTCTACACTGGTCTCCCAAAGAAGTGTTTCTTCCAAAACTCACCTTCCAGCGAACTAAAATAACGAGACATAATCTCTTCAGGTACGTACTTGCGATGCTCCCACGTTGGTTTGTCGTAGTTCGTCCAGCGGATATTGAAATACAGTGTGCCTTCTTCGTCTCGCGTATGGTCAAGGATCTTATTCAAAGTGTACTTGGGTCCCGGCGTGACTTTTTCAAGGATATATTTTTCCATAGGAGCGTAAGGAACCTCTGAACGTGGTAGCCCTCCCCGTTACTGGATGCTGCTAATAAACCTCTTCGACGTTTGTTAACGAAACGCGAAACGCGGTGGAAGCTGAGAATCCGACGTTAGGATGAGCCAGCCTTCATCTGGGGATCCCATGGAAGCTCCATGGAAAAAGTTAACTAGTCCGGCTCCGGTCTGTCTAGATGCCATCCCTACAAAACACGTTACGTACACAGGCAAAGACCCACGGGGCGTTCGTGACCTCTTGCTCTTGAAGCAACCTGCGTTGCAGTAGCTCAAAGACGTGCCTACAGGCGAGGGGATGAGGGATGTTTCGTGGTAAAGAGCGAGCGAGAGATCCCGTGGGCGCTGGACGATATTTTTGCCCTCCGGGTTGTAAGGCCGGATCGTATCCGGGTGAGACGGACGAGTGTCAACGTAGTCTCCAACTGTAAAGTCGCAACGTCGGGCGTGTTAAGGGTGGTGAAGACATCATGAAAACGATATTGCGGCAACATGTATCATGTTTTAAAAAATTTCAACAGTTAAGTCGTTTATTTCTTGCTCCCTCGGGCATCCTGTGGGCATTGTTCTCGTCCGTGCTGGGTGGCCTTCCTAATGACGTGGCATTGAAAGGCGAGACCATCGTGATATCGGAGGTGATAGGGTCAGCGGTGGGGAGAGTAGGAGGGTGGAACCAGTATGTAAGCGGGCCTCAGTTCCGTATCCGGGACGAACACTTGGAACCACTATAGCTGCTAACTGACCATGGGCTTCCAAATACTTACAGTTGGGAGTATCAACGTCTAGAGGATCTGAGCCAGTTTTCCACGCTATACGGTGAATCGGCGGAGTACGCACTGTTAACCGATGACATTCAAAATGCTTTTAAATTGGTTAGCGGCAGTGCGATTTTGACGGAGGTCGAACAGAGATTCCCGGGGCTCCTTCTTTGGGTCCATTACACGTACGCGGTAAACTGGGGTCATCTATGGTGTGGGGATTACATGCTACAGTAGCGTGGCAGGTGTGCAGCACGGAGATCCGCTGGGTCTTCTTTAATTCTCCGCTGTGCTGCAAAAAGTAGCGCGGGAACTCAAATTCCGCCTAGAAAATGTGGTATTCACGACAGACGGGCCTTCTCTACTCCTACATCTGTGATATTTGACTATAGGTATATACTGTAGTTGGCACCCATGAATCAATTCGAACGGCACTGCAGTTCCTGTCCTCTCCGGAGGTGCGCAGTTTATGTTTAAACCTCGGCATAGATACGTTTGCCGGCTGGTGGACAACCATCCCGCCTCTACCTGGTCAGCAGTCCCTCCCATATCTGCTCCGGCAGAACCATGACGACGGGACAAAAGTGCGTCGCGCTCCCAGGAGTCGGACCTAATCATGAAGCGCGAGTTCACAACGCACGTCACTTCGTTACAGCCTCTACTCTTCAAATCACAGTTAGCCTGGAGTATACGCATGGAGCTCTGCACTTACTGCGGACCTGCTTTGGTGTATGTCGGATCAACTACCTCTTGCGTGTAGTTCTCCCTAATTCCACTCTCAAGGGAGCTGCGGAATTCGACACCACTGTTGAAGCCACGCTGCGGCGGTTGGTGGGGGGTTCTGGACGCCGACACTTTTCGGGAATTACAACTTCCTATTGTGGCCGTTTGGGCCCCGCAGGCATCAACATTTGGCATCGGGCTCCGCTCCCCTAAGCTGACTGCGGCGGCTGCCTTCCTTTCCTCCGTGTCCCACACACGTGCCCTGAGCGCTGCCCTTCTCCCTGTACTACCTAACACTGCTCTCCAATCTTACACATCCGCAGTTCGGGTATATGAAGAGTGGGAGACACAATTGGCACCGAGAAGGTTGTCCACTTCATGGCTATCGACTCAAGGCAGCGGTTTGGGCAAGGGCAACTCGCTCGCCCAGTCGAGTAAAAGGCCTTTGACGCCATGCCAAAAGGGTATGAGAGGATCGTGGCATTCGGAGCCTCGTTATCAGTAGATTGTTGCAAGGACTGACATTCATGCCAACCGGCTCCAGGCCTGGGCACCTACATCTCGGACCGCAATTATAAGACGTGGTTACAGTTCTATTTCAGGGCACTACTGCTTCCTCCCGCTTCAAAATGCCATAAGGGGAGATGCACGGCACTCATGGATTAGTACGGTGACCATGCGCTGTGCTGTGGCTATGGATCTACCCGTGGGTGGCGGCACGACTCGCAAACACGGTTGTTTGTCGCAGACCTCTCCAAAGCCGCCCGGAACCCTGTCCTAGAATCCCTGGCGTCGGGGACAGCAATTCCGCACAGCGCCTGGTAGCAAGACTTCTATGGAGCGTCGAAGGCATCCGCCGCAGGACTGGCGTTGCGGACGATAGACAGGCTGAGTGGTGAGGGGAACTACAAGATTTGTAAAATTCCACTATATTTATTAAAAATCCGAAAGCAACGCAATTGCAGTGAAACCAAATTTCGAACTGCTGTATTATGCCACGTATAGTGTCCCTGAATTTAAGTCACAGGTGTTGAAGCTTTAAAGAACCTAAACCTGAACCGAACCTAAACACTGCCTTCACTCTCTGATTTTAAACTAAGATACACGTATACCGTACCCTAACGATGACAAGAGAAAAATGGGGACCTTTAATGGATACATGAAGTGAGGGACCTTTTGGGCCCGCCAACCTACGTGCTATTGGTGAGATCGGAAAAGAAACGTTAATTAATCATCATCGATGTGTAATTCTGGACGTATGCGGAGTCCGTCGCCATAAGATTCTCGAATTCGCTTGTAGGGTTGGCGCCGCGCCTTAGAACGATGTAGTGAGAAACGTGCTGGAGGACGGCTTGCGCTCCGTATCCCAATTGACCGTAGAAATCGATAACAGAGGCGCGTATCAATCAATCAGTTAATACCCTCGCGGCGCATTGGTCGTCGTATGTTTGGTGCTTCCGCTTCTCGGCGGTGTCGACTACAGCTGCTGCAGTCTGCGCCCGGTTGCGGTTGTATTGCAATAGCACTTTGAATGATATAGAGGTTACAATAACCCGAAATAGTGTTCAAAATTCGAACTGTATTTGTTGGCACGTGCCACATGTTTTGTTAGCACTCTACCGTGACTGCTTACAGTAGACTGGCCCACTGGGCCAAGTAGTGGTCTACTAACTGACCCCGAAAATTATTTATTGCTAACAAGCTATTAGAGCGACACGTGTCCTAACAAGTAACTGAAGAGCTCGCCTAACGAGCTCACTTCTAACTTAATATTTATTGCTTGGCCTGAGTGCCACCACTAGTAAACAAGGTACCGGAGGTACCGACTTCTTCACCGTTGCTCGGTTTTGGCTCTAGTTGTTGCTCCTACAACTTCACGCCCCTGTTAGTTCAGGCTCCCGTGCTTACATCTATAACAGCTATCCCCTTCGGCCCCGAACGCCAGCTTGGCTTGGTAGCCTGTTCATTGTTGTCAGGTTTGTACCTTTTTTGTGTTCTACCTATAGGAGGACGAGTATCCCTTGTGTCCTCTTGCGCCGAGGACGAGTATCGGTGGCTCTTGCCCTTTGTGGTATCTTACGCAGAAGGCGTGTCAACTCTTTTTGCCCATTCTTTCCCCTTGCTTGTCAAAGCCTCTACCACTTGAGTTCCTAGAACTCTCGAGCTACTACCCTGCAGAGGGAGTGAAGATAAAGTGGCGTCGAACACCGAGTAGTCATTGCCTTACGCAATAGGGAGCGTTACCTTTCTAGGTCGAGTTCGGTGCATTGCACTACAAAATTTGGTCTCCCGACTAGAACCGATTTGGTTGTTGAATGAGAACAATCTTTGGTCGTTGACCTACGTCAAGTTGGCCATTGGACTTTGTGTTCTTGTTTCATTGGAAACACTCTTTGGTTTTGAAACCACCATTGTTAAGAGGTATTATACCCACTGTGAATAAGATTGAACATTTCGACAATGTCGACTCAAAGAGTCACCCGTTCAGGATCCACATCCTCTGCTAGAGGAAGATCGCGCCTAGAGCAAGCTCAGATCGCGGAACAAGAGACGCTGTTGAAACGTCCGCGTCAAAACTTTCTGTATAGAGATATATCAAAAATATGCAATACAGTGCACGAAGAATTGAAGGAAAAATCACTGTTGAAGTGAACCGATTACAAGAGGCTTAGCCCAAGTTAGGAAGAAACATTAGAAAAGGTTGCCATTTAGAAATTCGTATCTCATTGCTTGAAGAGGGCTCACCTGAGTCCCAAGGAATATTAGATTCTCTTAAGAATGACGTTTGTTATCCGAACGGATGTGAACCAAGCCCTTGAGGGCATTACAAAAGTGAAGAGTCATAATGATGACATGTTTGATCGTGTAGCCAGGAGGCTATCCAAAATTGAGGACGCAAGTCCCGACGTTACCGTAGTTCCTACAACAATAGTTCAAGAAGTTGGTACTCCCAACCTGATTCAGATCCTCAAGGATCGCAACAACAAAAGTCTCACAAGGAGACAAGGAAAGAAAAGACTTCCAAGAAGTCTCGCAAAAGTTCTCGTAAGAACAGGAGAAAGATCTCTAGAAAGAGCAAGTACGGTGATCCCGGATCCCAGTTCCAGTTCGCCTTCGGACTCGGAAGCTTCCTCAAATGATGAGGATGAGGACGAAGATAGCGATATTCGCCCAGACAGAAGGTTCTCTCGGAATTATCCATTGATGAGAGAGGTAGGACCTCCAGGAAATCAAGATCCAAAGGATCGAAGAAAACGAAGTCTCGTAAGACTCAATCATACAGAAGTGCAACCTCCAGGTTGACGACAAGAGGCCGTCGTGGTCCATCGTGGGAAGGGCTCCGTGAGCTCAGACCAACGAACCATTTTTCGAAAGGATTGTGTCCTATAGGACTTATCGCTTGGATAATACATCCCAACGTTTGACGTCCCGAGAATCGGGTAAGGTAAGAGATTACGCAAAGCGTATCAGTACCAAGCTCCATAAGGAAGACTATTTCTCAGGGGACGACCCCATTACAATATTAGACTTCTTGCAGAAGTTAGTGCGTGAGTTCAACCTTCAAGGTATGTCGGAAGCGCAAGCCTTCAGGTTTGCCCGATTTCCTTGATGGAATAGCTCGCCGAATGTTCCGTTCAGTTTCGGAAACGACAAGCCCTGAGCAGGGAGAATTACTGCCTGGCCGGAGGCTGTCCAATGGCTTCTTAGAAGCTTGCAACGAATGATGCCATTCATACTGCATTATGCAACTGCGTGACATCAGGCAACTTCCTAATGAGGATGAAAAGACAATTATATGCGTCTGACAGACGGTTCAAACCGTTGTGGTAATGTACACTCTTCACAAGAGTTGATGACGATGTTTGTGACGGTCTTGATAAGACCACTACTTCCATTGTTGCGAGTATCGCGACTTGCATAGGAAGATTTCCTTTTTGGAACTTGTTGACTTCGCCCAAGCGGAGAGATGCTGTAAGAGCAAGGGCTCACTCACAAACCCGTAGGGTATCTTTTGATAGGGGCTAAACCATCCACGACAAAGAGGGTGTCCTCGCCCCCATCAAAGACACTTCACCCGAGGTGGGGTGCCAACAGGGGTTCTGTAAACCTTTTGCAGTCTTCTATGGACTCAGGAGAGTCCCAATCTTCAGGCCTTATGGCCAACCCCATGAGGGGATACATCTCTTACAAGAGGGGCATATGAAGTCCCTTCCTATTCGGAAGAACCTAGTGTCTCACAAGAGACAAGTGCACCATAGACACTAGTTGAACCAGCATTAGCCTTGGAAGGCTCATCAAGGGTCCAAAGACCTCCGGCTCTTCCTTATCAGGACCATCGAACCAAGCATAACCGCCCAGGATGGGTCCAGAGACCCCCTTATCAACCGCCTCATCAGGCCCAGAAAAGACATAGCATCATTTGCTATGAGTGTTACAAGCATGGACATGTGTCCACAGATTGTGTACATCCTATGAAGGATATGGAAACAACTGAAGAACTACGAAGCATTATCTCCAATGGAGAAGTCCAATGTGCCCAGCACAAGTTATGAGAAAGTTCGCCAATTTTTGGCCCAACAAGCAACCGGCACACGGCAAGCAGGTCCGTGTCGGAAAGTTACAAGAAGGCTCAAGCCAATGTAGTTCAAGGGGAGCCGACTCCCCAAGCCAGTTCATTAGAGCCCATCAGTGGTCATGACGACCCAGTCGAAAAACTAGAAGTGGAGTTCCCTATGAGGGAAGACAAAAGGCCATGCCTCACTCTGGGGTGTCGCCACCCTGCTCCCATGACCAGTTATTGGCATTAGATGTTCAAGAGAACACTGAAAGGCCTTATGGAAGGCAAAATTGTACAAGAATCTGTTAAGATTATTACTGTAGTGAATAGGGTTACTACCAGTTGATACTTAAGAGGCCTTGGGTCCGTTACACAGATCCGAAACATCCGGATCGTATTTTCGTTCTCGCTAAGAGAAACTACAAGGTCTATGTAGACATTGGAATTACATTAGCCCTCATGAGGAGAGCTTTAGCGGTGTTAGAACTGGCGCCGGACCAAACTTCATAAGAAGTGAACTCCCAATGTTGGAACATCAGATTCGCTCTGGTCCGTTACCGGACATCTGCGATGCGAAAAATAACCCACTCTCGATGAGAGGTACGATCAAGTTGCCTGTTAGGCTTGGAAACGTTTGGTGTTCGTGACTTCATAGTCTGTGACAGACTTGCAGCACCAGTCATTCTTGGTGCAGACTATTGCGACAGATTTGTCGAAGCAATCAGGCCGAGACTTAGGAAAGTCGAGCTTGATGACGGTTCATCCGTCCCCATTACAAGGAGACCTTTGAAAAAGGCAGGTGATAATTTCCCAGTTCCCGAAGAACAGGAAGCCGGATCGCAAAAGCGAATTACGAACAAGGTGCGTTGTGCACAATCGTTCACGATTCCCCCGGAATCACAAATGGTGATACAAGTTACCTCTGATAGGTATGGACGTTGGTTGTCCAAACCCTCTTCGAAGTTATATGAACTTCACGGTCTATTCGTGACGAACGGAGTTGTCCAGGTCGAGAAGGAACGCCCTTTCAAGTTGCTACAGCAAACTTTTCAAGTATCCCAAACGGATATGTAAGAACCAAGTGTTGACCACGCTTCCACATCCGACGGCCATGATCCAAAGTCCCATAAGGACAGGTGAAGTGGTAGGAATGTAGAGACCTACCACGATGAGGGACTCATCAGAGTCATTGCTAGTTGCAGAAGCAACACCCCTAAGTACCATGAAGGTACCGGAAGATACTTCCCTTAAGGAATCACAGTAACGGAGAACATGAAGATTCCAAGAAAGACAAGCTAAAAGCTGTATCAGATGGCAGTCAACTATTAGGAGTTGATGACCTTGACTTAAGTCATATTCCAGATGCTCTTCGAGAGCAGTTTCGAGAAATTTGAGGAAGTATTCCTCAATGTGGGATGGTTCCCTAGGGGAAATTAAGACTACGACACATCGTATTGACCTCGTCCCAGGGACCCGACCTATTGCTCAAGCACCATATCGCGCAGGCCACAAGGCCAGAGAAGTTGAAGGACAAGAGGTCCAAAAGATGCTCAAAGCCGGGATCATCGAGCCGGCACAGTCAGAATGGGCTTCGCCCGTGTTACTGGTTCCAAAACCAGATGGTTCCATGCGATTTTGTATCGACTACCGAAAACTGAATGCAGTTACAATTAAGGATACTTATCCTATACCTCGTATGGACGAGTTATTGACTCTTAGGAGAGGCTAAAGTTTCACAGCATTAGATGCTAATTGGGGGTATTGGCAAATACCTGTTCGCTCCCGAAGATCGAGACAAGACGGCATTTTCATGCCATAGTGGATTATACCGTTTTAAACGGATGCCCTTTGGTTTAAACCAATGCGCCAGCCACGTTCCAACGTGCTCTTGACATATTATTGTCACCTTACAAGTGGACATCATGTCTCGTGTACCTAGATGATGTCATCTTTTCCCGTACCGGGGAAGAACATATCCAACATGTGGATAAGGTATTGCAGACCCTACAAAGGGCAGGGACTACCTCAAGTTGAGGAAATGTGAGTTCTTCACAGATAAGATCAAATATCTTGGTCACGTTATTAAGCCAGGAAGGCTAGAGATCGATTAGGTCCGTCTAACAGCCTTACGGGAGGCAAAGATGCCAAGGACTCAGACTCAGCTAAGAAGCTTTTGGGGTTGTACAACGTCTACAGACGATTTATCAAGGATTTTACGCGTATTGCGCATCCTTTGAACAAACTCCTTAGGAAAGGAGAGCCAGTTAACTTACGACCTTTTGGTCCAGTGAGGAACAAGCGTTCCATGAATTGAAAGATGCGATTCTTTCGCCACCAGTATTGGTTTTGCCAAAGCCGGGACTTCCATACTCTGTTGATACAGATGCGTTCTAAGTTACAGCTTGGAGCTGTGTTATTTCAAACTCACCCTGATGGTGAACGCAACCTTTAGGTTTCTTTTCAAGGACTTATTGGACGCCGAGAAGATATTCTGTAACAGAATTGGAATGCCTAGCTGTAGTGTGGGCACTAGACCTATTGAGGCCCTTATTTGATGATGGAAAAGTTCATTGTGAACACCGATCATGCATCATTAAGATGTTAATGAACGTCAATGATCCTTCAGGACGTTTAACACGATGGCGTTTACGCCTCAGCGAATATGACTTTGAAGTCAAATACAAGAAGGGTCGTGCTAACACCCAAGCGGATGCACTCTCACGTCTTGAGACCGCAGGCGCTACGACTCTTGGAGTCAATGAAGATATTCCATGTTTCTTATGTGAAGAAACCCACTCATGCCTCCTATGTGAGGAGGATGATTGAGCAAGTCCCCTTGATGAGACATCGACATCTACAGTGATACAGTAGATGAAGTACTCGCTCTGCAGAGCCCAACAGAACTTGAAGAGTTCGTGGCATAATCCTGAAGAGTTAGTACGTGAACAGGATTCGGATCCATTGTGTCAAGCTTTAAGAGCTAGGCTCGACAACGGAGAACAGATTCCTTCTCCATGGATGCGAAACCTTATGAAGGTTATTTGTTAGGACATCCTCAAACAGGATACAGATAGTGATACCAAAGTCTTTGCAAGACAGAGTGTTACGAATAGGGCATTATGCCCAGACCTCAGGTCACCCAGGAGGGAGACGGATGTACAAGTCCTTATCGAAGGATTATTACTGGCCCTCCATGGCTTTAGATTGCTATGCCGTTGTGCGGCATTGTTCAACATGTGCCCGTAATCGGTCAAGTTACGGAAGAACCGAAAGGAGCTGAAGCTCTTCCCACCAGATGCCCTTGGAGTTTGTTGCGATAGATATTCTCGGAGAATTGATCAAGACCAAACGTGGTCACCGCTACCTATTGGTTATTACCGATCGTTATTCGAAATTAGCTCGGACGGTGCCTCTGAAGAGGATCACTGCGGCTTCTATAGCCTTTGCCTTCGTGCACCATTGGGTGTTTGTCTATGGGCCGCCGGCTAAGTTACTATCCGACAACGGAAAACAGTTCACTGCCAAGTTCTTCCAGAACATTTCTCGGATCCTAGGGATCAGTCAAACGTTCACAACACGTACCACGCACAGGCCAATGGCCAAGCCGAACGGTTCAACAGAACTATCATCGCTGCCTTGAGGCACTACGTTGCTGACCATCCCACGGATTGGGATCTGTTTACCGATGCGTTAACATACGCATACAAACACAAGTCCACAGGACTACGAACATTGCTCCATTCGAGTTGGTGTTATCGAGCTCCAAAGAGCCTTGCGCTACAAGCCCAACCATCTTTGGAAGACTTTGGGTCTGAAAGACAGTACCACTTGAAGTGGCAATCATGGTTAAAGCGACTTATGCGCACTGCAAACACCTCTATACAAAAGGAACAAGCACGTTATAAACGTAACTTTGATGCGAGGCTTCGCAAGCCCAAATACGACATCCCAATCGGATCCTACGTGTTCCTCCGAAAGGAATACTTTGGCGATCAAAACCGCAAGCATAAGCTAGCACCGGTCGCTACAGGACCCTACAGGGTAAAGGAAGTCAATGATGACACCGTCGTTATCCAAGATGGAGACATTGTTGAGCGCGTCTCAAGAGACCGAGTGGAATTAGCCCCAAGTCCCTTGGACAGGGCTCCCGAACCGCGTACTAACGCACTCACGTCTCTGAAGTGACTCCGCAACAATCGACTATCAGTCGAACGACACCAAGTGGTATTCCATTAGGGAGTACAGTAACACGAGGTCTTGCAGACCTCCAATGAAAGTTACAATAAGAAACCAACACAGGAAATTTTTCCTGACGCGTAATCAGGGAATTAGACCCTACTTTTACGCCCAATGACCAGCCTGGTCAAACCAGTGACTCTGAGGAGTCAGATGCCTCTGTAAGGACGTCCAAGAAACTGCCGAACGGTCACAGGATATATCACGAAGAGACAACGTGGTCCAGGACCCACGACCAACGAGGATGAACCTCCTCGCCTACACGAGACTAATAAGTCTCAAGAACGGCTACAAAGCCACATCGTCGCGTGACTAGAAGTTAGGCTCGCCAACGTTCGTTGAACGACCAGACCCATGTCCAGAAGGACAACACAGAATATGTAATTGATCAAATTGTTGATCACGGCCAAGCAGATGACAGCGAAATTTATACCAAGTCCGTTGGTACGATTACCCTGCGGACGCCGCCACATGGGAACCTATAACAGGTTTGCCACGATCAAAAGTGGTCATACTACAAGAGGAAAAAGTTGCCCTACCGGCCAATGTCAACGATGCCATTGATGGGTAAGTGATGCAAGATGAAAAGCAACTGCGCATTTCCATCTTCAGAAGGGGGATTGGTTGGCATTTGCTTTGCCCAACTCGCATTTGCTTTTGAAGCATCACACACTTCACCCATCAGGATAGCACCAATGCTCAATGAGCCCATGGAACATAATTTGCTTTAGCAAATTGCAAAGTTGTATTAACAACACGATAAGATATCCTATTTGGATTGTTGATTAAGTAGACTGTAGAAGTCTTGAGATGTTGTTGCTTGATGAAGCAAGATTTACCTCGAATCGAGGACTGACTACGGCTTTTATAGACGTTTTACAAAGGGAAGACCATTGTCTTTTGGGTAGCTACCCACTATAGGAGGCACGATTATATGTTTTAGAACATTGGAGACGTTGCAAACGTCAAGTTAACATGTACCCGCCATGGGGGCTACAAAAGAGAACCGCTCAAGGCCAATTGATTTGGATTGTTTTATTTGGATTAGATTTTAATCCGCCGCAATTTAGCCATAAAAGCTATTTGCAAGTGCCAACTGGCACCAGTACCAAACGAATTATTTTCGTGACGTAATAGTGTGCAGTTGCACACAGCAATGTATATCAGAACTTATGATAAGAATACAGTACTGCACACAGTACACTGCATTCTGAGCACAGTGCTCTCACCAAGCGGGAGAAGAACTCCCAACGTCATGATGGTCTATCGCAGACCTTGTTTAACAAGAGCGTGAGCGCCAACAACTCCCACGAGGGGAGCCATGAAATGACTTCGTCAAGTCAGATTAGCGTCCTCAACGGGAGGATGAGCTCGTTCATCGGTGAACGATGACGCAAGTCCTTTGAAGACGACGACTATGGTCCTCGTTGAAGGAGTTACAACCGTTCCTTTTAGGAATTTTGATATCATTATCTTTGATAGGTCTCATGTATGCTCTATGAGAGCGATGTCAACCGGAACTCCCAAACTCCCCAGCATATCTTGTTGATCCTGACCTCACTCCGTTGCGTGAACTTCGAAAGAACTTGCAAAGTCGAGCTGCGACCTCCATGAAGGAGAAGGAAGTGGAACGCTGGGAGCGAGAGGGAAAACCAATTTTAGTTAATGTGTCAAGAATCGTAACGAGAAAAACGGTCCATGTCGGACAATGCAGACTCCTCCAGAGAGCGATCCAAGGTCCATAGTGAGCTACAGTACGCGAAACCCCGCGCCAGGTCGAAGGAAACCCCTTTACGAGGGTAATTTCACTCGTAAAGCCAGTTTGGCTATGTTCAACAAACCCGTCACCGGAACCTATCCGACCCGCAAGGGATCGTGGAAAAATAATAGAGCTGCTCCAGCTCAAGAACTACAGCGCACTTGAAGTTTCGCAACAACGGGGAATACCCTGACGTACAAATGCTTCTTAAAGAAGTAACATTGGGACTCCATGATGGAGACGAATACTACTGTCTACAGTAGATGCAAAAGGAGCGAGTAGCCATACACGCCAGAGTAAGAACTCTTTATTCCGACTCTTAACTGAAGAGTACGTACAAAGACCCTGTGGTCATTTTACAGTAGTACCTCATGTCCACCAACATAAGTCTCATGAGGAGTTTTAACAAAGTTGAGTTCTGTAATAGAGCTGCAAGAAGACAATTGTGTCAAGTGAAGGTACATTCCATGAGGGGATAAGGCCGCGAAACTTATGGAATCTTAAAAAGCTTATGTCCAGGGAGGCCTAATGTTTCTATCGGCTTGCCATGGGCAGCAGAAACAAAGCACAGGGTGCTAAACTGTTTTAACAGGGACAACCCTGACGCGATACGACTTCTCGAAAAGAAGTACTACTGGAACTCTAGGAGAAGACTCACTACTTTGTACAGTAGATGTACCGGGACGAGTCGTCCTATGACCAGGAGTAAGAACTCAAATCAACGCCCTTAGGGACGAACCCTACACACTGTGCTGGAATCAGAACAGCTTTCGAAGCACTGTATCCGTCAACTTAATGATGCGCCTGAACACTTCAGGGTGAGGAAACCCACAGTACAACAAAAGCTCTTAAGCCTTCGAACTTGTTCAACGAACAGAGGAAACTAAAGTTCATAATGAACTGCCTATGGACGGCTTCAAAAGCCCAACACACGCTAGGAATAGCGTGGTGCAAACAAAAAAGAGGTACCACCTCGCGGGAAAGGAGAACTTGTGGAGTTCAGCGCATGTACACTTTGGGCAACGTAGCTATCGACCCTGACGGTCATCGTCAATAGTTTTCGAGCTGCTCGCCAAGAACTATAATAGTTGCTCAAGGGATGGGTGAACGCACCAATGATAAGAACTCATCAAGAGTTGCACACAACGGTCTCAAAGACCACGGAAAAAGAGGTGTAACACCATCAAAACCGTTCATGCAGACCGCCGAGAAACTGTAGCTCCAAATTGAAATCACCCCACCGGGGACACTGCAGAGATGCTTGAAGCATCCAGAACGCGGCACCTAGAACGCAACTGGACCATGCGAGCTACAGTAACTACGGACAAACTGGTGTACAAGTTTTTATACACTAAGGTGTATATTACACCAACGATTACGAATGTCGATGCGACACACGATGCGACAACGCAAAAGCCTCCGTTGTAAGAGCACTTCTGTAGGAAGCTCGAGCTTCACGTCTGCAGGTATCCATGACGGATACAGTACAGAGGCTCAAGCCTCTACCTCCACGACAAAACGCTGTGCTACGACAGCAAACTGCGGGGAAGTTATAACTTCAAACTGAGACGATCCATGAGGATACAGTACCGATGCGGCAGCATCTATGTTTGCTACTCAACTCACCTCGTGCAGCAGCACACCGACACGAAAGCTTTAAGCTTTCACTGATACAATCCGCTCGGATACTGTACTGATGCTCATGCATCTACGCTAACGCATCGCGCTCTACGCAAACTAACACTAAGCTACTAAGCTAACGCTATAGTAGGGATTCTAAATTTCAAGCAAACATAGTTTATTCAACATACGTAAATACCTTCAAGGTAGAAGCAAGGCCTATGAAAGGCACACTTTAATGGTCACAATTGGAATCGCCCATGAGGGGCATACGCATACAACGCGAAGAAGTGTTCCCATTTGGGGGACAACGTCAAGAGCTTTTGGAGCTCGACTGAGGTTTGGAAAGGCCCGATGAACTGGATTGTCGCAAGCTCTGCATAGCATTTCTGAGCTGTGTCTTCAACTCTGCAAGAGGTTTTCCCAACTCCAATTCGGAGTAACCAAGGTCATTCAGAAAGGAACGAACAACATCAGCTTCGGATGGAGCTGCGGCTGCAGGAGCCGAATTGTTAGTATCGGCACTGGTCGTTGTGACGTTTCCGTCATTGTTATCACCTCCCTGAGGTGCAGTCTCGTCGACCTCGACGTACTCATTTCCCGCAGTGGGTGTTGTGATTATCTGCTGGCAGCAGGAGGAGGACTATCGCCCTCAAGGGCCATAGCTGAAAAAATGGGTCCTGTTGAAGGACCCGAGTAGATTGATGGATGGACATCGTGGCCGCATCTTCCGGTGGCGCAATTCGCTTCCTTTGCCTCCAAAGGCGTTACACGTTCTCCTTTCTAAGGGTTGTAATAGACGTAATCGCATGCGTTAGGGTCGTTCCGACCAGGAGAAAAATGATGGCGGCTGCCGCCCTGCGAACGCGAGTTCCACTGCAATGGAACCTCATCCCACTTGATCTATTCGATCTTTGTTAATAGCCGCTTGACCTCGGCATCGTTATCTTTTCCTCCAAGAGGAATACTAATATCCAACTCCTTCATCCAGGAGATTAAGTTCGATGGTAGGAACCATAAGCGCCATGTGTCGTAGACATCCCACAGTAAGAAAGCAGCATGCTTCACGCAACACTCTGTCAAGAATTGACACCATATCCCATGATTGGGATCGGAGAAATAAGAACCGAAGTAGGTCAGTGACGGTCCGAGTTCGGACCAAAAGCCTTGACAAACCTCCAACCGAGGCCAGTAAGCAGGTGCTACCTGATATCGATGGCCCAGATGCTGGGGTGCAATGGCTTCAGCCTCTCGACATTGATAAGGGATCAGATATCCCGTCTCATCACGTATACGACGCTCGAGTCTTACAGTGTTCTTAAAGAACGGTTTATGATTCCGCTTCTCTAAGCGAAAGAATATAGGAAGAATGGCATCTTGCAAAAAGATCGCCTCCTGGCGCACACCGCGGACCCCGCGCCAGCGTTTGTCAATCACCTCAATAGGTGCCAGTTCGTCTCTTCCCAGAATAAAGATACTGTCGCCCCAAAGGCGTTCTCCGTTGGTCCGAAAGACCTAGGTACCCGCTCCCAAAGTTCGCGAAATCGGAATGCCTCCAGGCAATAACGCCAGACGGTCCAAGACCGCACGTATGAAGCGCCGACGCGCACGAATGACAGGCTCCGTAGGGGAAATCTTAAGGGCCTGAGGGAGGCAAAGCGATATGTTCAACCAATTTTTCGTGAAAATCGCCTCCCAAGGCACGTTGCAGGGTAAGAAGTCCGACCCATCACAGTAATCTCGCCTAATGCGAAGTCGATTTAGCACGCCCTTGGGCAAAAGTATGGAGCGTACACATACGAATCGATTTCGTAGCGAGGATCGCAATTCCCAATCTCTGTTGCAGAGAATAAGACCAGTCCTCTGGGACATCGTGAGTTGATTTATTCTCGTAGGCTTGCGAAGCCTTTTTGTTTGATCTTTCGGAGGACTGTTGTGGAATGCGCAATCCTTGAAAGGATTAGTTGAATTGACAAAAACTCTTGAAGAGTTGTGATACTATCCTATATTCGGGTTTGGTTGGGTTGATCGACCAGGAGGTTGGGAAGGTAAGACGCAAAGGGCGCCCAACCCCCGAGTCAAATACCGATTTTTCGGCACGCCCAAATGAGCCTGCAGGCCGAATTACAGTGAGGTCGCGCACGACCACCTTTTTCTGTTGACCCCGACGGGTTTCACAATATTTTGGCGCCGCAACCGCCCTGGATATTCAACACACCAGGTGTTCGCAATGAGGAGAACGACTCCTGCGAAACTGGCGACGACGCCTTCGGAAATTTATCACCCTTCCAGGCACTGTAGCCGGGGCATGTGATAATTTGGTACCTTTACCAGGTAGGTTGACAACTGACTGAGGGCTTCCATAGTTGAATTATCGTCTTTAGAAGACGTCGTGTGTGCTTTGAGACCGTTCACGGTAGGATCGGACCGATTTCAGTTTTGACTTTGGTAGGCCTCGCGCCACCATTCATAAACTTGTCTTGCCCAGACCCGGTCATAACTTTGAAAGTTTCAAATTACAAACCACCTGACGACGGGTAAATCTTTTCGAAAAAGGCGACAACGCCACGCTTTGCTTTTCAGAAGCTGAACTTACCCCTGGGTCTGCGCGCTCAGAAGGGGGAGATGTAGTGCAATAGCACTTTGAATGATATAGAGGTTACAATAACCCGAAATAATGTTCGAAATTCGAACTGTGTTTGTTGGCACGTGCCACCTGTTGTGTTAGCACTCTAACCTTGACTGTTTACAGTAGACTGACCCCACTGGGCCGAGTAGTGGTCCACTAACTGACCCTGATAATTATTTATTGCTAACAAGCTATTAGAGCGACACGTGTCCTAACTAGTAACTGGAGAGCTCGCCTAACGAGCTCACTTATAACTTAGTATTTGTTACTTGGCCTGAGGGCCACCACTAGTAAACAAGGTACCGGAGGTACCGTCTTCTTCACCGTTGTTCGGTTTTGGCTCTAGTTGTTGCCCCTACAACATCACGCCCCTGTTAGTTCAGGCTCCCGTGCTTGCACTATAGCAGCAGCTATCTCCTTCGGCCCCGAACGCCAGCTTGGCCTAGTAGCCTGTTCATTTTTGTTAGTTTTGTACCTTTTTGGTGTGTTTGTCCCTATAGGGAGGACGAGTATCCCTTGTGTCCTGTTGCGCCGAGGACGAGTATCGGTGGCTCTTGCCCTTTGTGGTATCTTACGCAGAAGGCGTATCAACTCTTTTTGCCCATTATTTCCCCTTGCTTGTCAAAGCCTTTACCACTTGAGTTCCTAGAACTCTCGAGCTACTACCCTGCAGAGGGAGTGAAGAGAAAGCGGCGTCGAACACCGAGTAGTCATTGCCTTACGCAATAGGGAGCGTTACCTTTCTAGGTCGAGTTCGGTGCATTGCACTACAGAGTATGCCGCTACTCCATCCCCCCTTCTGACAAGCTCTACTGTCACCGATACGGAAAACCGCCCAGGCCCAAGACCCGGAAGCCTCATCACTCCTAACTTGCTCGGAAACCAGCTGTGACTCTTCCGCCCCTCAAGAACCCATTCGGTCGCAACGAGAAAATAATTATTTGTCACACTTGCGGTTCTGACGAGCACTTCTCGAGCTTCCGTCGAACCCGCGACATTCGTCAGTACGTCCGTCACAATTTTGCCCAATTCACCCCTACCGTTCACGTCTTCCACGATCTCGCGGATACCATCGACCACCTGTCACAACAAGTCGAAGAGCTCTCCTCTCGCAAAGACCAAGAAGACCGTGACATTGAAAGCGAACCGGAGGAGATCAACCATACACGCTCCTCCAACCCTGACCTCGCTGAATTCAAAAGTTTGATGCATTATATCACCCCTTCGGATCCTGCGGAGATCCATGTGTTGGAGGATATTAAAGCCACGGTTGCGTGCAACCAAATCGCCTCCAGTATGGCAACAGGGAACGATCCAATTGAAAAAACATCTCATCTGTGCACTAGGAAGAGAACTGGTCGCCGAATTTTGACTAAGGCGTTTATTCGACCCGTCTCGAAGACGATGCCGTAATTTCAGGACTGGAATACATCGAAATCACGTACGGAGACGCGAAAATTCATCCCATAACCTCCCACGGACCATTATCGACATCCATACCGTCTCCACATCAGACTTCAAAAGTGCCCCAAACGGAAGAGAGAGCCCCGGTTTTTTACGTTGACACAGGAGAACCCACCTCTGCCATCGGATTTAAAGAAGCGCACCGCATTTTCATCCACCTTGGTCGTAAGCTCCCCTGCCTCAAGACAAGTATCAAGAGCTTCCGTTTTGCTGATGCTGTCTTTGACTCTCTCGGGACGATAGCCCTCCCTCTCGCCACCACATCTCGGATCACGACCTTTTTCGTCACCCTTGACGTCGTAGTTGCCAACGTTCTCGCAGTCCTTGGTCCTGATGTCATGGATCTCTATTCAACTACGCCTGACACCGTTACCAATTGCTTGTTTAAGAAGCACATCATGGCTCAAGTAGATGACGGAAAAAACGCGCCCTTACTGCTTAGAGCGTGCCAATCACTTTCCACTTTCGTCACATCGATGGGTCTATGTGCTTCCCCGCCCTTTTCTTCTTCACGAAGATGCAGCTCCTCAAGCTTCAGAGTCATTTCGCCCACCCTTCTGCGAAAAAGCTCTTTGCACTCCTCAAAAAGGCTCGCCCCGAAGACCTGACACCGGAGACCTCCAACTCCTTACCAGAGATCTCGGCCGCGTGTGACGCCTGTCAGCGCATTCAAGACGGCCTAGGTCGATTCCGAGTTTCTCTCGGGGGTGAGGAATTCCGTTTCAATGAGCGCCTCATGATGAAAATCATGCATTTGGAGGCAAAGCCTGTCTTACACATCGTCGACAGCTACGCTCATTTCAGCGACGCCTGTTTCCTTTCGGACGTTTCTACCTAAACAATTTGGGAGACCATCATCGAGTTCTGGTCGAGTTTTTACACTGGGTTGCCGAATTCCATTCGTTTCGATCAAGGCTCGCAGTTCAGGGACACATTTGTGACCATTGGCCGCGCTGCAGGTGTCTCCGTCGACAAATCTGGTGTCGAAGCCCATAACTCATAGGCATTGGAGAGTGTTACCACCACCCGCTACGCAATACCTTGTGAAATCTAGGCAAAGTCTACCCCCAAGCTTCCGCAGCTGTCTTACTCGCTCTCTCCGTCAAGGATCTCAACGACACCCCGGGACCTGAAGTCCTTGTCCCTTCCGCCCTTGTTTTTGGTGAGTACCCCAAGACCCTCGTTTTTGGTAAGCCGCCGTCCCAAAGGCTACATTGCAGGCCCGCGCCGTCCTCGCAGCTGAACTCTGTCAGCAGATAGAGAAATAAATGGAACGCCTACGCGTACAGCGAGCCCTGCGTCACAATGTCCTACGCGCTGCCGACAGCAACTACAACATTGGTCATTAAGTGCTCGTATGGAGGGAGAAAAAAGTCGAAAAATCGTATCAGTGAGTAAATAGGACCTTTTTAGGTCACTGCTGTGCAAAGTGACAAGAACATCGTTTACCTGTCCGATAAGCTCTCCCACTCAGCTCCCAAACCTTTTGGATCTGGCCAGATCAAGCATTAGAGGACCCCTACAGATGCATCCGCTTCGTTTTTCCGCGACTTACATTCCTCTTTGTCTTCATATCGCTCTCCCGATGCTCCCTGGGACGACCAATCCGTCCTACTGACCGAAGTCCTCGACCCGAAAGACCCCCGTTGCTCCCTGGGACGACCAATCCGTCCTACTGACCGAATTACTCGACCCGAAAGACACCCGATGCTCCATCACCGAGATGTCCCCAGCCAAGCACAAAGAAATCAAGGAGATATTGGAATGTGTCTCCTTCAGAGTGATCTTCAAAGAGGATATCCCCCCGGATGGGAATGTACTCCCTGGCCGCTTCGATTTAGCTATCAAATCCAACGAAGACGGCGATATCAAGTTCAAGACCCTGATTCGTAATCGGCGGCAACCGTGACAAGCATAAGAATATAATGGTCCACGCTGCTCAAAACCTCCAGCCAGCATCGGTCCATCTCCTTCTAGCGCTCACCGCTGTTCATCGCTTCGATATATGGACATCCGATTTTCGTCAGGCCTACCTCCAATCCGCTGTGCCCCTCATGCGTGACATTTATATTAAGGACCCGGTACCGGAATTCGAGCTCAAATTTGATCAGTGTTTTCATATTTTGAAACCTCTTTATTGTCTATGCGATGCCAATGACCTGTGGTTTCAAACCTTGACGAACACCACCGCAAGAACCTTTCAATGCCTACCTTTCGTTCCGATCTTTCGTTTTACATCTCTATGGTTGATGGAATTCTCAAAGGTGTCTCTGTAACTTATGTAGATGACATGCTCCGGGCTGGCGATGCTAACCTCAAGGATTGCGCTTCCGCTACCGCGAAACGTTTTGAGATGGCAGAGGATGAACCAACCCCACTGAATGTTACTGGTTTTCATCTTACTCCGAACAATGAGAACCAAAGACGCCTTCAGATGGATCAGAAAGGATACAAGGACCGCATGGAACTGCTTCCCCGGACGCTTCGTTTTCGGACTTGGCATCTCTCTGCGAGCAACTTGCGTTTCTGTCGCATAGTCGACCGGATGACATGTATGAGGTATCTCAACTTACATAGGTTACCTCTGAACGCTTCAAGTCCGACCACAAAGCCGTTATCAAGCGAGATAACCGTGTTGTGCAGTATGTCAAGGACCATACCCTCGCAATCAAGTTTGTGGATTTTGACCTCTCCTCACTGCAGCTCATAGGATTCTCTGATGCTTTGTTCGCGTCCAACTACGATCTCTCATCGCAGCTCGGTTATACCCTCTTTTTTCCAGACGCTTCTGGCAGAGCCGTTTCGGTTCAGTTAAAATCCTACAAGGCCCGCCGTGTCATTCGCTCCGCTCTCTGAACTAATCACTTTCACGGACATGTTCGAAGTTACCCATACACTGGCTGAGGATCTGCGCACAATCGACAATACCGCAAGTGTTCTAGTAAATCTACACTGACAACAAGAGCCTTGTCGTCGTCACCTCAAAGGGCTCCCGCACTTCTGAGAAGAGACTCATAGTGGACATTGCTGCCGCCAGGGAAGATAAGAAATACGAAATATATGATGTTTTTTTCATCCGCATGGCTCACAACATTGCGGAGGGTCTCACAAAAGCCATGCAACAATCCGCGATTCGCCATATTTTGGAAGCTGATCACATCCGTCCGAAGGTTGAGCAATGGATCCTTCGGTCAGCAGCGCCCACGCCTTCGGCTCTTCGGCTCTTCCTGCGTCACACTGACTGTCACGCTTACGTCTGGCTGAGGTCTGCAAAAAAATGTATTCCTGCTCACTTTGCTGCTTGATCCTAGTCCCCTGGCTGATAACTCGACCCTTTGGATCTCGATGGATCATGCTGTGAATTCGCACCTGTGCTGTTCTCACTGATTTGATATGACTGCATATGAGCCTACCTCCTCGTTTTACCGGGTGTTGAAGTTTCAGCGGTACTGGTGTGATGCAGCAAGTCACTATACTATGATCGAGCCCGAGGGAACTGAAGTTCATTTTTGTTGTCAACATTGTTGTCAACGACGCGATCCAGCTTTCTGAAACCATTTGGAGTACTATTCCTCAAACGAGTTTTGACGTCCACCAGGACACGAATCTGAGCTATTTACACCCTACGCCAACATTTCGTATTTTTCAATTACTTTTGGGTATTTTGGGTATTCTCGGAGTTCCGATCTTTTGATGGCCTGAAAATTCTTGAAATGCTCGCGGCGCACATGGTCGGGTGGGAAAATTACAGGTTCTGGTTGTAGTGCTCTCTAGTTCAATTCTTGGTTGTTTACATGGTCGTGCGACGGGAGGATGTTGAGGCACATGCACTGTAAGCCTATCATCAGCAGTTCCATGCAACGACTCGCAGCGCCCGTACTTTCGCCTTGGCCCTCTCGCATCCAACTCCGCGAGGAGGCAAGGAGGAATTGTTCAGTAAACTGCTACCGCGTCTGCTGATATCCTTCGCCCTATCCATCCAACTTTCTTCACCTTCCACTCTCTCTAACCCTTCTCATAACCTCACACAAACTCCTTCCAAAGAATTTGGACTCTTTGTATTCCCCCGTTGATCACGCAGATGCGCCACATTCCTAGATGGTTTACGGTACTACTGTAGGAGTCGTCGCGTACAATAATTGTGCGTCAATATTATTTTGATCAATACAGATAATCGCGAAGATTAGATTTATAAGTAACATACTATAGACTCACCTAGAGTTTTCCTTGATTTGTTCGTGCACTTACCTCTCGGCGAGCAAAGAAGCTGTTTCTTCTTGATATTGCGTAAAAATAAAATTGTTTCACTAGGAGGAGCCTATCTGACGTGACCAGGACCATTAACTCGATTTTTTCTTTGTCTTAAGCTTCGCTTCTTCATTTCTGTTGTTTTTCACTTCACAGACCTTACAGCTTTACACGAATTCACTGCATCTACTGTACTGTATATTCAAACTACTGGTAACCTTACAACCAGGGCTACTAGGCACTTTGCTGTCATTACACTTTCCTTACAGTTCTTCATTACATTTTCCTTACAGTTCTGAGCACAGCGTTTGACCCCATTGGTACACTTGGAATAGTTAAGGGCGAGTTGCACACTGGGATATTATATCATTGCTGTACCAATCAAAAGTTCCCTTGCTATCCCATGCCACCTGGACCAATGTACTTCTTACATCTTGTCAGAGTATGTCGCCCGTGCCGACTACAAATTTGAAAGCGCTACCTACGATACTGTCAGGGCTTTTTTACGGGAAAAGCTTTGAATTCGCTACTGTTAGACTGAATTTTCCTTTAGTATGTAGCTATCTTCAGGTCTATATAAGCCCTAGTTTGGAGCAGCCGGCTTAACCCAACCAGCCTCAACTAAAGTTTCAACTACAGTTCTACCTAGATCTGGTCATGTGCTCTTAACACCACACATCGTGGTAGCATCGCAATGTCATACAACAGGAATTCGAAGGGCCGCCCTCCGTCGCCGTCAGAATACGACTCAGAACACCTCGCCGACTTTCGCTCCCCGCCACCTCGCCATTTGTACCTACTGGCAAGGAAGAAGATCCCAAGACTCCGCCTCTTCCTTCGACTCCGAGAACCTCAATCGTCCTACTCAGCCCCGAGGAGCCCAAGAAACCGACGCAGACAGGCCAAGATCTCGTCCTACCCCGAACACTTTCAGTTAGAGGAGCATCTCTCCTTGTTACGGTTGAGGAGCCTTGCACCCCTTTTCGACCGTTTACCCTACCCCCATCGATCAGTCTTCGATCCTTACCCCGAGTCCCGATGAAGACGTCGCGTCCGACCGTCGCGTACGATGTCAAGGCCACCGACAAGTTCGACGGCTCCTCCGAGAAGGCTTCAGATGCTGCCGAACGCTGCCTCTGTTTCGGTCCAAAGGATGGTAAACCATCGAATCTGCAAGGCTAGGTCCTCGAAAAGGCCACGGGTGAGCAAGAGTCCGAAGTTCTCTCTATTCCATGGTGGTCCTTGTCATTCACTTGCTCCGATCGCGTTCAGTACTTCGAGCACCTCCATTCTCGCTGTCACATCCGTTGCACAAGCAAGAAGGAGTACAAATGCAGAGACTGCAATATTGTGGTATTCAGTGAACAAGAACTTGTCCGAAATTAAAACAAGGCCCAACATCGACTCATAGCCATGGCTCTCAAGTATTTTCTTTATTTTCCACTCAAATTGCTTACTTTTTGAGTAACAAATAGGGAAATAGCACAATAAGTTTATTCCTCAACCGACTTCGTGGTGGTGCTGTGTTCACTCTTTTGTTTTGATTGCAAGCTTTCTCTGCTGCCCCCAGATCCTTGTAGTAGGACTTACAATTGTAAGGTCAGTATCGCCATCAGGACCTAGACAGGACAACCGCCGCAAGGCAAGAATCGGAAGAAGGGCTACTATAACGCACCCGATGTGACTGTCGTCAACCCTTACGTCAGAGAAGGAACTTTTTGTAATTGCTCCTGGCGGATTTGAACCTGAAACCGCTACCATTACATCAGAAGCTACTTACACTTAACCACTAGGTCACCAGGACCGAAATTTGAAGGTGCAAGGAGAGGCAATCAGCTTATAAATCCGAATTTTTGCAGTCCAAAAATTATCAAATTGGTGAAAGCTGCGGCAAATGCCCGTGGTGAAGACGCTACTCAACGAGCATTCCTTCACCTCCACATGTTGCCCACGGCTGTCCTCAGTCGCTGTCTTCGGGAGAGCGCGGATGGCGGGACCCCAACAGCCAACGTATCACCCTCCGGGAACGCCTCCGTCGTTCGCACACGGGCTCACAGTGGGGAGCACTCTGGGCCGAAGCTCTCGCGGCTCATCAAGCTCGGCTTGAATGGTGGGAAGGAAACACGCTGTATGCCCCAACAGTCCCCGGCGACACCGGGCGCGCCCGTCGTGCAGAGGCCCTCTGCGCTGATGCGCGATACGGTAAGGCCATGCGCGCCCTCCACAACGGCCCGCTCGCCGACGTCAACGACTCGGCGACGATTCAGCGGCTCCGGGATCTGCACCCGTCCCCGCCGCGCCCTGTCTCGCCGCTCCGGAAGCACGACTCCCGCCGCCCCGTGCATCACCGAGGCTGCTGTGGAACACGCGGTCCGCGGCGTCCCCGGGACACCACCGCCGGACCCGAACGAACGCCGTCCCGCTGGTTCCACCTCCTATAAGGGGGAAAACTTTGGGTGTTTTAATGATTGAAAAATAAGATCGGCTGTAATCCCGGATAAAATTGGTATGTTAAGGTACAGTCTTGCAATGTCACAACCTGCGCGTAAGTCCAACACCTACTGATCTTCGTCCTCAATCGAATCTGGCTCTAATAGGTCGGCGACGTCGCTATCAACGTCGTCGCCTTCCACAGAATTAGAGTCAGACCAATCCATCCAGCTAACCGGCACCCACAGGCGCTCAGTTCCATACGGACCCTGCAGAGGCAAACCGGTGGTCGTCTCCATGCTCGTAATAGCCTCGCCCGCGCGCCTAGTGTACGCCTGCCCATAGGCGACTTCGGGGTTGAATGTGATGGGGGCGGCTTCCGAAGAAGATAAGGGCTTCTCATCATCGACAGATGATGAGCGTGAGGGGTTCGGTAGACATGAGGTGTTGACCGGTGGTTTGTTTGTTGTAGAGGCTGATGGTCCAGGGCTCATTTCCAAAAGCACCAAGTTGTTCGCCGTTTCCGAGCTCGTAATAGTCTCACCCGCGCGCCCAGTGTACGCCTGCCCATAGGCGACTTCGGGGTTGAATGTGAGGGGCGGCTTCCTGAGAAGATAGGGGCTGCTCGTTACTTGTTTGTGAGGGCGTGAGGGGTTCGGTAGACACGGAATATTGAGAACGTTAATGGCCAAGTGAAGAGCAGCAAAGTGCCGTCTTAGCAATGTGCCAGTAGTGCGATGCCCGCCAAAAGGGGGGAAGAAAAAATCCACAATCACAACCGTGGCGAGCCATGGGTGTAATCGCTTGAAAAACTTCCGCTGTAAGCGCGATACTTACAGAAAGCGACGGCGACGAAGACAAGCGCTCCAAAAGAACGGCTTTGGGTACGACCAGCAGGACCGTTTGGCTCAGGAACCCTCCCATCTGGCAGGAGAACCGCCAGGGTTGAGCGCAGCAGGGTGCACTAAGCGTTGCGGTACTTGGTCGGGGTGAGAGCCTTCCTGGCGCGAGAGAAATCGCCACTTGAGAAGGTCATATCCTTAGCCGATGCAACTAGAGCCCCGTAGACTAAGTGCGCGATCCGCAAGACGCGCGAAGGCACGAGTGCCCGGCGCCCGCGCCTAATGCGGCGCAGGTGCCGAGCGTGGCAGAATGAAGGTTGGAGAAAGGCAGTCTAAGAGGGAAGGGGAAAGGGTTTAGGGGAGACCGATGGAAAATCGGTCTCCCTGGTTAAGACTCGCGTCAGTCCTGAGGCCGGCGTGACCGGTCTGCGTGTCCTGACACAGCTCGTTTCCCGGCTCGCACGGGGGGAACTCCCGGACGCTGTGCTCCCCCTCGTGGCAGCGGTGACGCTCCTCCCGCTTCAGCCGACCCGACAAGGTCCGCCCGATCGCCATCGGGTCTTTGCTCCGCAGGATAATGACGAAGGCACTGCTCCCGGCCGCAATAGCTGATTCACACCCGGTTATGTCGCCGCATCAGACGGCCAACGGTGCTAAAGCCGGGTTGGACTCTATTGTCCACAACACCCGCACGACACTACGCCGCTTCTCCGCCACCCGAATGTCGCCACGGTCCTCATAGACGCCAACAATGCCTTTAACCATGTTGATCGGCAGTCTATGCTGGACCACCTACCAATGCTCGCCCCCTCGCTGGCTCGCTTCGCAAACATGATCTACGGCCGAATGAAACCGCCATTGCTTGTCCCGAACCGGGATCGCGCCGTCATACCAAGTGCCCAGGGCACCCAACAGGGTGACCCGGCCAGCATGTTGTTGTTCTCGCTAACGATCCAACCCCTCATCCGTCGGGTTGCTGAGATCCTCAACATTGCTCTCTGCCAATGGTACGCCGATGACGGCACGATCGTCGGGAACCTTGGCGCCATCCGTTACCCGCTCAGGCTCTTCGCCCGAGATGGTCCTACGGTTGGCTTCCATGTCAACCCACGTAAGACACGGATATATTGGCCTCACGTCATGCCTCCGGATCGAGCAGCCCTCATAGCGGAATTCCCCTCGCAGAATGCTCGTGGACGGCTTTCCGCTCCTAGGGCCCCCATCGACAAAAGACGTTCACGGAGAGTTTTTCCGGTCCAAGATCGCTCAGTGCCGCCGCACCCTGTACCGCCTCCTGCTGGTCCGCGACGCCCGCGCCGGTTCCACATGCACCGGATCTGTGCCTCGTGCCTCCTATCGCATGCATTCAAGCTCTCAGATCCGCGCTTAGTTGAGTCCGCCGCAGAAGAATTGATGATCTTCAACGGTCATCATATGAAAAGTTACACGGCATCGCACTCACGACCGAGCCTGGGATCTGCCTCCCTATGCATCTCGGAGGTCAGGGCTTGGAAAGCTCGCCTCGCGCCTCCACGGCGCTGCCGCAGCCAGCATCATAGATGCTGCGCCCGCACGGCGGACTTCCGCATACGCCATGCCGCTTGCTTGTGCACTAGCTTCTGGCCGCTTCCGCGGCGACCGGTTCTTCCTCCTCCATCAGGCTGGGCGTTCTCTCCGCCGTTTCGCCCTTTCCACCCCCAGGATAGTCGACCTCTCGACCCTTGACCCTCCAACTCTAGCTGCTTCACCCACCAACACTCTAACCCTTCTCAAACGGGTGCAGCAAGAGCGCGGGCAAGAATACATTGGCACGACGAATCTTGGGCGAATACCCCCAATCCGACCGCCCATAGCGACGCCGACATTCGACATCGCATCCGTGGCTTAGCGTTCCGCCGCAGCCCCGCTGCGGCGTTTCTCTTCGCTCACCCTGATAGGGGTAAATCGTCGGGAGAAGAGATATTCAGAACCAACTACCCCAAGAAGGAGGTGTTGCGAGCGACAAAAGTGCTACCGTGGTATAGTTGAACAAATAAAAGGAGTGTATATGGGAGAGAGTTGAGAGGGCTACAAGCAAGTATAAAAGGGGCAGGGTCTACCACTGACGCTCTGCGACAGCGTAAGAAAAAGTTTTCTTGGGTCTGAAGTTGACTCTCAACTTCCTACTACTCGGACTTGCTTGAAGTTGTCTGCCAACTTGCTTCACCTCCACTAAAGGAAGCAGTTTACTCGGCTTATATAGACTTTTGGCTACCCTAAAAGTCTCAAACAAACATACTAATAACCATAAAATGCATTCACGGAATCGTGTGAACCAGAGAGACTATTAGAAGATATTTCCTCAAGGTAAATATCTAGGTGCCATACCCATGCCAGCCACCATCGGCCAGGGGTGGGAATTGATGTGGCCATTATATAGACCTTTCAGAGCACTCGTAGTATCACCCACAACCTGGAACTGTACTGACATCTACTATGACAGCGTGTCCTAAAATAAAAAATCAACCGATGAATTTGCCACACTCACCCAAATTAAAAATATCTTGCAAATTCAAAAACTGTAAAAATATCTTCCCAATTCCGATACTGTATACAATCATGGTCCTCATCTAGATTTTTTCGTGTGCGAATTTGCGCACATCACGCCCTCCGCTCAAGACGAACGTCCCGCTCGTCACTGCTCTTCTTCTGCTTCCGTTAGTGTTCGCTGTCTTATTGATAAAATGTATGGTCTCTCAAACGGGTACGGATGCAACTGATTACCAATATGATGCTCTAAAAAGTAGGTTCGCATTACTGGTACCTCACTTTGTAGCATAGCCTCATATATTGGTTTGATAACATCGAGGTGGGGTTGAATACATTCTTCTTCCGTGACTCTTCCGAATCTTCCAAGAGTGAAAAAATATATGTGATATGCAAACTCTTCTGGAAGATGCCGGAGGAATGGATGCCGATAAGAAAAGAAGACGCGCATCATCAAGAACGAATCTTCGTAAGATAAGTGCGGTCCATGTAGCGCCCTAAAACATAAACAGATGCTTATCATGAAATAAGAAATGACCTGCGCATCGTTCGCATCCTCGGAGATATTGCGCAGCCAAAAAGATAATCTTCTTCTTCCGACTGTATGCTGTGCATGGTTGTGAAGGAGAGCTAGAGATGAAGTTGTGGTGGACGGTCCCGATGAATGGCCGCGACCAGCTCCTGACGTACTGGGACCTGCACGAGGTCCTCTCGGGGGACGACCGGAACCTCTTCTGGGCGGGTTGTTGTCTCCGAAGGTCCTCCTCTGGTCATCATCACTGCTTCAGGAGGATCCTCGCCGCCTCCAACGTTCCCAATTTGTGGCGGAGAAACGTAAGGTTCCCATAGAGGATACGGGACCAGTCTGTATTCCATATCCGGGGGTAAGGCGTAACCTCTCAGTCGCACGTCTTGGTTGTTCTTGAGAAATACGTAAATTGGACGGATAATATTCAGATACGTTTGCGACAAGTCTCCAGCAGCTACCATTCCATATCTTCCTATAGAGTAATGATATATTACCTCCACAAACTCTGGACCTGCTTCCGTGAACCTTCCGTTTTGGAATGAAAATAGAACTCTTATTAATAGTCGGAAATCTTCTTCAGGTAGCAATGGTCCGTTCAACGTACGAAAACATAGGCATATATTAATGTAGAAATGGATGATTACGTGGAGTTCGTAGTAGTCCCGCGTAATCGAGATGATCCATTCCCAGGCCCTTTTTCCTCCCATAGGAATCATTCTATAGTTAAAGATGAGTATGCCCCGTGGTTGCGCATAGTCCTGTGTGAGAAGGAATTCTTCAGGCCTCTGATGGTAAGGGACCAGACGACGTGCATGGATGGCCCTCCTTGATCTCTTCCCTGAGCTTGAACAGAGCTGATAGTGCGGGTGTCTTTCCTCCGTGACGATGCAAGGGTTCGAGTACTTGGTTTGGAAGGCCGGCCACTTCACAGCCTGCTGCATTGCTTTTCCATGTACTACAAGTACTTTAGAGCCAACTGAAAAGGTTCTGACTGCAGTTCTGCATCCTTATTTCTTGTCTGTGTTAGCGCGCGGTGTGATCTCCAGCCTTCGGTGGCCAGTAGTTCAACTTCCCTACTCTCTTCATCGATAATATTTGTTTCCATGTCTCTCTGTAACATTCTAGGAGCCCTTCCGTACATTAGCTCGAATGGTGAGCGTCCATTTCTTCCTCTTCTTCGACGATAGCCGTATAACACTTTTGGTAAGGCATCTTCCCACTGGATTTCATTCTCCGACATAGTTTTCGATATTGCTCGTTTGATGGTTCCAACCATCCTCTCCGCTTTCCCGTTGGACATAGGAGCGTATGCGAGAACGGTCTTCAGCTGAATCCCTTTCTCTTCCAAAAAACGAAGCAGTGAAGTTGCAGTAAAACAAAGGGCGTTATCCGAGATGATCCTTTTTGGAAGACCAAACGGTTCAATTATTTCTTTTTCGATGAATCTCAGTACCACCTCAGCATTTGCCTCCTCAACTGCAACTGCTATTGGCCATCCAGTAAGATGTTCCACCCCTATAAGGAGATATTTGTTTCCGGAAGAAGTTTCCTTGAACGGGCCCGCGAAGTCAATTGAGAAGGTTTCAAAGAGACCGGAAACTGGAAAACTTAGAGTTGTCTTATACTTCCGTATTGGAGTGAATTTTTGGCAGTTGTCGCAGCTTTTCACGAAATTATAGACGTCCTTATGGATACCGGGCCACCAGAATCTCTCAGTTACGAATTTTTTGGTTGTTTCGAGATCCCAATGCCCTAGCTCATCATGGAAAGTCCTCAAGATCTTCATTCTTTCTTTCAAAGGGGCCACTAGTCGGGGACCGGCTTTAGTGTGCCGGAAGAGTTTCCCATTCCACAATGTAAAAGCCTTTTGATTCCTGCGTACCCAATTTCTGTGTTCAAGATCAACCTTTCTCATTTCTAGTCCATCGAGGAATTTGATCAGTCCGTGAATATTAGCTTCGTACTCGTTATCGTTCGGCAACTGCAACTCGGCGACTCCGACGATGTCCTCCGAAGCTTTTTCATTTGGAATCAGTGCGTCCCTCAAGCGGGATAGGTAATCGGCAGGCTGATTATTGCGTCCGGGTCTATACACAATTTCAAACCGATATTCTGCGAAAATGTCGAGCCATCGGGCCAAGCGGTGATGTACATCCTTCTTTTGGAATGCTGTTTAAGTGCCTGGTGATCAGTTATCAAGACAAATTTCTCGAGTGATAAAAGGTATACGCGAAACTTTTTCAGCGCGAAGACGACAGCTAGCGCTTCTTTCTCGCAGACTGAGTATCTCTTTTCCGCATCATTCAGAGTTCGGCTTGCGAATTGAACAGGGTGTAGTCTTCCGTTTTCATCTTTTTGGGACAAAACGGCACCCAAAACCGTTCTGAGGCATCTGTCTCCACAACGAATGGTCTCTTGAAATCTGGGTACATGAGAACTGGGGGGACACATAGCTTATCTTTAAGCTCCTGAAATGCAGTTTCCATTTCCTTGTTCCAGTAAAATTTTCCGTTCTTCGTAGTGCTGGCATGTAACGGTGCTGCAGTCTTGGCGAAATCTTTGATAAATCTTCTGTAATATGAGGCCAGTCCTAAGAAGCTTCGGACCTCCGTCTTTGAAGCGGGCCTTGGTGCCAACTTTTTTTTTTCGTTTTCTCTGGATCCACTCTAATTCCCTCTTGGTCGACGATATGACCGAGTAATTGGATAGAAGTTTTCGCAAAGAAGCATTTGCTAACTTAATTTTCAGGCTGTACGCATCTATTCTCTCCACACAGTCTTGACATGCGATATGTGCTGATCCAAGGTTTTTGAGAATATCACCACATCATCCGATATAGACTCTTGCGAATGGAAGTCCTTTCAAAACCTCGTTCATCATTCTTTGGAATGTAGCTGGTGCATTCATGAGACCAAAAGGCATCACTTCGAACCTGAACGTACCGGCTTTGCTGGTAAAGGTTGTTTTTTCCTTACATTTTTCATCCAATGGAATCTGCCAATAGCCAGTGTAAAGGTCAATTGAGGTGAAATATCTCCCGTCCTTCAGGTCCTCGAGGATCTCCTCCATGTTCGGAATCGGAAATCGATCGGGTATCATTCTCTGGTTCAGTTGTCGGTAATCGACGCAAAAACGCAGCTTTCCATCCTTCTTTGGTGCGACCACAACTGGAAACGACCATGGGGATGAAACTGGTCGAATAATATCATTTTTCAGCATACTTGTAACATTTTCTGAGATAAATTGGTCATATTTTGGCGGTTGACGTCTAGGCTTGTGGTAAATCGGTTGAGTGTCGGTAAGTTCGAACGAGTGAGTAACCGGTACACTTGCTTGTCTTAAATCTGAAACGCTCCATGCAATTACTTCGGAAGATGTTAACATGTCGGATATTTTCAGTGAGGCGGGGCGGGAAGGTGCTGCACTTTTCCTTGGATTTCTGCCATTTGGCGCCCTTTTTCTTCTTGATCCTCAACCTCAATATTTTGAAGGACCTCTTCCGTCGTGCTCACATCTTCATATATGGAATTCGACGTATTCTTATTTTCTTTGCAAAGGTAATCTTCTTTCATGCTCCGAATTCTGTCCTTTGATTCGATATCATCGCAAAAAGAAACACATTCGGGTTTCAAACTTATCCTAGAATTCCAGTCGTCATCTGTTTCAAACCCAGAATCATAATCGTCCCATGCCATGTTCATTACCCCCGAGGGTACCCTTTTCCACTTCCGAAAGTGTTAGTTGGTTCCGAATCTTCGCTGTCATAGCTAGAAGTGAAATCTTCACTGTCCGTTTCTTTTAAATCTTCAGGATGCGTGCTTTTGTCGAAATCCAGGGGCATCTTCACGGTTCTGCCGTCAATATTAACTGAAACCATTTGGTTGCCCAAGTCAATGCATGTCCTAGTCTTTCCATGGTAGGGCAGCCAATGATTGCATCGAAAGGGAGATCCGGCATGACAAGAAAGTCTACATCAACTTTAGAGTCCCCAAAGAACACGGAAACCTTGTCAACAGTGCCCATGCATTTTGAGACGGTTCCATCCGCTACAGTTATTTTTCGAGTCGTTGGAGTAATTTCGAGACCTAGATCTGTCACCAAAGTTTCTGAAATGAGGTTTGGAACAGCACCCGAATCGAAGAGAGCTTGGGTTTTCATACCCAATACTTTGACTGGTACCAGCTTAAGACGTCTTGGTGCTGTCGAGGCCGATTGAAGAAACAGTTTCTTACCCTTAGCGGACTTATTAGACCTGATAATTTTTTTGAGTTCTTTTCTCGCATCCTCTGCGTCGCCCCTCAAAAGTTGACCAAACGTTATCCCAGTTGGGGCCGATGCAAGCTCAGCCACCAAATTGTACCTCTTCACATACTCTAGTACGTCCTTAGAGATACTCTTAACTTTCTTACTCTTTTTCGTCTTCTTGGCCGGAGTGACTCCCACTCCTGGAACAACTTGATCAGACCTCTTGGTTCGAGGAGGTACAGGTGCTGGGATATGCTCCAGCATTCCATATCTAGCCTAGGTTTCTTCGATAAAATGTTCCCTTCCCCATCCCTTTTTGTCACATTGACTTGACTAATCTCTTCAGCGATGGATACGTTACCGGCATCCGTCAACCTTTGATCCCTTCTATTTTGTAAGATTTTCACCTCTGGTCCTGACTCACTCCTTGCTTCCGATAAATTTGCTCTTCTGTTGTCTTTAGACCAGCAGTTACTTTCATGATGCCCATATCGACCGCACTTTGCACAACGAGTGTTTCTATGTGGATTATCAGGACACCTGTTTGCAAAGTGTCCAGGCTTGTGACAGTAAGAACAGACTTCTGCGGCCTTAGGGGCCCCAGACTGGTTCTTCTTAATGGTAAGAGTAAGGCTTTCCAACTGCGAGGTTATCATGTCAAGTCGATTATCGAATCGGGTTTCCAACCTTTCTTCCAAGTTTTTGACATCGCTCCTGACAGATTCTAATGCCGCTGCACTAGTAGCCGGCCTTTGATAATTCTTTTCAGGATGTACGATAGACATCGATGTGCGGGTTTCCCTCGGTACCTCACTCAGTGACTGAAACGTCTCCGAATTTTTGACAAATTCTACTATGGTACCCTTCAGTTCATCAAAAGTGTGAGGGCCCTTGATGAGGAGGAAATCGGAGAGCCGCTTATCCCCCATAGCCGCCTTACGCAGCATTCCGTACTTGGCTTGGGCGTTGAACCCAGCCTTTTCATAAAGATCACACAAGTACACCAATGAGCTTAACAAATCGTCGAAGTTGAGCCGGGCCTCTATGGCGGTACGAATCATCTCATCTGGTTCTACCTCCTTAGCATACTCTTTCACAAGCCACTCACATACCTCACCGAAGTTACGCCCATTCCCGTTAAGAGACCACCCGTCGATAAACTTGGACTTATATTTGTGCTTTGCGTCACCATGAAGATAGGCGAAGATACTTGCGGCCTTCTCTTCATCGCCCTTCTCTCGCATCACAACGTTGACATATGTAAAGAAACTCCTCAACGTCTTCAGTCTTGCCCCCTGTGAACGTTATACGAGCAGCGTTGAGATCCATGATTACAGAAAAGAAATCCCCCGAAGTGTTCCTTACTACTGCTCAACTCGAATACCTCGGGTGCAACCCCCTCCACAAGAGTACCAAATGATAGGGTAAATCGCGGGAGAAGAGATCCTCAGAACCAATTACCCTGAGAAGGAGGTGTTGCGAGCGACAAAAGTGCTACCGTGGTATTGTTGAACAAAAAAAGGGAGTGTATATGAAGAGAGTTGAGGGCTACAAGCAAGTATAAAAGGGGCAGGGTCTACCACCTGACGCTCTGCGACAGCTAGAAAAAGTTTTCTTGGGTCTGAAGTTGACTCTCAACTTCCTACTACTCGGACTTGGCTTGAAGTTGTCTGCCAACTTGCTTCACCTCCACTAAAGGAAGCAGTTTACTCGGCTTATATAGACTTTTGGCTACCCAAAAGTCTCAAACAAACATACTAATAACCATAAAATGCATTCACGGTAATCGTGTGAACCAGAGAGACTATTAGAAGATATTTCCTCAAGGTAAATATCTAGGTGCCATACCCATGCCAGCCACCATCGGCCAGGGGTGGGAATTGATGTGGCCATTATATAGACCTTTCAGAGCTACTTCGTAGTATCACCCACAACCTGGAACTGTACTGACATCTACTATGACAGCGTGTCCTAAAATAAAAAATCAACCGATGAATTTGCCACACTCACCCAAATTAAAAATATCTTGCAAATTCAAAAACTGTAAAAATATCTTCCCAATTCCGATACTGTATACAATATGGTCCTCATCTAGATTTTTTCGTGTGCGAATTTGCGCACATCAACCCACGGAACCTACGAAGGTGCACAGCACACACTGGCAGACCATGCTCCGCCGTCACCCTGGCTGCCGTGTATGATGACTCCATGCCCCTCAACTGCCACCACTGTGAACACCCCTTGGACAACCTCGGGGATCACGGCGCGACCTCTGCTGCCCTGGTTTCGGCCGTCGCACCGCGATAACTCGCTCTGTAATTCTTTTGCAACACACGTTGCCCGCGCCGCGGGTCTGGATACTCGGCACGAGGTTACGTTCCTCGTCCCGGGCACTAAGCTCCGGCCCGCCGATATCCTGGTACAACCCCCCCCAACCCGGAAGGCACAACGTTGCGCCCATTGCGTGTGAAATCACTGTCGTCTCACCGTTCAAGCCGCAGTCGCACCAAGGCGACCAGGTTGCTGGTGGCGCTGCTGAACTGGCGGCCCGCGAAAAGGTTACAACTCTGGAAACTCAACCTCGCCCGACGCTCCCCGCTCCTAAACTGGCGCATCTTCTGCACCTTACACGCCGAACTTCACGTTTCGACCTCTGGCGTTTGATTCCCTGGGTGCCCCTTCCCCTGGTACAATTGCGTTTATCGAGGAGTTAGTTCCGCGGATCGCGTCCAAGTTTCACTCGCACTTGGCGTTATCCGCCGCCGTATCTACCAGCGACTGAGTTGCACCCGCTGGTCATCCATTGCTCAGCGATCCTATCCAGAGCCCCGATACGCATGGACGGCGAACTACATCCGGTTTAGATCTTAGTCGTATAGTTGGAAGTCGCAATCCCCAGTAGATATTGATGCATTAAACTTCTTTCTCTGCATTTTTGACGTTTGCAGTGCCCAGTAGATACTTAAAGGTTAATCGCTGCTGTACTCGTGGCGGTCCCCTCTTGGCTTGTTGTTGCAACCACGTGTCTGCAGACCTTCTCTACCCATCATGTTCTCCTCACCCAACTCGTTCTAACGCCTCTCTATTCATCTAAGCATCCTCCCATCGCACGTTTTGCTTTTTTCCTCATCGTCGCCTCTGGCTAACCACACTAGCCGCCGTAAATATCTTCAAGCCTCCCGTGATACCCTCTACTTACTTTCATCTTCCGTCGCCCACATAACACTCAAGACTTCCACGACCCGACTCCTTCCACGCTAGCTCTGGACATCCTTCCCGTCTCACTTCAGAACGCTCACAGCCCTTCCAAGCTTCCCCCACACCAAATCACTCCACGCAATCTCCAAACTGGAAATACCCCGCTTTTTTACCGAAAAAGTTCTCCGCGTCCACAGAGAAAACACCTCATACTTCTTTGGCTTCCTCATCTGGCTTCCCCCACTAATTCCGACCCAAATTTCTTTCCCGTCCTGGAGCCCCTTGATGTCCTCTCACACATTCCATCAACTTATCCACTATGAGTATCTCCTTTCAAGTCCACTTTCCTCCACAACGTCCTCTTTTCGTTACATAAAGGGAAACCCAGTACTAAATAAGAGTAGAGAGGGAGGAAAAGAACGAGAGTCAATAGAGTTCCATTGGCGCCAGCTGACTGCTCACCTTGCGGTCCAGGCCCGAGGCCCGCCTCCCTTCCTCTCTCTTTCTATTTGCCTACGTTAGTTTCTTACTCCTTATTTAGCTCCTCTACCGATCCTTTTGTTCTTATCCCTCCCTTATCCATCTTTCCTACGCGTCGGCTTGCTGGTCACCCCTTTCCACTTGTTGAAGTTCTCCACAGCAGCCGGTTTCCCATCCATAATTGAGTTTCCTTGATGATCTAGTATACCCAATCAGTCGGCACACGTGGATGGCCTTTCTGGTCACTCGACAGATGACAAGACCAACTAGTAGCGCGGATAGTCAGCCTTGATTACCCGCACAGTCCGTAGTAGATCGACTAAACGCCGGCACTTCCGAGCCTTACTGATTGCTATCCCATGCGCCACCAGCACTTCGTCCCAAGCCCAACCATTTAACCTCCCCTTAGCCTTTCGCGGAGCGCCCGACCTTTCCACTACAGCAGCCCTCAACGCTAGCTTCCCAAACATCTCGACGAGCGGGACTTGGGCTGGCTTCGCCAGTAGGGCAACCGCGTCGCTTGCCATCATCCTTGCTCGATCCCATACATTATAGGAACGGCGAGTTGACGTCCCCGCGATCACGTCGGCGATAGCCTTGCAAGACTCTCGGCATAGCCTCCGCCCAATCACCTCTAATCTGCACGACTGACCTTTTAATTGAGTGCTTTATAGTCCTTAAAATCCTCTCAGCCCTTCCATTTGCCATCAGTGCGTGCAGGAGGACGGCCTTTCAGTCGATCCCTTTTCTCTTCATAAAATCCTGGACGGAAGCCGCCAGAAAAAGCCTTGGCGTTGTCCGAAACTATCCTCCTCGGGGCCCTAACGGCTCGATAATTTCCTTCTTAACCAACCTGATGGCAACATCGGAGGTAGAGCTTTCCGTTGCCCAATCTATTGACCAGCCCGACATGTGCTCCACCACAATTAGAGCAAACCTCTTTCCCTTACTAGATGGCTTGAGGGCCGGCTGAGTCTATTGAAAACGATTCAAACAACCCGGAAACGGGTGCTCTAAGACTTTTATGAGAAATCGGTATCCTTCGAGCGTGTTGACAGCCCGCGCAAGCCTTGACATGCTCCTTCACGTCCCGATACACCCCAGGCACCAAAATCGATCCTCAAGAGCTTTTCTCGTAGAGCCAGCATCCCCAATGGCCGACGTAATTGTGGAAAGTTCTCAGTAAATTCTGCACGCTACCCTATCGGCGGAACTATGCGCAGTCCATCCTTCTCCCCGTCGGAACAGAGAGTCATTCCAGATCATGAAGCTCTTCGCGTTCCTTCGGATGGAAGTCTTCTTGTTTGGGTTCGTTTCCTGAACCCTTTCCCCGGCCAGAAACCTCTTTATGTCCTAGAGGTCAGGCTCTAATCCAAATAACTTAGGGTAGTCCCACTGGATCCTCTCTGCGAGGCCCTTTGTGCCGTTATCTTGCTTGAAATCTCAGATTCCACTAAAGTTATGCGAGAGAGATAATCGGCCGCCTTATTGGCCTTTGCAGGCCAGTATTTAATCTCGAAGTCGTACTCGGCATCAAATCCACCCACCTCACCAATCTTCCATGTATATTCTTCTTGTTGAATGCCGTCTGCAGGACCTGATGGTCCGTACACACCACGAACGGCCTGTTGGACAACATATACACACGAAACTTCTTGAGGGCGAACACTGGCGAGTGCTTCCCGTTCGCTCGTAGTGTACCGTTGTTCCTGCTCCATCATTGTCCGAGATTCGAACTGAACTGGGTGCACCTTTCCATCTCTTTTTTTCTGCGAGAGAACTACTCCTAGGGTAGTCGAAGAAGCATCCGCCTCCACTATCAAAGAAGAGTCGAAATCCGGGATCGCGAGTACTAGAGGCGTCGTCAGCTTCTTTTTCTGGTACTCAAAGCCTCATGCATCCCCGTGGTCCACTCAAATGCCTTCTTCACGGTTTGCAGCGTGCAGCACTGCTGAGCTATCTGCGAAGTTCCGTATAAAGCGTCAATAGTGCCCTGGCAATCCGAAAAAACTCCTCACATTGGTCACATTCCTTGGTTCGGGGGCTTGCAATATATCCTTTACCTTTTCGGTGTCGACCTTTATGCCCATTCCGTTGACCAAGTGCCCATGCAACTTGACCTCCGAGTGCGCAAAACTTCAATTTGTCACCTTGAGCTTCAGTCTCGCCTCTTGAATCCTTTGAACATCTCTTGGCAATGACCACGTGTTCTTCCATTATATGGGAGAAGATGATCATATCATCCACGTAAACCATGGCGAAGGGTAGATCTCTGAGAACTTCATATATCATTCGTTAGAATGTCGCAGGTGCGTTCATTAGCCCGAACGGCATGGCCACAAAATTGTACGTCTCGTACCTAGAAACGAACGTGGTCTTCCATTTGCAAATTTCGGCCATCCTTACCTGCCAATATACGGTATACAGATCCAAGTTGTGAAGACCTTCGAACCAAACAGATCCTCGAACAGCTCCTCGATCTTCGTTCGTGACCAGCGGTCTGACTTCATCACCCAGTTAAACTGACGGTAATAAACGCAGAACCGGGGCTCTCCGTCTTTCTTTGTGGCGATCACCACCGGAAAGGACCAGGCGGACCTCGACGGCGTGATAATTTCGGCTTCCAATAATTTTTTCACTTCCTTCCTCACTACTTGGTTATGCCTCAGCGGCATTTGGCGGGCTTTCGAATGTATCTGGGTCTCATCCGTCAATTCGAAAGAATGTACCACGGCACCCGAGCCGGCTCCAGATCATGTATGTCCCACGCTATCACGTCCGTCTCCTTGAGCGCATTCACCAACTTCTTCAGGTTTTCCTCTTCGAGATGCTTCACCTTCGAGAAGAGAAACGCGGCGTGATCCGCTTCCTTGTCTTCCTCGGTGGACGCGTCCTCCAATATCAGGCCTCTAATTAGGGCTCATGCGGCTCCTTGTTCAAGATCACCAGCACTAATTCATGCTCGGTGTCCGACCCACCATCTCTGCCGCCTGACTCTGAAAAGGACGAAGCAGGAAACTGCTCTCCATCAGACTCCCCAGGGGAAGTGAAATCCTCACTGTCATCCCGCATTCCGTCAATCACTGGGGCTCACCTAGTAGCGTTAAAAGAGCAAAATTCCTCCAACCGCCAGGGTGACCTGCTGCCGCCCGTAATCCAAATTTGCCTGCATAGATTCGAATGCAGGACTGCCAATAATAGTCTCAAATGGCGCGTTCAGTACCACCAAGAAGCCCAGTGGCACTACCAAGGTTCCAAAGAGACTGGAACCTTCTACACACACTCAATGACTCCAGCAACCGTTCCATCGGGGGACGGTGACCTGATGATCTGTAGCCATCGGAGCGAGTGCCAGCCTCTCGCAAAAGTCCCAGGACATCAGTTTAGAAACAGTACCCGTGTCCAAAATGGCGTGTGTATCCGTTCCATAAGCCTTCACGGCAACGAACTTCAACCGACGAGAGACTTCGGGTGACTTGTCATGGTCGCCTGTGTCACTGTGACAGTCTTAAAAACCAGACGCTTCAAATGCTTCATTGCTTCATCCGCGTCACCGCGGAGAATCTGCCCGAAGTTCATTCCCGACGGGCTGGCCAGTTCCGCGACACATTATACTTCCCTAAGTGGTCCTGGAGGGCTCCGGATGCCTTGTTAGTCTTCCTTGCCTTTTTTTCTTCTTCCTTGGCTCCGACACGACCATCGGCGGGCGAACGAGAGGGCCTTACTCATCAGCGCGTCGATGTCCAAGAAATTGTCGGCTTGGCCGTCGGCGTTCCTCTTTGCCGCGGCCACCATATCTCCCTTGCGAGCCTCCTGGAAGACGACAAAGGGCTCATCGTCACTCTTTTCCCTCACGCCAGAGTCTTTCGACTCTGGAATTGCTCTGGAAGTTCCTACACGACGACCATCTTGCTGTCCTGGACCAGCAAGTTGCCTCGGAGTGACCTCTCTTCCCACAGAAAGAGCACTGAGTGTGCCTGTTGGGGTTCTGTGGGCACCGCGTGGCACGGTGGCCCCTTTGCCCACAGAAACTGCAACTGAAGTCGTCATCGACCATACCGGCAGGTCCTCCCTTCTCAAATTGCTTCGTCACGAAGAGAGACCACTCCTCAAACTCCCCGCTAGCTGGTCAACCTTGTCCTCCAGCTGGTGCGACCTGCAGCGTGCACGTCCGGCCTCTGAAGGATCCTCCTCGGAGCAACCAAAGGCGCTCAAGCAGTCTCCTTGTCGGCGAAGAATGCCTTTTTTTCCCAACTGAAAGTCTTCAATTGCCTTCTAAAATTCCTTCTAGTCCGACGGCGCTCGATGCATGACGAACTGAGCCAACTCCGGGTGTCCCGCCACCGCCTTCCGAAGCAAACGAGAGAAGCCGCCTCGTTGAAGCCTATCCTCTTGTGGAGGGCATCCATTCGCGCCAGAGACCCTCCTATGTCTCTAGTGTCCAGTCCTGCGGCAACGGCTTCGCGACCTCCTCTTTTAGCTTCTCTTTCTTCGCAAATTCGGCGAGGGGCTTCTTCTTGACGATATCGTACTTCTCGGCGTCTTCAGTGAGGGACCCCTCCTGCGCAAACGACGCATAGTAAGGTCAAAGCTGCCCCTCCAGATGGCACATAGTCTGAAGGGCCTTTCCCTGTCCGTCTTTCCGCGCATAACGACGTTCTCGAACGAGAAAAGGAAACGGCAATGTCGGAAGAAGAGATCCATCAAAGTAGAGATGAGAGGCGTTGGATTATGTCATGGCGTCGTCGAACCTTGGATGCGATACCATGAAATGCTTGAAAGTTCCTTTTTTTTTTTCCTGCCTTACCTTAGCCAAGCGTAACCTTTTTTTCCTTTCCCGCGCACCCTTGACACAGTACAGTGTATATATACCGTACTATGCCGGGTGGTGGGAATACATTACCTAACCCTACTCCAACTGGGGAGATACAGTACAGTATCTCCCTAGGTCAAGGGGTGAGCTCGCATACCACAGGAGGCTTCGCATCGTGCGTAGTTAGCCTAAGAACCATATAAGAGATTCTCCGTTACTCTAGGGTTACAGAAAAACGTGTACACGTATGACCACATGTACATGTGTAAGATCGGAAACTCCTCTCAGATACCAGGCCAAACACTGTTACTGGCCTCTGTGAACCTAATCACTATGGATCAGCCGCAAGTCACCGTAGAGCCCTTACGCAAATGGTGCTTCAGTTGCAGCAGAATCTCGAGCATGCCAATAACCAGATTGCTGCACACAGATCAGAGCTTTCTATTGCAGCGCAAAAAAATACTCCTTAGAATCTGAATGGCAAACGCCCGAAAACAGGCCAGTTCGTCAAGTAATGCACCTATGGATAGTCAGGCTGGCCCAAAAAAAATCAAGCCAACTACATTGACTGGGAAAGGATCAATTGGCAGCTGTTGTGTTCACATGGACAACTACCTCGGAGCAAATGATGGAAATGGACCCCTACTCATAGCACTCAGCTACTTGGCTGGCAATGCCCACGAAAGGTGGATGGTCCCTCGAAGACATAAGAAGGGAAAGGAATAAATTCCTGGCAGACCCTGTAAGGTGCTTTGATCCAGCGTTTTGAAACATTGAGCAAAGAGAATATCGCCGAGACAAGCTCGCCCGCTAGAAATAAGGCAGAAATGTTCCTACTTTCAACGAAGGATTCAACAAGCTTATACTGGACATACCCAATATTGGAGTTAAAGACCGGATAGATCGTTACTCTCGCGCGTTTAAAAGCCCTATATCTGGAAGGCGATGTGCGCCAAAGAATACGTCAACCTTTCCGACCTAATGAGGGATGCTGAGCGAGTAGAGTCGGCCTATCGTCATTCTGGACCCGGTAACCTACCAAAGTCTTTTGGAGGAAAAAATGGAAATGGAAGCTCTTTTGCTGGAAACAGCAGTCCAATTACGATGTAAATTGGGAACATAGAATTGATACCGGGGCTGAAAATAAATATTCTCAATTTACACAAGCTTGACAAAGAAGACGTGAAAGATGTATGCGCGAAGGTCTCTGCCTCAGGTGAAGACAGAAAGGCCACATGCCAAAAGCCCAAAGCAACTGAGTGAAGGTCCCAGTCAGTTTGATTCATTGAAGAACCATTAAAAACCCTTGAATTAGGAAAATAAACCCGAGATTTATTGTTTAGCAAACAAAAAGATCCATCGTGTCCACCATCAGATCGAATGCAACGCTCATTGAAACATTCTCCCCTGCATTCGAGAGAAATCACAAGGGCCTTCTCATTGTCAAGGGTACAATTGCTGGTGGGCTAGCAAAAATATTATCAGACCCTGGTGGTGAGATCAACTTTTTGAGTGAATCGTTTGCAGAAACATAAAAATAAAGACCCGAGATTCCAGGGAGCTTGCTGAAATGGCCAATGGCGACGAGATACTTCTTGAATTGGTAAATGCTTTCAGTATACATATTACCTTAATAATGAATCCCCATACTTTGCGTTAAGCCCATTGAAGTGTTATGATGCATTCTTGGAAAGAATGGTGCGCGTCGCATGGGGCAAAATCAATTGCCTTAGTAATGAGGTGAAATTCGAACATAAGGGAAATTCATTCGTATTTATTGCTGATGAATGCCGTAGTGGTCCTGTTGTACCTTTCAATACCATATTTAGTTTTTCGATGAGAAGAAAGAGTTATTTGCAGTTTTAATTAGACCTTTACATTCTAGTGAATTAAGAGCACTAGTATACTCTCAAGACGCACAGAAGGTTTTGGAATCATTTGTTGATGTATTTCCGGAGATCCTCACAAGAGTTTTACCACCGAGAAGGAACAAGACTTTGAAATAAAATTAAAGGAAGGAGCAGAACCGCAGAAGAAAGGTCTCTATAGACTTTCTGACAAAGAGATGTCAGAACTCCAGAAACACTTGGGCGAGCTACTGGAAGCTGAGTTATAAGACCTAATAAGAGCCCTGAGGAGCTCATATTCTATTCGTGAGCGAGAAGGATAATGGTCTACGGATTTTGTTGGATTACAGAGCCTTAAACCGGCTTACTGTAAAAATTGCTATCCTTACCACGAATTGACTACATTTTCGACCAGCTTAAAGGAGAAATGTACTTCAGAAAAACTGATCTTAGATCTGGTTAGTGTCAGATTAGACTACACGCAAGATTCGATTCCATTACCGCCTTCAAACAAGATAGGGACACTTTGAAATTCTTTTTCTCCGTTTGGATTCACCAAAGGCCCAGCAACTTTCATGAACCTAATGAATGAAAATTACAAGGACTAGCTCGACGTATTTGTGATCGTCTATCTGGATGACATTATCATCTACAGTAAGGCATGGAAAGATCACTTGAATCCTATTCGAACTGTGTTCGAAATCTTCAGAAAAGCAAAGTTATTTGGCAAATTTATCTAAATGCATTTTTGGAGTTACAAAAGTGGAGTACCTAGGACACATCATTTATCAACGTGGTATTTCTGTTGGTCCAAATAAGATAAGTTTGGTCATGGAATAGCCGATATCAAATAATAAGCAACAAGTACAGTCTTTTCTTGTTTTGTCAATTATTACCGGAGATTCATAAAAGACTGCTCAATTCTTGCTAAACCTCTGACATAATTGACGAAAAACGTGAATTTCCAATGGAGCCGCACTCAAGATGATGCATTCAAATTAATCAAGCAGACACTTTGTATTGCACTGGTTCTCAGAAATTTCGACGCCACACTGCCTATCTACGTAACCAAAGATGCATCGCAATATGCAATTGGCGCAGTGTTGGAATAGGAGGAATTGCGTTCTAAGAGGCCGGTCTCTTTTATGTCCAAGACTCTTAACGATGCGGAACAAAACTATGCAGCCCATGAAAGGGAAATTTTGGCCATTGTAGATTCCCCCACGTGGCGGAGATCCTACCTGCAATTCATTACTCCAAGAATTTATTACTAAGACATCCTCAGAATCCAATGAACTTTCGACCATATTATTCACGAAAACTGAGTAAGTAGGGTTTGCAGAAGAGTATGGTGGAGATGAGAACCTCAGAATCCATTATCAAGATCCTAAAGCGCGTTTTAGCGTCGAGGGATGCTTCCCACTTGGAAAGAAGAAGATCTGTGTACCAGAAGGAAATTTTAGAGTAAAGCTCCTGCATGACTATCATTGCACGCCTAACACGGGACACCAAGCAGTTAGCAAAACTATCAACAGAATATGGCCAAAGTTTTATTGGACAGAACGTGGAAAAAATAAATTCTTTGTCAAATGGAAAGGGTGCGGAGATCATGGGATTTAGTGGCTTCCCGAATCATGCCTTAAGACATCACAAGAACTTTTAAATAAGTACGAGCAAAACCTCAAGAATCGGGGCGATTCTTCTCTATTGGGGGGAGAGATGTTGTATTTCACTTCATAGGCCTTACAGCTTTACACTAATTCACTGCATCTACTGTACTGTAGATTTAAACCACTGGTAACCTTACAACCATGGCTATTAGGCACTTTTCTGTCATTAAACTTTACTTACAGTTCTTCATTACATTTTCCTTACAGTTCTGAGCACAGCGTTTGACCCCATTGTTACACTTGGAATAGTTATGGGCGAGTTGCACAATGGGATATTATATCATTGCTTTACCAATCAAAGGTTTCCTTGCTATTCAATTCCACCTAGACCCATGTACTTCTTACATCTTGTCAGAATATGTCACTCGTGCCGACTACAAATTTGAAAGCGCTACCTACGATACTGTCAGGGCTTTTTTACGGGAAAAGCTTTGAATTCGCTACTGTTAGACTGCATTTTCCTTTAGTATGTAGCTATTTTCAGTTCTATATAAGCCCTGGTTGCAGATGCCGGCTTAACCCAACTAGCCTAAATCAAAGTTTCAACCACAGTTCTACCTAGATCTGCTCGTTTGCGCTTAACCCCCGACTTTTATACTATTTTGTGCTTGGTAAAGGCTTTCTTGGTTGCCTCGTCACTATATTGCTAAACCCGCAGATCCCCGCAATGAAACAAAAGAGGAGAATACCTTATTGCGAGCCAAGAGATCCATGGTAAAGATCACACTTATTCGTTCGGTAAGGTTTCCAGTGAAGAAAATGATGGGATCCACCTATGCTAATCAAGGCATGTGTTGACTTTGAAACTGAACATTTTGCGACAGTTCTCTTGAATTTGATCCTGTTCATAAAAAAATACGGGTGGGTCAATCCTAGCCTCTGATTATTGTTCCCAATCTTTCCCTGAAATGATGATTTCACGTGCTGATCTTGGATCCGTGCAGATTGTCCAGAGACATCATTTTCTCAATATTGATCACAGCCATGTTCTCATTTCTTGCTGAAGTGCGTAAAATTGACTTTACGGTAGAAGTTGAAGGATAAAATTTACTGCAAGACAATGTATCCAATATCTCCGCAAGAAGCTACGATGGAAAGTACGAATCCTCCGGTTTACATGTCTGCGACTCCTTTCGATCTTTTCTGCACGAAAGAAACAGTTCTTTGAGCGATGTAAAGACCTTCCACAATCCCAACAGATGTATACTTAGTTGAATTAAATCACTTTGTTTTTTTTTTCTGTGAATTCCATCAGCTCTACCTTTGTCTTTGCTTCTAGCCGCAGTGGCCTACGGAACATTCAGTCAAAATCCATCAGTTGTCTTTGACTTTATTCTTGATATTCCAGTGAATATAGTTGTGGGAAACTCGTCGTACATAACTTTCTTGAAATCATTGCAATTGGCGAGAAGTGCTCCGGTAGGGTCCTGATTAATTTGGACATTATCTCTTCCCCCGTAACTGCCTTTCTATCGAAGAGAGTTCGCGTAGAATGCAGTGAAACTTGTTTGGGTATAATCTCCTTTGTAGATCATCAATTCCAATTATTGAAAAATAATAATGACGGTCTGATCGTTAGAGGTCTTGCAGAGGCAGCTGGGGGATTCTCAGTGACCTTTTGCGGTTCTGGCATCGTTTTTGGTGATTGAACTTGTCCGAAGCATAGTATAACTTGCGAGAGGGAAAAGAAGCGCAAATTTTGCACGAAAGTTAGTCTCTTTTCCAACTTTATTGTTGCACAGATGTTCCGCATTCGGGCCTTTGTTGGAGTCCAACGATTTCAAGGTCATCACGCGCGAATATATGCTTTCAGCCTATGCCTTGCGTAACCAAGGATGAAATCTTTTGTTCCAGTGAGGCACGAAAGCTTGCAGAGGTATTCTCTGTCACTTTACATGATGTAAAGAAAAAGGATACGAGGATTTTGAATGCGGGATAGAGGAAGTGGGTTGGATTGGTGAAGATGAAGCCACTTTCTTGGAAGGGCGAAATTTAGAGATGCTACCAGTAAGAAACTATGAGTTCCTGCTCGTATTCTCCTCTCCCTAGCCCTAAGCGGCCCATTTTTCGTGACAAACACCGCTCTTATATGCACGTAAAGTACACAGCGGCGGTACCATCAAGGGTAACTCTCCTATATCCCGCCAGTTACTAGGGTTAACACTCAGAAAAGTACAGTAGCTAACAGTGAAGTAGCCGCAACGGATGATGGTCCCCTCAGCGGACTTGGCTTTCCACTCCTGGATCATTAATGTTTTCACGCCGGCGCGCACTCAAGAGGATCTCAAACATAGTTTTAGGTTATTCTGCGTGATGGTGGTGTACTGTGGAACAAAAACCGAGACACGTGTCTTGAGGTTCTGGAATATAAATAGGCAGTGCTTCCCTCGACGATCAGATGTAAAGTTTCTGAGGCCAAGAAGATGCTGAAGTCTGGCTGATCCGGGTTTTCCGTAGATATCACTGGCGATAGAAAGAAGTTCAATATCTTCTGCACGACATGTTATCACACATTGTTCCTTTTTACGCCTTTCGGCCCTCCTAAGTGGTGAAGGAACTATTTAATCCTAGTTGCGATGTCACCGGGTGCGCAGTGAGAGATGAAAACTGTTACATCTATTCCCTGTGCAGTGGGAGCGAAAAAAGGGGTTTCGATGAAGAGGATCAGTGCGAGGCGCTCAGCTGGGCTCCTATGGAGGTAAGCGGTGAGGAATTACTCTCAATATAGGTTGAATAAAATTTCCAGGCTTGTAAGTTAGCGGTACAGACATACCCCCAACAATTTTTCTGATTATTATACTGAAAATTGAATAAAAACATAAGTTACCGTTATATGGCTAATGCTCACTATGCCTATCGGTAAAGCTGTTCAAGAGGCTGAGTTGAAGAAACTACAGCGAAGCTTTTAGACAAGCTCGGAGTTTTCTTCTGCTACATGACACATAGTGATATTTCAGGCACCATCTGGGCTTTCAAAATCCAAAATCGGACTACTTGGCGAGAAATTACCAAAGTCGACAGGTCAAAGTCCCATAACGCCACACTATCATATTGACAAAACGTGTTACGCCCGCTTCACAACACTCTACAAACATCCCAATCAACTATGTGCCCTGTCGCCCCATCTCAAACTGGACCACCCTTCTTTTGCTTCTTTTATCTCCCTGCGCCCCTCTTCTTCGTAGTGAAGTAATAGATTCAAATCAAAAAGACGCAGTAAATAGATCATTAGAGAGTTCCGTGAACCGTAATTCCTCAGAACAGCTCTCGAACGAAATGATGAACATATGCAAGTGAGTAAAGGAGGACGAGGCCGTGGTCGAGGAGTAGCTTGCAGTCATGGACGAGGTTAGTCAAGGCGAAGGGGCTCACTCAGTAGTATTGACCCATCTGCGGGTTAAAAGTTGTAACAAGATGATAGAAAGTCAATAATGATGAGTGGGTCGTTGAGCGAGGCTGCAGTAGGGTATGGAGATCTATTATGGTGCAAGAAGGTAGATGAAAACCTGATTAGTCAGAGTGTAGTGAAAGGAATTGCACCCAATCTCTTTGGATCCGGTCTTTGTTTTGTAATCTGTTGTTAAAATAGATGTGAGACTGGATTAACCAGACAACTGTGCTTCATCAGAAAAAGAAGGATAGCGTTAAAAGACCTCATATTTATCTACTTCTACACTCCTTCTTTAACTCACACTTCTGGTTTCAATTTCAAGAAGGCTATCTTTCATGGAATCTTTCGACAGCAAAACCCCTCTCTGGCTCTTCTGCCCCTTATTTTTACATATCTTCGCGCCTACGCCCCAATAGGAAGAGAGAAAGAGGTAATAATGACTTGGAGCTATCGGAGAGATTAGACACGTAAATTATGAGATTTTGAGCACCTTGCATTTAGGCAGGCAAAGAAAGTGTTCTTCTGCCCTACGAATCTGCCTGAAACCATTGATGATGATTTTTTTAAACGAAAAATGCCAACAAGCAAGTGGAAATGGTCAGCGCGCGTAAGGCAAGGAGGTAAGCCTACTACGTCGATGCGATTGCATACGCGCTTTTCCGCGTCTTTTTGAGACTGCGTTTCACAAGAAGAGGCGAACAACAGAAATAGTCTGCCAAAAACACTCTCTCCAGCATTATAGAGGAGAATGGTTAGGAGGCATTGAACGTTTGCATGATAACAGCCGATGAGGGAATGGTAAGGAGTTTCTTGGTGATCCTTAGTGTAAAGGTCCTCAGCTCCATTCTGGTCACGCTTGAGAACTTGATATGCTCATATTCATTCTTCGGTCATTCTTTCCTCTTAATTCACTGCAGAGAATTAGAGAAGGATAGTGCAGAGTTGACTGCAGATCTTGGTGAAGAAAATTTTCGTCACTGTCGGCAGGACAAAGAGATAGTAGCGGTAGGAACGGATGGGTACAATAGTGCTGTTTCCATAGATTAAGTTGAAGAATGCGTGGGAAAAGGTAGCCTCACCCCAAAGCAATCCATTATCTGTTATTCCGGATGAGACCAACCTCGGCCCTGATGTTTTTATTTCTACAGAAGTACATTCCTGCGAAGAGAACCCTATTGCAGGTGAAGAAAGTGATAGCAATCGCTGTATGAAAGAGGGGCGCTGATAAATTATGCTAATGGAAACGATTCATGTTTATAATTAAATAAAGGATGCGGGAACCCCTCAACACATGGGTTGCCGTACCCAAAGGCAAAATAGAGCGGAGAGAAGACTTTTGTTTACTAGAGCATCTATAGAGAATACGGAAGTCAGAAAATGAAGGAGAGCGTGGAGGGTTGTTTGTTACCAAAAATTAATTGTTTAACACTAGCACAGAGATGCACGGACTGGTTAGCCCTTCGTCGATTCGGCATAACTGGCACAAATACGGGGATATCAGTGGTGCATAATGATTTTGTACACAGCAAACTTGCTACTACGCGCTCTGGATAGCATGATGGAGCGCATAAAAGCGTAATGGTTTAAAGTATCGTTCCAATCATGGTTCAGCTCCAAAGTCTCTACGAAGTCAATGATGCGAGGAACCATAAAAGATACTCCAGTGGGGTTGCCTCGCGCAAAACTGAAGTAAATGGACACTGTTCGCGGGTGTAATGGTGGAAGGAAAGGATGCCCCATTCTTTGCATGCTCGCGAGATGGCATAGATATATTTCAGGTAGATCTTTTTGACGATGAATAATGTCATAAGAAAACAGTTTCGAGGTGAATGGAATATAGCAAGTACCGGAGACTGCAGAGGTCAAGACAAGAGTCCAGCTAAGAAGCCCAGAGCAGTCCCTAGGACATGTGTGCTCGGGTCTTATCCTCTGCCTTATGGAAGATGATACATTTGAAAAGTACATCCTTGAGGAGCGTACAAGTCAGATCATCCATCAAATGCTCGTCATAACGATTCATATTGCAATTTATGGCGCTGCATAGGAGACGGACGTACTGTACACAGTACTAATCTGATTGACGGAAGCGTTTTTAGATTCATTTCGGCTTTCTCTCAAGACTTCGGCTGCCTCCTCTATCAAATGGGCACACGATGACCCTCATAAGATACTCGACATATTAATTTTTTCCCTAAAGAGCCCAACAGTGTCTCTTTTTTCATTCTGACGCTTCATGGATACTCGCATAAATGAGAGAGGAACATTAAAGCATTTAAAGCTAATTTAAATGTCACACAAACATTGTAAAGTAAGGCAAAGGTAGGCTTGGGCGGCGCTACGCAGCAAAGAGCAGTCCTAATATCATTTAACTCTCACTTTAGGTGAGAAAAAATTTGATATTCAAATTATGAAACCTGTTGCTTTAAACGCGGTTGTTTTTGTTCGCATGTACGAGATACCACAGGAATCTACATGATAAGCATAAGTCAACAGCAGACTTTATGTTCGATTTTTCTCTCCACCTGATCTATTATGCTCCTAGCTTGGGGTTTATAGAACGGCAGTTGGCCCAACAAGAGAAGAAATAGGAAACGGGGACTGAAAAAAGGAATAATCGCTATCGTAGAAGACAGAATTGCAAACGTTTGAAATTCTTTATCGCGGAAGATGGAAGAATGATGAGACTAGCGGTCATTGAGCATACCCCAGGGCAAGCTAATATTTGTTACTACGCTTTACGCCGGCAAAATTAAGCAAAACTTTCTCTGCGTGGAGACTGCACCACTTATCAGTGTTTCCATTGTTTTGATCTTTTGTGCATGAGGAACTGTCATGGTCTCAGGAAAAGCTTCTGGGATTTATGGAATTCAACAAAAATGCTCACAATGTGAAGCTTGTCTTAATTGGCGGGTTAGACGCAGAGGGATCCCTCCAGGAGAGAAGCAGCCGTGATTAGTAAAGAATAGAAAGCAGAAAACGGTGTGGATTGGACTGAGGAAGAATCTATTTCAAGGAGTATTAAAAGCCGTGGTAAGTGATGTGGACCGCATTGATCACCATAGTGATCAAAACAGATTTTGGAGCGTTATTGCAGTGCTTCTGAAACCCAAAACTCAAAGGCTTGACTACTCGAGATTTTGTTGTTCTCGTTCCATTAGCAGCTGAAGTACGGTATAATAACAACTTTAGTTTTGCCCTGTTGTTTTTTAGAATTGGCCGACTAATCAAATAATAATGTGCTTAAAAATTCTACACACGCTATACTGGTCTAAAAATAGTAATTGTGATATATAAAAGGTACATAGAATGTTACAATATCGAAGGTAATCAAACACTATATACTTTTATGCTGCCAATATGTAGACTGTTACATTATACTGTCAAATATATAGGCTGTTTGACAAATGAGTAGGCTTTAAATCAAATATATCCGGTAGATTTGAGGAACAGTCTCTGAAAAAGCCAGGACCCGTTAGCCATACTTTCATTGATTAGAAATTGCAAGAATGTGCGTTAATCTGAATTAAGAAAATTCAGAAGTTCCATAGAAGCAGGACTTTATTTGAAGTGCATTTCAATACGAGAAAAAATACCCAAACTTCTGCTTAGAGTATTAAAATGGAATTACAGTCAATAGAAAGGGAGAGATCTCAGTTATTAGTGTACTTTAGTCCAAATAGTTGAGATAATAAGAGAATAAATGAGATTTTAAAGAATTAAATTTAGAAAAATCATGGAAAAAAGGAAGTAAGCTTAATATTGAAAACCTTGAATGCAATATTCAGCCAAAAAAATACAATTTGAAACATCAGAAACCTCAATTACTCGCCTAGGTACAACAAAATAGACGTATAATCCCTTATCATGTAATTTCCTTCAATTTGTCTGCCTCTTTCCCGCTGCACATTTTTCCTTCTCTCTTCCAAGCCTTGACAAATCTCTTCTTCTACTTCTGATTTTTTCCAAATTCCTCATTCCGTACGTATATAATGTAACCATTAATAAAGGCATGATGAAGACTGGTAATAGCTTACAACTGTTCTGATATATTAAGGGAACGAACTTTGATCGAGTGGCAAAATCATCCACCACATTTTCAACAGCGAGAATATTTTTCACATGTACTTAAAGTGTTTCTAGAAGGAAGTAGAATTCAATAAATTATCAGTTAAATTAATTCTGTATTTACAGTATTCAAATTATTCTCTTCTCTTTTTCAATTTTCTACTACATAGTTCCTTCGGAAATGAAGGAAGGAGGTATAACAACCTCCAGGTACGGAAGAAATGATTTAAAAAGTCACTCACTTCGTTCTCCGCCGTTGTTCAAACCAAGCGAGGATACTAATTAATGTCAGAATGCCTCATGAAAAATTGTTTCAATACCAACTAAGGAAAAAGAACAAAGAAAAATTTCCCAGTACTTGATTTAAATTTACGGCCGTCATGTCTAACGCGGCATGCCTGCTCGCTTGAGCCGGCTCTGTAAGGAAATTTATTAGATTTTACCCATCAATGACGACTTACTACGCACAACGCACTAACGGCGTTGATACAACCAATTAAACCTTCTTAAAATAACCCAAAAATTCCCTCACTTGATTTAATTGTGTCCTTCTCTTCACGTATACGAGAGATGACTTTTCTCTGATTCGAAATGAGTGCTTAAACTCATGCAATCAATTGCACATCATTTGAAGATGGTTTACAATCTTCTTTCGACACATCTGCTTCCCTACCTGCCAATTAATCTTTTTCGATTGCAGATCATCGCTTAGATGCATTAATTAGACTGTAAATAGTTCATATTAATACTTCAGTGAACAATTAAAGCCAGCGCATAGCTTCTGCAGTAAATTACGACGTATCCAAAAGAAGTTATAGTGATCCACAGTTCGTTCAATCTTTCTTTTTTATATGAGCATGAAGGACCCAGTTGAAACTATAGTTTTTGAAAATCTCTCGGACAGGCGGAAATTTATTTCGGGTGATTTATTTCTCTACACGTGCAATTGCTTCTATAATAAACCTTTCCAGTTATTTTGATAACTTTATAATTTTTCCTCACAGTAATGGTCTTTAAATCTTATTGATTTCGTGCCGGTGAGCTACCTGAAAAAATATTGAGCGTGATAAATCACTCTACACTTCTTATATTTGTTGGTATAAAGTATTGTAGATCTAATTAAGTCCCTTTCATTACTGCGGATAACAGTTTTTAGTAATTTCTCAGAGTGCGGGAAACTGAAACCTTGAATTATCATTGCATACAAAATGTACTTCTTGTTCTAGGAAACAAGCTGAGTAGAGCAAAAAAGGGCATTGAACCCAAAAAAGAGGGAGAACTTGCACTGTGTCCGGCATTACTTCTCCATTCGACCACTATTTCACAACTCCTGAGTTTGTTCCTCGGCATGTGCATACCTTGCCAGTTACACATTTATGCTCCTTGTTGATGCTGGACTGAACTTGGACGTTTTAGACCATAGGAGTGGTTATGAGCAATAAAGTTGGATCCCGATTGGAAACCGTAGAAATTGAAGGCCGTAAAAACCTCCGCACTGCGCTAATGTTGGAATTGCTCCACAATATACCAATTCTACAAATAAATCCCTGCTTCAAGGGTGGTTGCCCCAAATATCATTAGCCCGCCCTGGAAGACCTCATTTCTATGATGCACTCCTTGATTTATTCTCTTTCAAGAGTATCTTTTACAGTAACGGAGGCGTTGACTTCAAAGATTCATTGAATCACTGCAAAGATAATACAAAAATGGAAGTAAAAGTAAAAATAAGAACTAAGATAAGGCACGAAATAGATTAGACTACAGAGAATTCAAACAATTTATAGCATGTAATGTAACACGAAACCAATGAAAATATTAACTAAGTCCCATTCAAAATCTTTTCGATATAACTGCGTGGCCTATCATTATTCAATCGGAAAAAGGTCAACGGTCGGTCTCGAGAAGGCACTCATAGAACAGTCGGAGGGTTATCTAGTTGCTTGATAAAGACAAAAGATTCCATAGTGGGGAATATTTTGAACTCATTTCCGTAATAGTGGTAAAACTCCATGGGGAGTTTCCGAGGAATTTGGAGTAGGGAAGCAGATAAAAAGTATAGGAAGTATCAAGGGTTTCAGAGAGAGCAAAAAGGATATGAGTTATAGAGCTTTCTAAAGGATTTAGGACTGACTGTTAGAAGTACAGTTTTGTCTGAGATTTGAAGGTTGTGGTGAAGGAGGCTTGGAATCAGATTTACTGTGATTATATTTTAAACTCCACCGCAGGTTTACTAAATGCTATTGGCAAAAAATGATGGGAAATAAAGGAGAGAAAATTTCAATAGTCTATGGAAATAAAGTTTAATTGTGTAGGGTCTAACAAATTATCAAAATGTTTATACCGTGTAAAATAATTAATAAATAGCTCCAGTTTTGTTGCTTTAGTTGTAAAACTGAATCAAGACTAGATTTGTTGCCTTTTCATGTTTTCTAAATTGATACCCAGGTAGTAAAAGATGAAAACCGGTGCAATAATGAATTTAAGAGAAGTTCTGCTGCGAATATTGCCAAAAGTGTACTAAAAAACAGGTCTCGTTCAAATATTTCGTGCTCGAAATAAGATGTAACTGGAGCTACGAAAAGCAGGAATGCCTTTCGAGTCTGCATTAAAAATCACCCAGTTGGGATATTTATCTCCTTAAACCACGAAATTGAAAAATATTTTGCATTTGCTGCATAAATTACTTCTATATAAGGATTAATTAAATAAATAATTTATATTGGAAATAAATCACCTTAAAGTAGTAAATTATTCTCGTACCATTTCGAAAAAGTGTAAATTCATATCATTAATTTATTTTATTCCTTTTTCAATGTTATTGATCACGAAGGTTTTCCTATTTTTCCCCACTCCGACGGAATGTGCTTTAGGGGATTAATACTAATTACATTGGATTAGTATTCCAAAAATATCAAGGAGATAGCTCGCAAATTATCAACGGTACAGTACTACAAGGTTCGGGTATAATAGTGTTCTTCTTAAGATCTATTTTTCTCGTCTAAATCACTTTCATGACTCTTCTGAATGTTCATATGTGTTAATGTATAAAATATTTTTTCATAAAATGAAGAAGTCTTTGAAATTTGTTCTCGAGATAATGAAATTAAAATTTATTGTAAAATCACTAGCGTATAGTAGAAGTGTATTTCAATCTTATTTCCTCGTATTGTAAGGACAACATATACCTGACCAATAAAACCTCCAATCAAGCAGAAAGCGCCCTGCTTACTTTGTTAGATAATATTGAAAGCGAACATAAAAAGAGCTAGATCGCATACTAGTAATACAAAGATTCTTTTGCATGTACGTTAGTACAATATATACAAATTTGTTACTATACTTCCCCATGCGCTCGCCTTTCACGTCAAAAATTGTGTCAAACATAACCCCCAAAGCCACTCTAAAAAGTCGACCTTTGGTATTTTCACAAATTTAAAGTTTTTAATCTAACCACTATGCAAATGGACCAGAAACAAATTTTGCGTACAATTTTCTGGTCATAGTATCAAATAATACAAAATAAAGATTCCATAAAGAAGAACTTCTACGTTTTTTGGGGGGGGATATGAAAACTACTACGTTTTGCCAGGAACTAAGTGCGAAATGTCACTAAATATATAAATCATGGATATGAATCGTTTATGCTTACTTTAAGCGCTTCGAGCACTAAATTTAGGCTCATTTCATCTAAAATTCTCTTCTGTTCCCGAATTAAATTTTTTGCATCTTAGCTGTACAGATTTCATTTGATTATAGCGTCAAATCCTTTCCTTCAACGTATTTCTAAGACAGAGGGATGTTCATGGGGCTTAAGTTTACCTTTTTGATTGAGGGATCATATAAAAATTACAATCGGCGCATAATTTTTCGTCTATTCTTGTGAGCATGACATGTTTGTTTCTCTCAGAATTAATTTGTGCGTAAGGATTTAATAAACAGCAACCATTCTAGAAAATACACCCAAATCGTTTCATTAGTATCAATGCTTGCCTTGAATGGCATAATTTGTAGAGAAGTGCTTATACCCCATTTTTTACCATTTTTGTTAAATAAACCATATTTAATCCCATTTCACAGCTAATCACCGTCTTCTGGAGATACAGAGATGTTCAGTCGAATAAAAGGGTTTATGTTCCATTTCTGTCGTCAATCAACTAAATTATTGTTAGGAAATTCTAGTCTTCTTCCAGAGAGGGCACGGTCCAGCACACTATTATCTCATTTCCATCATCAAAATTAGTCTTTTCTCTGCAAAGAGTTACTAATAAACATTTGAATTCTATTTTAATGGCTGGTGCAAATTATATCCAACGGAAGCCAAGAACCACTCTCGTTCTTTCCATAAAAAGGACCTAGGCGTCCGTACCGAGTATTTTTTCGTCTCTTACCATTATCTTCGATCTGTTACTAGGTAAAAGCTGTTCATTATTTCGAGACATTGTGGTTCCGAGATAGTACAGTTGAGACTCAATATGGGCAATGTATAAGATTTGATTACGCAAGACTGGTATGAAGGGAGTGCATTTAAATATTTAACATATAACTTATGATATACATGGAGGTTTACTTCATAATGCATTCGAGTTGAATTCAATGATTTGACAGGTAATATAGAACTCTTTGGAAAAAGAGGGGTGGTATTATTGTGCAATAGTTTAGGAGAGAGTGTGCAACAGAGCATTATAAGAGGGCGCGTTCTCCCCGCGGAACTTGAGTAGAGAGCCATCGTCATTCAATATATAAACTCAAAACCTTTAAACTACAATACTCAGTCAATCAGACTCTACCCGACTACACAGCCTCGAAGAGGCCGTTTTGCGTCATCACATTGGAACAGCTCCGAAGGAGCCGGACTGTTCTCTGAGGTGAGTTGTCTGTGCCACATTTAAGTAACCAAATTTAGTTCACATTGGATATACGTTTCTTGACAAGCATGTGTGTGAATATAGAAGTATAAGAGACAAGTGAAGTCATAGATGAATATGTTAAAGTTCCTTGGGAGGCCAGAAATTATTTGTAAAGAATGAATATGATTCGTAATAAATTTACTCTAAGATTAGGAATAAAAATAGTGAAAAAGTTGAGATAGATGGGTCAAAGGACAATGTGGAGACACTATTGTGACTTAATTTTAAATTTTTTAGTGTAAAGTATTAATGGTACTGATGAAAAATTTAGTGCTGGTATCCTGAGTTCCTGAATTTTTGAAAATATACTAAAGATGAGTCATGTGTGAGATTAATCTAGGTATGAAGTAAACAATAAAGTATGCTATGGTCAAGTTAGTTTATTTATTTCTTTGAGTGACTATAAATAATTACAGGATTGTTTCTTTTCATTTTTAATTTTAGAATTTGCAGTTTACAATAGGCTAAATTAACGATTAGGCACTGCTTTATCCACTCTGGCTCAGAGAAGAGTGGAAATATGTGAGATCAAAAATAATGAAAATCTGAAATTTCTTTTCAGGATGAGTGTTATTTTTTCAGCGATTTATATAATAGACAGTTCTTAGCTGTAAATAAATTTAAAATTCAGGTGTAAGTTTCAAAAATATTTTCGATAAACCAAAACGTTCTATAATTTTCGGAAACGAGTTTAATTACAAAACAGAGCGCTTCCCAGTGTCACAAAAAATGCAAGCTTCGGCCACCAGCTAAATCATTTGATTAATAAAAAGATTGAATCAGTAAAATTGCTTTCTTTGCACTAATACCAATGAATGTTATCATTAATGCGCTCATTTTGGTCCTTGTCACAATTTTTCACATCGTAGAGACGTTCAACCTGCATATACCACTGATAACTCTTAAGAAATGTAAACCACCAGTTTTCTTGCTATCAAGGTCTTGAAATTTGCAATACTTTCCCAAGTAAAATGAAGATCAGTCTGCTATCGTCAGCGATGAGGGGAGTAGTTGGTCATGTGCAGTGTTTTGAATTTTTTATGAAAACGGTTTGGTAGCAAAATTTTCAAGAATTACGCGAAATATTTAGCTTTTCTATTATATTTACAGTTACCAAGACGAGTTTTTGTTCCTTCATTATGAAAATTTTCTCCCCAATCTTAGTTTGCTAACTTCAGAGCCATATATTGTAAAATTTAAGAACAAAATTCGCGCATAATTCGTAATAGGCATCTCTGACAATTGAGCAGTATAGGTATAAAAATGGAGGTTTATGTCTACACTTGTACAATGCAGTCATTTTATCTTCAATGAACCAATCTATATCTTATTTTATTTCATTTTCCAGTCCTTTTTTATATAATCTCTTCAAAAAGCACAGTTGATCTCTAAATAGTAATGAATAGCTCATCATATTATGTGGAAAATCCTGCAGATATCATGTCATATCCGTGCTTTTCACGGTATTCAGATCATCTAGGTGCTCTTAACATAGTTTTCTCGTAACTGGAGCTACTACGATCCATATCAATTTCTACTTGAATATGAGATTACAAGTCTCATTAATAATCAAGTTTAGCCCAACTTTTCGTCAGAGAGGGGTTGAAAAGGCCAATCGACATCTATTTTGCACTCAATAGGGAGTTGCAAGAGACGATGGATTTCTATAATAGTCTTATTTATTCCAACGTACTAAGAATTAGAATAGGAAAAGTATCTTTTCTACCTGCTAATTAAATTTTTATATCATTACAAATTCATACTAAGGCAGTTACTTTCATTCAATCGATTTGGTACTTTATTCGGGAGTAAAATTATTGTTCTTCAGTTTTTAGAGTGATAAACTGTTCTTATATTAGGGTCATACGTTTTGCTAATTAGATATTAACAGGCAGAAAGAAAGAGAAACTTGAATTCAGAAAGTAACATTCACCCACTACTTTCAATACGTAGTTCATTTGAAAGACGAGAAAATGAATAGTAGGAAGAATTTAAGTCTACAGAAAAGGTTTTAATTTTCAAATCGTTTTTTGAAATCTTTTGCTAACTGTATGGGGTGAATATGAAGGAAAACACGTAAATATATACAGCCACGTATTCAGTTTGGGCGGCTCACAGAATTTACATTGGTGTTCAAAAGAACTGCTGGGATTTTTTCACAGTTAACACAAAGAAATTAATTGGAGGAAAAATCTACTTGACAGAAGTTTCTGCTAGACTCATTTCTGAAGCACGAAAAATTGATTCAAACTGAGAACTTTGCAAAATCTTTCATGAGCTCTTGTTGAAAAAAAGAGTATGTAGTTCTCTAGAATATTTAATACAAGAAATGAACATGATATAACGCGTCCGCAGCAAACCCTGAAGGTATTAACTTTTTATACAAGAAGAGTGTAGAGTGGGGCCTATCGACTTCGACTTCTCAATAGTATTTTATTTCGAACTATGTGAGAAACAAATGTATGCACTTTTCATTTTTCGAAACTGCGAATTGAAAATGTTTTTACAGTGGTCTCTGGATAAATGGAACACGTCGTAATTAAAACCTCACTTCAATTGGAGCCGGATCCAAGAAAAGTCGAAGGGAAAACTCCAAAATTAAGTAAAAATAAAGATTCCTTTCAACCTGAATACTTGAAATATCGTCTTAGGGCTTCGTTAAAGCTATCAAGTTGTTATACACCTCCAAATCCTTTTTTTCCTCATTTTTTTAAACAATAGGAGACAGGAGGCTCTGGCCCTTACAACACTGTTCTGAAACTTCTGACTGCATATGACATTACTGTAGAGCACAGTGCTGCAGCAGTTAACTGAACCCTCTTGACATTGTGTACACGTCAGACTAACCAAAGCATTTTGTTTGAAGTGCAATAAAGGTAATGTACGGTTGTTGCACGTCTGTTAGATCTTTGAGGTTGGCCGCAGTGACCAAAGATACTCATCAACATCAACCATGTCGTTGATGGGACTGCTAGGTCGCACCATGGGCTATCAATCGCTAACGGTGTCCCAGAAAAAGAAAATATGTGAGGAACAGCGGCGGTTTAGAGACCAGTGCCAACCAGCAGCACCTTTGATACTGGCCGAGTAGGTTAAGCAAAAATGGAAGCCCAGAGAGGCTCCCAGTCGGCAAACTGTGTGGCGAATATTAAAGCAGTCGTCGGATTTATTGGCCAAGCCCGAAAAAGAAATCCAGAAGATAACTAGAACTAGAAAAGGACGCTTTCCTGCAATGGAATCAAAGTTATTTACTTGGATCTGTGACCAAATCAAGTCACGTCGAAATATCAATGGATTTATTATCAAGAAGAGGGAAAAGACCTTTTGAAGATAGCAACTGATGAGCTCCCTACCACCAAAAAACTTTCTATGAAATTTTCCGATGGCCGGCTCAATGGCTTTAAGCGACGGTGGGGGTTGAGAGTTTTCAGGTCGTACGGATAAATACGGGCATGCACATATATCCGCGGTTTGGCAAGAGATCCTGAGCATGCGTGGGAAATTAAGAATATCTTCCCTAAAAGATACCTTTAATGCAGATGAGACGGGATTGTTTTAAAAGATGGCACCTACTTCAACAATAGCGAAGGAAAGACTGCCGGGTAGAAAGATTATGAAGGATAGGGTTACCTTTATGCCCTGTTGCAATGCTGATGGTTCCGAGAAGTTGGAGTTATTTGTTATTGTATCGGCATATTGCCCAAGAGCGTTTAAGAAAAGGTCCGGTCAAGAGCTTGGGTTTTAATATCATGCAAACAAGAAGGCCTTGATAACTTTCGTTATTTTCCATGATTGGCTGAAGAGATTTAGCAGGTATATTGGACAGACAAGGGGGAGGATTTAGTGTTCCTAATTGAAAACTGTAGCGCTCACGGAACTGTTGCAACTATCCCTGCACTGCCAAATGTCTAAATTATTTTCTAACCTCCTAATACAACCTCTAAGATGCAACCGCTGGAGGCCAGCAAAATTCCGGCTATGAAGATCCAATATCGACGATTCCAGATGGAGCGTGCATTGGATCTTATAGATGAGAATGTTATGGACATCTACAAGGTGTACATTCTGACAGCTATGATTACATTCAAGAAAATCTGGACGGAACTGCCTGCGATTCAGAGCTGCTAGGAGACTACCAGCCTCCTTGATGGTAACAGGACAACGAGATCAAGTACGTATATTGCCAATTTTAATAGCAAAGGAACCTCAGATTTAAGTTTCACAACCCAACTATTATTTTCAACTGGTCGGCGTGTTGAAATTGACTCGCCTTTAAACCCCTCTGGCGAGGAATATTGTACCGAACAGGTAACCGACGACTCGCTATTGAAAGGGATTTCGAGCGACGAGCTGCATACAGATAACTGCGTTGGAGATGAAGAAGAGACTGAGAATGATGATTTTGAGGAAGCCTTACCTCTGCTGGGAGAGCAAATTAGGGTTTTGGCGCTGACCAAGCTAATTTTAGATAGAAATGGGGTTCCACCACGGTTTTGGAGGGTATCAAAAAGAGAGTCAGAACAAGCTACGTACCGATATGGCCTCATCAATGCTCCAGACCACGTTTCCCCACTTCTTTGAAAGTTAAACGATTGATATTGCGTAAAACTCGTTACCAGGCATCCCTCAGCCCTGTCTTCACTCCCAACTGTACAGAAAAGACGTTTCATACGTTTCGCTCTCAAAATGTTTTTATTGAAACAATCTGGGTACTGAAAGCCCAGACCTGGTAACGAGGCGGTTCCTATCATCCCGAGACCACTGTATTTCCATTCAATCAAAAATTAGAGTGTTCTCCAAAGGAACCAAAAAATAACTTTTCTGCAAAAAAATATTTTAAATGCGGCGCTAGGGGTGATATTCTATCCCGTAAACGTCATTTGACGATGTGGGAAGCTTTTGGGGTAAGGTTTTTTCGTTAGGTGCCGCAACAGTTCACGATAATAATGAAATAGGAATAAAACAGCACATTTCAAAAGCTTCTTCAATGGTTTTTTGCCAGGAAATGATCGATCTTGGTTCTTAAGTCCCTGGTATGGAAGTAGAGATCAATGAAATAGAAAATATTCTGGATTTTTCTTAGAAAACGCCGATCTAGTGAATTTAGAACTTTGTTCTTTGAGATATTCAAGATTTCTACTTGAAATTGACTCTAAATATACCTCTTCATTAGTCTTTTGTTCCCAAACGTTCTCCAAAACACATGGGAAGAAAGCTGAATTTGTAGTATTTCGTTTCGGCAACGAATGATATGAAGAGAGTTGTTTATTTATGTAGATTTCCATAAAGTAAGTTCTAGTGGCTCAATATGATCCGATGACAGGAGGAGCAATTACATTAGGATTGTAAAAAGGGTCAAAAATCGGACCTATCGGAAGAGGGTCTGATTGAGAATGGTTCGCATCGTTAAGAGCAACATATTCATTTATTAAAAAATCATATGCAACATCAAAAACACTACGCTGTGAAGACTACATAAATGAATCTGTGATTTCCTGTGCGATGTATTTTTGGATCATTTCCTAAACACATATGATTTCATGAGAGTTTCCTAATTCTTCGAAAGTGCTGTATGTCATCTTAGTAACAAAGAAAATTGTTTAAAAATAGAATAAATTGCTAGATAGTCTAACCTGAGTTTCATTAAGACGATATTAAGCTTCCTGTACAGCGTACAAGCGTACAAGCGTAAAAACGTAAAAGATACATGTTTTTATTTAATCAAGTCGATAACATTTACATATTATCTAAACTAGCAATTTTACATGGATCTGCAAACGTTATATATTAGTGGCTTTTTGAGAGACATGCCAGAAGTTTACGATTTTTGAACTTTAGAGATATTGAAAACTGAAAAGTATTTTAACTCATTGATACTTTTTTATCTTTAATTCTTTGCCGTTAATTTATCAAAAAGTATATAGTAAAATGTTAAGCAATTAGACTTCAAAAATGGATCTCTTTACCTAATATAATCAAAATTATTCAGCTTTGAAGAGAGAATTTAATATAATTTAGTACTGTTAGATTTCTTAATGAAGCTCAGCAGATATTTTTGCGTCTTATCCTCATAGAATACATCTTTACCCACCATTGAGCGGATTAATTCAATCATTGAGAAATAAACTAAACTAGTCACGAATAGAAATTATTCTTACTAAATGAAAAATTTACATCGCTCAGAACATCAAATTCATTTATCAATTTATCATGAAGCTTGATATTCCTTCAAATAACTATTTCAATCTTTCTAAGCGAATTTATTTCCTAAATTTAATTTTTTTCTATAAAGTTTAAACTGTTACTGGTTTTATTCTGGTAAAGTTTCGAACAATTGCAAAGAGGAAATTCCTTACGTTTGATTTATTTTGAGTTTTTGGCAGGCGTTGGGAAACTAAATCAACTCGTATACTAGGTTGGTGTATGTAGTTTGTCTGAAAACCCCATATAGTATTCTTGAAGGGGTCCTCTAGTAACAAACTAAGAGAATTACGCCTGTCACATTTCATCAGTTTCAAAAAACAGTAAAGATGCTAAAGAGTTTCATTCCATGATCATGAGTCTTAGTTTTGGACCGAACCTTGCTTTATTTTTTTTTCAGATTAGAGTAGTTCTACTGAACATTTCAGATACCAATGTGTTGTACAAAAAAAAAGGAGTGGTTTTGAGTCAATTATTCGGATCTAACTTGTATTTTCGTCACATTCCCACATTCTTAAACAGCCATCAAGACTATAGTATAGGTAAGAGATTGGAATGGTAATGAAATTATGCATCATTTTGAACAATATGATTGTCGAACAACGCAGAGACCATTAAACCAGCAAACTAAACGGCTTGTTGTACTGCAAGGAGGCGAAGGCGATGTTTAGCAACGGAAAAACATTCAAGTGGGAGTCACTATCTGTGACAATGGACCTCCTGGGTGAGGCGTTTACAGAGAGAACATGGGCTGCGACAGTAGCATCTAGACAAGACAGCCTGAGCAGCGTTATGGAACATTGCTCGCTCAAAGCAGATCTCAGAGAACATATATAGTACCGTAGTTGATTTTCTCGAGGCGCCGTTGAGAATAAATTAGTTTGTTCGTAAACGTTCACTTAATCGGCGCGAAGCGCCGCAAAAGAGGGGGAGCCCGGAGGTCCCCCTGGCGTGGTGGGTTGCTCGTGCCCCCCACGCGATTTTTTGATGACTTGAGAGCAATACTGATCGGTGAGAGCATCAAAAGTGCGTCAAGACGCGTTTATTGTAATTCGTCAGCGAGGCTATTGGTCACCTATTCGTCTTCTACTACTTTTACCCTGGAGGAAGGAGCAACTTCCTTCTCTTCAGTAGCAATACGAGCTCTCTTCAAGGCCAACGCAAGGTTGCTCTTTCTGATGGCTGCGAAGAACTGAGCTTTCTCTGGAAGTCCCTCCGCAGCAGGAAGATTGCTATCACATTCTTCTCTTCCAGTAACTCTGCGTTACGTTTTGCGGACTCAGTCAGGTCTTTGACTGCCTTGGTTCTTATCTCCTCCTCCTTCATCATCTTGGCCTTTTTGCTCCAATATTGTACCGAGAAATGTCCTTCGTTTTCGTTGTCTTCGCCGGCGTATCTCCGCTCTGCACGCTATCATTTGTCTACTTAGTCTCATTCAAGGTGGTTTCTTCGCTTTTAGGTTCACTCCTTGATGTCGGAAAACTTGTAAAAGGACTGCTTGGAACACAGCTCCACTTGGAATGCTTCTCTAATACCTTACGTGATTCGTAGTACGGCCATTGAGCGACTGAAAAATCCTTGTAGCTTTAATCCATAGAGTTCGTCTTTCCGAGATGAATAGCTACAGCCATACTTTCAATATTGTCCACATTAACCCAGTCGGACTACAAGCCTTTCTCCTAGAGACAGGTGACCTAAACTTCTGCATATCCGCGGAAATATCACTGAAGTGTTGCTAAATAGATATCATGTTACGTGATCCATATCGTCCTGCTGTCTCACTGCTTGTAGGTGGTGCAAGTTCCATGAACTTATGCCTAAAATCTCGAAAAAGGGTTTTCTTCGTCTGATCCACGCCTTCAATTGGGTCCTCTGACGCAGCAACCCAAGCCCTGCAAAGCGTTTCATTCTCTGTGAGATCCGAAGTCTTTCCGCGACCCACGTTGAGTAAGAATTGGCGATACCATACAACTTTCTGCCTCTTCTCGCTTTTATCCTTGGGCAATGACTATAATAACACCAGTGTGATTCCTCCTCCCCGCCAAAAACTGCGAGCAATGGTACCCCTCAAACTTCCCGATGAAATTGGTTCATACCCGCTGCTGTTGAAATTCATTAGATCATGATTTGCAGCTATTGACCGTGCGCATAGCTTCAACTCTTGATCTAATGAAAAGCAATATTTATTTCTGAGATTTTATTTGCCGCTGTAGGGTATCATTTTTTCTCTTGCATGATTAAAATACCTTTAGGTTTCATTCAAGGCCTCGCGGTAGAGAAGCTCTATATTGTTTTGGAATGGAAACATCGAATTTTATCATTAAATCGCTTTTGATTTGATTTTTATTGACGTAAAAGCTATTCCAAACGTTTTAGATACCGCTAATCAATTCCAACTGAAGCTTTTATTCCTAAACATTCCGTTTCCGAATTATAGCAGACGTTCCTAGCATACTTTTTTTCTTTATACGATGTACAAAAAAGTATAGGCGGACCAAGTATATATCTCAACGAGATACAAGTGTCAAAAGTAGAGCGAGAACGTTGGCATTTACATCAAGGTATAAGGGGTAGAAATCTAAAACTTATAGGGCAAAGGGGAGCGATATAACCAACAACTTCCTCGCATTTTTACCAAGATCTGAATCGACTATCCAACTCTCAGCCTTCACCTTTCCCTCCGTCTTGCTGTTAATTCCATGAATTATTCTATGGTACCCAAAGGATATGTTCCATCTGTACTTGTATTTTGTACTATCCCTCGAATTCCATCCGTTCATTTAGAGCTACGTAATCAACGACAATGCATGAGGACATTTATTGCTGCTCGGCTTAAATTTTCTTGAATCAACTGCACGCTGTTCATATACAAAGCACTCTCTACTATCGTACCCCAGCAGCTGATTACATTGTGAACCTGGGCATGTTCTTGCGTGTAAGTCGAGAGACTGAAAGAAGTTTGCAAGGGTTATATCGAGTCAGTTGGGTCGAAACGAAGTAAATTTTTACTCTTAGAGTCGGTAACGAGGTGTATTACAGCATAAAAAAGTTAAATTCATAACGTCATTTGAACGGGGATGTAGCGTTACTAAATCTCCGTCAAGCATTTAAAAAAGTTGAACGTCTCCTTTCTCGATGTAGTCACTTCAACACTTTTTTAAAAGAGATTGCTCCCACCGAACGACATCGGAGCTTAGGCGGATTAATTTGATATGGCTAAGAAGGAAGAGCTGAAGAGACCGGAAAAACGAAATATCTGGAAGTCGTTCCAAAAGTCACCGTACGCCCCGAAGCGAGTATTTTTGGATGTAATTTTGTTTCATCCCCCAAATATGCGGTTACCCAGAACCTGGTCCGAAAATTTTGACTCGCATTTCAAGGTCAAAATGAAAAATATGAGTCCAGGTGACGCCAATTGGCGTCAGTTTTCTACTCTTGGTGACCTTAAGGGTTGGTTTTTGGGATGTTGAAGGTTACTACCGCTATCATTTGTAAAGATCTTGGTAGCATCTTGGTTGCTTCTTTGTAAGGGCGTACTTTTGAGGTTATTGCTAACCGAGGGGGTCACCCGCACTATTAGTTGGGCTTATGCCGCTTTTTATTGCTTCCATTGCTCTGAGTGTAAAAGTGTCGTATGCTTTCAGTAGGGGTAATTTTTTTCCACTGAGGATGTGCAATACCCTTTTCACCCGAGTACAGAACATTCTCACGTTTAATATATTTTTTGACCTCTGATTCCGTTGATGTAATTTTTAAAATTTTTCATGAATATATTTTGAGTTCTTTCAAATCAGTGCACTGTTGCACACTTTTAAGAGGCATTGTACATCAAAAATACTCTAAAGCAACGTTCTATCCTTTTCATATCATCAGTCATATCTAAATTTGGTTTTCCCGTATGTTACCATGATGTAAGTCAAGCATTTTTGCAGTCCGAGACCTTACTATCCCGTCCCGGTTACTTTCGCCCTCCAACAGACCTAAAATTACCAAAGAACCTTTATTGAGCTCCTCAATCCTTCATATGGATTACCAGATGCCGGGGATTACTGGGATAAAACTTTTGACAGGCTTCTAAGGTACGATATGCAAATATACCCTTGCACCAAAGATCCTTCTCTCCAAGGTAGGCACGCAAATATTTTCTGCTATTGCTTCCAGAAGGTATGTTTACAACGTAATGCACACTGGAAACGATGAGTTTATGAAACCAGAATAAACTACCTTGCGAAAATATCAGAGCGCAACCTAATGATTGACCTATCGGAAATCAGGGGGCATACTCGAACTAGGAGATATCTTATGTTGCTTTAATCCCTCTATTACAAATGCAGCAGACGCAAGGACAAAAAAAATTACATAATGAGTTGATTCTTCACAACTTAGTCGCCAGGAACTGTGATTTTGACGTCACACAGTGGATTATCCGGAGCAAGTTGGAAAACGCCGCGCAACTCCGCTAAGAGGAGAGTATGGAGTGTGGAATTCTCACACATTCATCTGTCTAACCTGCACGCAGTAGTTATTCACCCCCTCTCTTAATGTTGGTACTTAGACCTCTCCTCCGTAACTGATCTCTGAGTGCACTTGGAACACTCAACGCGTACTTAGCTACATTATCACAATTCTTCGGCTATTTAATAGCTTGCGTTGCAATTCATACATACACGAAAATAACAACAAAAGGACGAGTTCAGTACATAGTACAGTGTTGGCCATAGTTTGAACGCGATAGTTCCCTAAAGACTCGCTTCCAATGGTTGAAGACAGCTTTTACAATATCGAATGTTTCATAGTCGACCCGGGAAAGACACCATGTAGGGGACAGAGGTTGAATTGTAATAGCTGATGTCGGTTGAACAGTGCGACGGGAAAGAGGTCGGGTGCTAAATAATGTGATGCTACTGTATTTATTGTAATGTCCTAATTTGGGGCTGTGCAAATACTATGAAACACTGGTTGCGAAAGCGTCGCAAATTTTCCCCCTCCCTGTGTGAAAAGTTCCCCTGCTAGTAGCATTAAAATTTCCTCAATTGTAGTCATCGCCAATTATCGAAATTTTTGAGATAAGGCTTAAAGAAATTCAGAAAAATATTAATATTCAACCCCGTTTGTGATATAATTTAGTGTAAAAAAATTAATTTTCCTATGTGGCCGCCTACGCATTACCCTCAATGCGATGAATAGATAAATATTATTATTACAGTTAAAATCATTCCTGTATGAGTACTCTCAGTATTTGCGGTGGACTGCACCCTTAACGAGCGCATAGACGTCCAGGAAACGCTTTGATCACAGCCCTGGTAGCCCAATTCCCTACTTTTGCGACTCCTACAGAGCAACCATAACATAACGAGAATAAAGGACTTTACAAAGTACAAATGCAAAAGGAAATAAACCCACTGGAAGCCAGCGTTACTATCCTTCATAAATAACGGTCGAGCGGCACAAGATCGAGCGTCACAAGAATTAGCGTTCTTGAGATCATCGAAGATTCTCTACGCTGCAAACCAGTCAATGCAAGCACAACAGGATTCCAAAAAATCGCCGAAAGAAGTAGAAGTATCATTTTATCTAGCTTTACCTTCAGCTTCAACTTTTTAGCAAATACAGAGTGCTCAAGATTATTCAGATTCGAGAAAACGCACGTTGAAATTTTAACCAGAATTCTGTCTTGGCCGGCTTCTAAGATTGCAAAAAGTCAAAACTGTTAGGCTGTTAATGGTTTATTGGTTACCTGCGTGGTACTGAGAAGACTTGACGACCCAGAAATGTGGTCTGAACTGGAGTACTAATTCGCAAAGAACTCATCGTAACTGTCCTAAATATTTCGGGACGGGGTGTGGCTTATACCAACACGTCGCGTCCCTCTGACAGTGGGATTGATGATAATCATAGTACGCGCGGCGTAGCCCGAGCAGAGCTAGAGTCGAATATGCACGCGCGAACAGAAGCTCTGGCGATTCTCAATGTGATCTATTTTCGCATTAGTAACAAGCATCTTAAATCCAAGCAGAACCAAGAACTCATATGCGCGTAAATGCCTCAATTAATAGCTTGAAATTCTATAATTAAAGCTTCTGTGATGCTTCCATTTCGCGTTGACTTTCAACACTTTGCTTCTCCCACTCGGCGGATTCAAACCCATACGTTCACTCCCTAGTTGCAGGCTATCCTTCTTGACTTGTACGCTGGCGAGATCAGCATCTAGAAGATGCAAAGCAAATCTGCCCATTTAACCAAAGGCTGTAACATCGCTACTCATGCATACTGATCCACTGGGGCGCCGAGAACCCTGATTTTCTCTCTAATTACCCTTGCTGGGCATTCCGAGTTGTAAGACCTTTCTCTACTAGTCGCCATTACAGTAAGTTCTCTTCAAACTCTCTCCCTCTCGTTATCGAGTTCACGCGCAGGCCTCTTCATGCCTCCCTCATCGTGAACAGGACCTCTTCCATCTCCGCTAGTTCCCTCCTCCACACAAGAGCGATGCTGCTTCCCTTGTCGGGAGTGTTTTGCAGCCTTTTGTAACTGTCTTGAGCAAACTTCGTGCACAACTTTTCGTTTATCTTCGGGTGTGCGTTAGTTTTCTCAGCGACAGCTTCAAACCGCTTTGGTAATGAGCCACAGGACGCTATTTGAGCCTTCACTGCATCAACTTCAAGCACGATTAGGAGATCTTCTTCAGCGGTGAGTCTCGAGTGTTGACCCTTCTTCTCTTTGTCAAGCGACGAGAGGGGCAAGACTTCGGCTCCACTTGTGAGAAGCTATTTAGGTTCCCTTACCTGGTCGGAGGAAGCTGCTAGATTAATCCCGTCGGGAGAGTTTGTCGGAGGATTGGGTGGTGAGTTTCGTGATAGATGGCGCACGTTGACAATTTTTTTGTGAACATTCTGCGCGCGAGATGAAGAGTGGGCGTAGGGGGGAATGGTTCTTTGAGGGTTAGAGGGGAGCCGATGGGGTTGGATAAGGGGGGATGGGGGTTGGATTGGGGGCATGGGTGGGAGAGATCTGGGGGAGGTGAGAATGGGAGGCGTATGGGGCGGCAGAGGGGGAGAGGGGAAAAGGTGAGTGCCAATTGCAATTTGTTGTGCCATCGGCAGAGCTGGTTTTGGTGATCTTTTTTTGATCTGATTCACTGCTAACCAGCAGGCACTGTACTGTACAGTGCGGGCAATTTTCGCTTGTCGCCCACCATTATTCCGGGTACTCCCAAGCTGTGCAGCGACGAACTTCAACTGTCTTAGCTTACACTGTCACCTAGGCTTGTACGCCTTTTATGATTATAAACACTATTATTCCGGGTACTGTATAACCACCCGAGGGGCTTGAGGGCTTGCAATCTGTACCACTCGGGCCCAAAATGGACCTGATATTTTCGCAGGTGAAAGGCACCTATTGGGCCAAATGTCGAATTTACTTATCTCTAACTTGGATCTCCCTTACTTGGCTGACCCAAACTTCACTCACCCGCCGTCGTAGATAATCCTAACCTATCTAACTATTACTTATACCTACCTGGCCACTAGGGCCCCAGACTAATCAGCCACTCAGGTATTGGCTCTGAACTTGACTCCCAACTTCCGCCTTTGCAGAAACCTTGCCAACGTCAACTTTGGCTATAGCCACGCTTATCCGCCCGGGCCCACTTTCTATTTCCACGCTCTCTATCCAATATTGTAATACCCCGTTTGTTGTTTGTTTGTGATATATACCCACTCTTGGCGCCCCGGACTCCGGCGTCTATATACAGTACAAATAGGAACTTCAAGGTTGTCGTCGGTGACAACATTCTTATCTATAAAGGAGATATTCAGCACTACTGACCCAATACTACATGTTCTTTGTCCAGTATTACACTCATGGTGTCTACGGTTCTTTGGAATCAATCCTTATCAAGTTTATAGCATTCCGCGGACCACGGCCCGGCCTTAAAACCCGGAGGACAATTATACCGTCCAGCCGTTCAAGGAATACCCCCGCTCTTCCCAACACAATTTCTCCTGGCCGTCGGCGAGCTGTGCTACCGCATCGCAGGGTGCTTAAAGAGAAAGAAGGACAGCGAACACCCTTTGGGTCTTGGTGTGTGTGAGTGTTGGTTTTATCATTGTCTGACTGTGTTCCGTTCCGAGACGAGAAGAACTGCGGACCGCGAATTGCACTACACTTACAGTCCTTGTAAGAGTGAGTTGCTGTAGTTTGAAGGACGGAGTGGTGGGATGAGGCTGTTGCGGTTCCCTTTTTTTCTCTTTTTGCGGCGCCATGTCATGCTAACCTGCGGTGTGTCCCGCGGAAACGTTTCTCACAGCTTTTGAGTCACAGGTGTTGACGAAGGAGGGTAAATGTGGGGTGATTTAATATTTTAAAGATCTGGTCGGTTGTGGTCCGGAATATCCTACAGGGTGGCCGGCAGTACCTCCTAGATTTCCCTAGAGACCGGCTCAAGGTCGCCCATCAGACAAGCTGTGCTGGACATTACAGCCGCGGCAGCGTGTCTCTGAGTGAGTACCGCACGGACCTTACCATATGCCTCCATCGCCCTATCGGCCACGTTCCGCGCGACGTCGGTTAGCACCCTATAAGCGTCCGGGTGCCAACCTCCGAGAGTAGATATTAAGGATAGGCACTAGCTTACTTCTCACGGAGGTTACAATAAAGGATTCATATCTTCTATGCTTCGCAGAGACTGCCGCGTTGAGGGATTTGAGCGGATTAAACGTTTGGGCACTCCTGTGAGAGGGCGTCAGCGGGTTGACGAACGTCACGTCAAAGAAATCCGTACCTCCACTGCTTCCCATTGACCGGATGTCTGGCCTCGTACGATGGACCCCGTTCACTACGTTAATTACTGTGATTTCAGGCACTTCGCTCACAAAATCCTCTTAGTATTTTGCAATTGAATTACAGACTGTAATTCGTTTCCCAAATTTGGTTATATTTTGATCTGAAAAGTACATGCGTCATCTTACCTTTTGCCGACCCCCTACGATGTCCTACGCACGCGTACCGTGAGGCGGACATCTTCCAGGATATCCCCTCCGCATGTCTCCGCCAGTTCGCCCTTCTCCTTATCAAGTTGGTCAAAGCCGCTGCTAACGAACAAGGTGACGCAGCTACACATCGCGCCTTTCTTCACCTCCAATGCTGCCCACCGCTGTCATGCGGCGCAGCCTTAGGGGTGAGGAAGGGTGGAGATCCGTCCAAGGTCAACGTTCCGCGCTCTGGGACTGGCTCCGGCGGGCTCACACCGGCTCCCAAAGGGGCGCCCTGTGGGCTGATGCTGTCAACGCGCATCACAACTGGGCTGAGTGGGTTATCGAACACTGCCCCAATGCTCGCACACCCTAATCCGACATTGCCAAAGGCGCTCCCGACGGGCCGAAGCTCTCTGCGCTGACTTCCGCTATGGCAAGGCGATGCGCACCCGTCACAATGCCCCATGTGCCGACGTCAACTCGCCTATCACCATCCAGCGTCTGCAAGAACTTCACCGTTGCCGCCTTAGCCGATCGCCCCGCTTCCCGAGGAAAGCCTCCCACCACCCCCGCAACTCACGGAAGCCGCTGTTGCGCAGGCCGCGCGTCGCATCCCGGGATACCACAGCGGGTCCGGACCGGACGCCCTCGAGGTGGTTCCACCTGCGTGCTAACACCGCTCTTAGCCCCGAGGCTGGTGTCACTGGCATCGGAGTTTTGACGAAGCTGGTCAATCGCATAGCAAAGGGAGACTTCCCCGATTCGGTTCTTCCCCTGCTCTCCGCAGCGACCCTCCTCCCCGTGCAGCCCAAGCCTGGGAAGATCCGTCCCATCGGTCGGCTCTGTCCTCCGGCGCCTGGTCACAAAGACGCTGCTCCCGTCGGCTATTGATGACTCCCGTGCATTTTTGGCCCCCTTCCAAACTGCAAATGGCATCAAGGCAGGCATGGATGCTGTCGTCCATGACGTACACACGATGCTGCAAAGGGTGTCGTCGGACCCAAACGTGCCACCGTCCTCATCGATGCCCGAAACGCTTTCAACTGCGTCGATCGGCAAGCAATGCTTGATATGCTGCCATCCCGTGCCCCCTCACTTGCCCGATTCGCAAACATGGTGTATGGTCGCTCCCGACCACCGCTAATCGTCCAAACCGGGAGCACACGATTCTTTCTAGCGCCCAGGGAACCCAGAAGGGGACCCTGTGAGTATGCTGCTTTTCTCGTCGACTATCCAACCGCTCATCGGCGGGTCGGCGGGTCGCCGATGAGGAGGGTATCATTTTGAATCAGTGGTACGCCGACGACGGTACAATAATAGGGTCGCTTGAGGGTCTACGGCGAGCACTACGGTCCCTCGCCTCTACTGTCCGTCTTATGGTCTGTTTATTAACCCCATAAGACCCGCATCTCCTGGCCGCACACTTCGCCAGCGACCGCGCTGCTTTCCTGGCCGAGTTTCCGCTTGCAGAATGCGCCGCCGGCGGGTTTCGAGCTCCTCGGGGCCCCGTTGGGTAACGCTGCCTTCACGAAGACATTCCTATGCAGCAAGGAAGAGGGGTGCCGTCGACCCTGGCGTTGCTGGAAGGGGTCCAAGACCCCAGGGCCCGCTTCCACATGCATCGCCTATGTGCATCCGCATGCCGCGTGCTTCACACGTTTCGGCTTGCTGACCCTCAGCACGCCGCGAAGCCAGCAGCGGAGTTTGACTCCGTGCAGCGATCCGCCTACAGCGCGCTGCATAATGTCCCCTCACCGACGACGCCTGGGAACAAGCATGTCTCCCCCTCCGTCTAGGGGGGCAAGGGTTCTCCAGGATTGGCCCCGCACTGCACGCGGCTGTCGCTGCCAGCATTCTGGACGCTGCCCCGCCCGCTTACGCACCGCCGACTACGCTACCCCGCTCCGTCGCCGTACTCTGGAAGCAGGCACGGGGTGATCGATACTTCCTGGTCAACCAGGCACGCTGGCCCCTGCGCAACTTCGTCCGCCAGATCCAAGGGGATCCGTTTGCCACCGACCTAGGCCCTTTGAACCCGCCTCACTTGCCGCCATGCCTGTCAACCTGCAATCTCATCTAAATCGGGCGCAGCAAGAGGCCAGGGCAAAGGAGTTTTGGGAGGATGAACTATGGAAGACAGTGCCTCGTCCTAGCGGCCACTCCGATATGTCCACACGTCGCCGGATTCGAGGCTTGGCCTTCCGTCACACCGGTGCTGTGGCGTTCCTAGATGCCCATCCCACCACTGCGACGAAGGTGTCATCAGAGCACTAGAGCATCATGCTGCGCAGGCACCTCGGTCTCCCAGTCTACACAGACTCGGTGCCACTGAAATGCCACCACTGCCAGCAGGACATGGACGTCCACGGTGACCATGCCGCCGACCGCTGCGTCTCAGAATTTGGACGCATTCACCGCCACAACGTTCGCAATGTGTTCATGTGCCACGTGTTCCGCGCCGCCGGCCTTGACTACGAGTTCGAAGTTGAGAATCTCCTCCCCGGGAAGGACTACAGGCCCGCTGACATTCTCCTCGTCCATCCCCCCGTGACACTGAAGCTGGCTTACCAGACCGACCCATTGCGTGTGACGTCGCCGTTACGTCACCGCTCAAGCAGACCTCCATCACCAAAGCGACGCAAGTCGCCAGTGGGGCTGCCGCCCTCACGCACCAACGCAAGGTCCAAGAGCTACAGCACAAGCTGTCAAGGCGCCTGGTCCCCCCTCTCTGCCCTCCCGCGACCCAGGTTTCCGATTCCAGCCTCTGGTTTTCGACTCCCTCGGTGCCCCTTCTCCGGATACCGCATTATTCATCGAAGAGTTTGTACCACGTGTAGCCAGGAAACGCCACACCTCGGACGCTACGATTCGCACACGCATCTACCAGCGTATCAGTTGCACTTTGTGGCCGTCGGTGGCTATGGCCATCATATCGCGGGCCCCACTGCACGTGACCGATGTGGTCCATCCAGTTCGCTCTGAACTGAATAGTCGGTTAGTCGGTGTACACTCAAGATAAGTAAAGAGTAGAGATTCTCTCTCTATTACCAATTACACAGAAAACTGTACAGTACTGTACTGTACAGAGGGGGGGTGTCCTATGGCATCAGTCGCCACTGTACAGTACAGTATAGTGCAGTTAAATAATATCAAACTTTACTTTGCAGTGCTCCAAAATTGCAATCGCGTAATGGTGTCGTAATGACAGCGTTCGCCATCCCGACGCGTATTTAAAAATGCTGTGGAAGAACAGTACGATAGGAATTGTTACGCATCTACTGTAATCAGGTTATTCGCGGATGTCAGACCGACTTTGCCAATTTCGCAGCAGTCAGTGTTCCAGAACTTCCAGATTTTACATCATCGGAGATCCGAAAACAGCTTGCACATTTCTCAGAACGAAGGCCGCCCGAGCTTACGCAAGAACGGTGGAATAACGTGCGACATGATCGATATTTAACCATGACACAGAGGCATGTTTATACGAACGATCGAATCCGGGGCGAAGGGTGTAACGACTAGATCCAAATTTTTGCTGATGTCCAGAGGAAAGCAATGGCTCGACTGTCATTTGTCGGGATATGTGCGCCACTGTGCCGTGAGGGTTCACGGCATTTTCAACAATCATTGTCCAGAGAGGTAAGATTGTTGTTTGGACGCATCCAAATGTTTCAAACGAGATCTACCGCTTCCGCCGATTGGAATAGCTCTTGAAGAAATGTGCCCAAACCCTGCGACAGCAGGTAAGTAATTTCATGCTCTATTGCAGGGCCTTTGGAGTGATGACTGTTCGACGGTATCCGACGCCATATACCTTACTTGGCATGTCGTGGAGATGCATTGAACGTTAGCGCATAATCATGTGCTACTGACCGCTACTTCGAAATTCGCGATTTGGTCTCGGTGATCTTTTGGCTTGCTTGCTAACGGCTTGTGTTTACCATGTCTTTCCTGAGTGACTTTGTAGCTTTGTGCGTTTCCAAAGATTACCGTGCTACGTCTGGCTTACTTTGCGTCATGGATTCTGTGAGAATTTTGTGATCTAGACCCTACAATCGGAGGTTTCCTAAGGCTGCTACACGCTCGGTGGTAATGTTCACGAGATGGTCGACGGCTCGGCTTTACGATCTGATGACCATCACTGCGCAGGGATTGTTTGACGTCACAGACAGGGGGTGGGGTGCTTGAAAAATCATCAAAGCGTCCTGGTGTGTTGACAGTCCACGGTCAAGAGAGCCACAGAGTGCTTAGCTGACTCCGCCACTTGCCGTGATGCGCTCATCGGAAAGTTGCAAGGAGTCGGATAGCGTGGAATGGCAGTTAAGTTGAGGACCTGTTTCGCGGTGGACATGTTCGAGTGTGCCGAATTTGTTGGCATGCTTTCTTGGAACAGAGTGGTGGCTTTGAGCCCGATGGTTACAAAACCATCGGAGGGTGTAGCTTAGGACTGGAGTTGACATGCCCATTGTCCTTTATAAGTGGTGAGGCGGTTTTCTCTCCGTTCTCGTTTGTAATTCGGAATAACGCACTTGATGTCGCAGTGACGCTACGAACTTTCACATCTCCCAAAGCCGCGTTGAACACAAGATTAATCGCTGTCCCAGAACTCTTTCTTTTTCGACGCGGCTGGTCGGTGAAGCCAAAGTCCCGGACATTTAAGTTAAGCAAAGGAATTGGCCGCGGAGCAAGCTTACGGTATTCGAATGTACTGGCCGTAATCGCCTTGGGTGGCCTGTCACAACGGTCCGTGATATCAATACACTTGCACTCCCGCCGAAAGCTTTTAGTGGCACGATCACTGCTGCTGCTCAAACGTACGCCGATGTCACCAATTGTGTTACATGATGCGTTCGTAGTTCTAGAGGAAAGTAACTGTAAATTTTAAGAGCCAACTGTTAGCAAGGTTTACTGAAAGCAATCTCACGAGGGATTTGCTACAGTATCATTCCACGTATTTGTATCAGCCTATAACACAAGATTATCTCGGTGAAGCGCGAAACCATTTGCAACTTTTTGACGAGGCTGCAAGATTACCGTGAACCAACCTTCACCGCAAACCCCTTTAACAAGAACCGTCCCCTGCTGCTCTTTCCAGGAACATGGCATCAGTACCTCCCTCAGATCAACCGACAATCGGAGTACTGACCATTTCGGACCGCGCGTACAAGGGTGAGTACGAGGATCGGGGTGGACCAACAATATTATCCTACCTTCAGAGCCATCTCGAGCCTCCTTACGACACCTCTTCGCTAATTGTCCCCGACGAACAGCGCTTGATTGAGGCAGCAATCAAGTCACTCTCCAAGACATGCTGTCTGGTTCTCACGACTGGCGGAACCGGACCCGCCCCGCGAGATGTGACCCCTGAGGCGACGGAAGCAGTGTGTCGAAAAATGCTGCCGGGATTCGGCGAGGTGATGCGCTCGGTGAGTTTTGCAAAGGTGCCGACGTCAATCTTGAGTCGGCAAACAGCGGGACTCTGTGGGAAAACGTTGGTTATCAACTTGCCCGGAAAGCCAAAGGCGATTGCGGAATGCTTGGACCCGGTGTTGCCAGCTATTCCACCAGCAGTGAGTCTAGCGGAAGGGAACCAAGTGATAACGTTGAAACCGGAGTTTCGTGGTAAGGCCAAATGTGGGAGTTGTAAGTGACTAATCGAATAGCGTGTACATCAACGTTTGTCAGGGTTTGGTATCCCGTATCCCGTAACATACAGTTCTGCGCGCTGATTGCGGTTACTACTATTTGTTTCCAAAGTTACAAATGCTACAAGTTGTGCTGAGCGCACTCTGGTCCGATACATACCCATTCGCCATTTCCCCAAACTCATGCCCCTCTCAACATCTGTGTGCCTTTCCCACACCACCAACGTCTATACATGAGGGACAACAGCAACTATCCAATGTACCCCAACCATGCAACAAAACACAAAACCATGCAGCAGCGGCGGGCGGCAAAAGCTTGTCGTTACTCATTCGTTGAGACATGGTTTCCCCTCGCAATGGCAGATAAGCCAGTATCAATACTAACACTAGCACCAAAAGGCGTATCCCAGTCCAAAACCGCAGTCATCCCCTCTGCACCATTGCGTGCCCCCACCCCAGGCTGATACACAGTCTGAGCAATAGGGCTCTGACCCAAGCGTGTAGCCGGTGGTAAACACATGCCCGATGTAGACCGGGTCCTGCGATGATTTCCGTGCGAAGCGTGAAGCATATGTGAATCGGAGTGCCTGGGCAACGGGCATGGTTTGAAATTTGAGGGATGGGACGGTTGGAGGATGGGAGGTTGTCTATTTCATCCTCCATTCGACAGGGGTGAGGAGAAAGGGACTTGAGAGAAGGCTATCCTCGAGTCGTAAACGAGGTGTGGGGCGTGTGGCAAGGCGCATGCCGTCCTCAACGGAGACGGAGCGGGCCATTGCGTATCGTGAGAGGTGGTTGGTGTGGGTGTGGAGAGGGGGTTGAGATAGGGAGAGGGCGTCTTCGAAGGTGGAGCTTTGGGAAATGTTGGGGCGGGGGTATTGGGTTGAGGGATCGTCGGTGGGGGGGGGTTTGTGGTGAGATGGGCGTCTATGGATATGGAACGGGATATGCGGGCGCGGGCTGAGGCTTCGGAAGTGTCGTCGTTGGAGAGGGGGCGGGGTTTGCCATGCTCTTTCCAGGTGTGGATGACTAGGGTTGTGAGAGGGGGGCGGGGTGGCATGATCGAGAGGGTGGTAGGGGATTAGACGGAGGTTAGGAGTTGGAGGGAGGGAGGGTGTGGAAGTTTATCGCGGGAGCCGTGGGGATGGCGGGGTGACGGTTTGGACTGTAGACATGGGAGAGGCAGGGGGAGGGATGGGAAATTATGGGGGAAAAATGCAGGATGGCGGTTGGTTTGGGAGGAGTCAGAGCGAACTGCGGATGTGGGTTGCAGTAGAGTGAATTGAAAGAATAATTATTATTGCGTGTGCTCTTTTTCGGTTCGGAGCGAAAGGCGAAACGCAAAACGGGAGCTGAGAATATGCGTGGAATCACAATTTGCGCCAATTCATTGGTTGGTTCCGGTTGGTTCCGGTTGGTTCCGGTTGGTTCCGGTTGGTTCCATGTGCCCTTTATGAGGTGTGATTGGCCTTGCGTTGGGACTTCTTTTGGAGATGGAAGGGTTGCCTATTCTAGGCGTTTCTACCCTACTGAATGGTGCGTACTGTCGCTGCTGCAGGAAAGCCAACTTGCGGCGGCCATACGTACTGAAATCAACAAACCCCCGTTGGCCTTGTCCAGACATTTTGCGCACAGTGCAGTACTGCAATGTGCCTTTGCAGCCTCTGCTACTGCGTGGCCCTTGGACAGCACGAATGACTGTACCACGATACAATTTCCGCTCTGCTTTGCTTTGCTCTGCTCTGCTCTGTTGAATTGTACTGGTGCGATACTGTGCTCCTGCTGTCGCATTTCCACGCATGGTGTGGCTTTGTGGCAAATGCGGACGGGTGCTTGAATTGCGGCAATCAATGTCGGTGAGGGTAAATGGAGTGCAGCATGCTGTGTGGACTTTTTTTTACAAAAGAAAAGAAGGTTCTAACGAGGTGGGCAAAGTGGTTGCTACAGACGGTTCACTTCCATTGAATTCGAAGCGATTGGCGTGGTGGAGGGATTAAATGGCTAGTCTCGAGTTGTTTGCGCGACATGTCTGTTCCGAGTGGCGATGATTGGTGTGCCCTGGTTGTTTTGGGGTGGAAACGGGTGGAGGAATGCACATGATGCGGTGTGCTCTTTTTGAAATGGAGTAGGTTGATCGCTGGCTTTGTCATCGTGACTCACTTGTGGTGGGGTAAGGTTGGTTTTAGGGCCGGTAAGAAGTTACCCGAGTTGATGAAAGGCGATGAATTGCACAACTGGTTTGTTTTCTGGTTACGTACTGTACAGTACTGTACATTACTTACTGTACAGTACTGTACATTACTATACGGTGCTCTCAAAGGCTCTCAACGACGTTTTTGTTTACCGCAGTGCTCTCGCAAGCAAAATTACAGTTTTGCAACATTACAGTGGACCTAGAGCCTGGCCCAGTAGGGCATCCCCAGCGTTGTTGCTCTTTGAGTGGGGGGGAAGAGAATCTCTTCATGTGTACCTGCACCAGGCAGAAAATGAGCTACATTAGACTGAGGGACACTTTCAATGGTACCAGCACTAAATCCAAAATAATTTGGTTGCACTGCATACTGTACTGCTGCAATGAAAGTGGTGATGGGAAATCAATTGGGAAGCGGCGCGACGTCTGACTTGGAATCCTCCTGTGTTCAGCCTTGCGGAAGCATGACGTGCGATCATTATCAAGTAAATTGCTACTGCTGTATAACACTTACACAGTAACCGCGACATTCATTCAAATGCAAAAATACAGTATACTGTATAGATTGTCTACTTGTCCTGTTGAAAACTTGGTTAGCGCCCTTTACGCTAGTAGCGGCGCCCTTGGTTCCCAAATGGCCGTGGTGGTGGTGCCAGCCATTATGCTACAGTACGTAGCATGTGGCAGTACCGCCACTTTGTTAATGTTAGATTATGTTAAACATTAATCAGTGCTTTTTTCTTAAAACCTTGCGAAAGAAGTTTGTATTTGTTGGAATGACTTTCGATATTCCCGTTTTCTTGAACTGGTTTTTGCACGACAGGTTACAAAAAAAGGAGTGTACTGTACTTGCCAATCCATGTATAATGAATTATAAAAAGGTACTATCACTACAGTATAATACAGTACTGCAGTTGTAGTACCTCGTATCATACTGTACAGTAAAGTATCAACTCTTTTCGCTGGCGACTGCTCGCTCTGCGGGCAAAACCATCAACTGCCAATCCCTTGTCAATGCTCTCTACGTGTTTCATCGCCCATAAACAGAAGATTCTCATCATTTCCCGGCTAGCATCCCAGAACACTATTTGATATCAAACCCACCGCCTTCGCCGTCATCACGTACGTACCACTCTTCATTCAACCCCCATCCATCCACCCCCCCTCCCTCCCTCCATCCTCCACGCTCTCTACATCCACGAAACTCAAAACATAACCCCTACCACTCGTCATCTCAATCTACTACACCCCCCCCTACATACCCGCTCAGTAATCCTCAACCGCCTTCTCATCCTCACAGCGCACCCTGCACGCGTCACGTAGCACACCGCTATATCCAACGCTTGCTGCTTGCCATCTCCATACTCACCACATGCAACTCCATGCCAATCCCCACACACCTGCAACCCAATCTGGCATCACCTTCTACCATGTCTGTCACGTGTTTTTGTTTCTCCTCATCACATAGTGGCCCCTGCTAACACTTGATCATCCTATTGTATGTTTTTCACGGCGTACCAAATATCCTTGTTTTGCACCAACGGCGTTTGAACATAGCCACACCAGGTCACCACCGCCTGCGATACCGTCCCAATCCTTTGTCATACGGTAATGTAACAACTGCCCCATCTCAACGTATTCCACACTTCTTGAAACAAGTGTTGCTACATACTCAGCTTTGGCCCCGTGTCACCGTATGATCAAATTCCTTGACCATCTCGTTCACATGCAATGTGCACAAAGCACCATGCCTTTAGAAACTTCGTGTATCTAGGCATGTGCGATTCTACCGCATTTGCCATAGTCGACTCCACAATCTTAGAATTGCACATGTCGGTTTTCTGATACTCTACAAACCGTTTCCCTCAACGGATTCACTGTTACCATAGCAACACGTCTCGGGGAATCACATCTTTTCCACTAGATGGAAAGTCCAGTCTCGGACAAGGCCTCTGTTTCGCCTCCTATGCCATGCAAAATAAGAAGAGTCTGCCAACACTGCAGTATAAATGGCATACCAGCGTTGTAGACACTTTGAAAAGCGCTGAGCTTCGCAAAACGCTGAGCTTCGCAAAACGCTTGCATTCGCAGATACATTGGACCTATTGTGAAACGCGCAGCCTCTCGCCCAAGGCCCAGCGTAACAAGTTGGGAACATGTGAAAGCCACAACTGAACATTGAGTGTCTCCCGTCAGTACAGGACGGAGGCTCAGAAACCCAGCAATAGACAAACTGCGCAATTGCAGTGCCTACGATGTAGAGGAGAATGGCGGACACTCTTAAGTTCGTCGTAGATGTCATTGCAAGTCAAATAAGTACATGACAAGCTTGGAGAAAGTTCTCTACGGAGTTAGCTTCTCTCGAGAACATGTAGCCCGCATGGTATGGATCAAACGCGAATATGTGATGCTGGTAAGAAGCTTTGGAAGTTACAGGCGGCAAAGAGGGTTGGCTAAGACTCATGTTACTTGAAACGCTGCAGACCATTCAAATAACTCAAGTCGCATCGCCTCCAACCTTTGTTGCGATCGCCGCTGGTAACCCTGTCGCATTTTTTCAGCCACTTTCTGCTCCTCAGCACCGTGACTGTTCACCCGTTGTTCGTAGCAGCTCCCACGGGCGATCCTTGTCCTATATCTCCTCATTCCAACCCTTGCTGCATCAAAGTGCGCCGCACTGAACATGGGAGGAAAGACGCAGGCAAAGCTCAGCGATGCAGCTCAATCGAGTTGTAATGCCTTTGCTTTGTCTTTCAATCGAGTTTGGGAAAAAGTGACGGCATTTGCGAAAAAGAGTTGCGATGATGAAATCGTAGGGGCATTAGTGGACGAATCATCCCTTACCCTTGCTGCGAATGATATCGCACTGCGAAAAATCGAGGATCCCGGGAGGCGTTTAGAAAACTTTTCGGTGTGGCCTTGCGCCAACGCGGTAGACCTGAACCACAAGATGGCTATTTCAATTTTTGAAACGAAAGCGGGCCAAGCGAAAGGGGAAAGAGGGGGTCTCTCTACTGTAATGGAGATGTTGGCTAAAACCCGCAGAGTGGCTGTTAAGACAACGCAAAAGTCCTTGCGGCTGATAGCTAACACGATCGAACAATGTATACCATAGAGAATCGGTAAGGCTTCCGTGAGGGATGAGCGGGGAATTATAGCAGTCTAACGGGTGTCAGGTTGCTGAGACACGGAACGGAAATTTCAAAATGAGCAAATGGTAATTTAATTTTCTTCGATGTCGATACAAGTGTCGGAGGTGGTCGCGGAAAAGTTGTACGGCAGGCAAATGATTGAACGGGATCGTAATCAGCACAAAATCAAGTGTGAGTTGCTTGTCAACGCATTGACGCGAGGGACGGTCGTTGCGGGGTACAGATTATATTGAAACAAATGGTTTGACATATTGAGTTTTGTCGAGTTTTGTCGATGTTATGATGAATTTCAGTTTTTCCGTATGTCGTTTATATTTGAAATGCTAATCGATTCTTGCCGAGTCGTGGTGGTATCAAGCGTTCATACGGCATTTTGAAAGATTCTTTGGACCAGGACTGGTGATAGCGGACGTGAACTTGTCTTGAGACATGTTTCCTCAAGTAGCGCATTCAAAGTTAACGGAGTGGAGGATTCTGTTTTGTTCCCGTTTTCTGCTCGGAATTGCCGCCTGACGGTAGCTTTTATCCCCTCCTTTATATCTCCGACGTTAATTTTCCATTGTCTATTCGCAGCATCATACTGCAGTGCCGTAGTTTTATTGTACCTTTGACATCCAACGAATATTGTACAGTGCTGTACAGTAGAGCACCTGACGGTTGCTGGAAAAGTCTGGGATGTGTACTGTTCTGATTACTGCATACGCACACCACAGTACAAAATTACTGTACAGTAGATACTCAACGGATAATGCTGGATCGGATTGGAATGTTGAGCATTGGTTGCATGCCAAAGAAGTGGCATTTTTACAAATGGCCTGCCTGGCCTCTTTTTGGCCTCACACGACCGGCGTCTAATGGCGTCGGATGTCTACTAGCCAGACATTGGTGCTCACAGTAATCCGTTCGGCGAACCCTGCAACATTCAACGCCACTACCTATCTTTGACCATGTGTAAGTTGAGACGAGGAAGATGATGATGTTTCTTAAGACCATCGTGATCTTGAGAACGAATGTGCTACAGTGCTGTACAATATACCACCGTACTACCGTAGGCACTATACTGCTGTACAGTACAGTACAGTACTGGGCAATAGTTTCGAGAAATGCGACAGGCATGTTTCCACTGGAACAAGTTGTCACTGTACTGTACAGTAGTGCACCGAAAGCCGAAAGCCTTGACGGTGCCTCTGCAAGTGAAAGGAGACTTGTGCGAGCAAAGCCTCCGAGCAGACCCATCTCCATCGCTCACAGTACGACTAATTATTACACAGTGCCTATATACTCTAAATTGTAATAATATGTATTACAAATTATTATGTTTTATTAACGTATAGCAACTACTTTTGTTGGAAAACAGTAGACCTAATGGACTAAAAATCGTCACATCCTACGGTTCTGCACGGGACTGGCGAAATGATTGCTAATGATTTCGTATTTTAAAATAATTTCTAAACAGTTTCTAGGTTGTTTCGTCTCAGCGTGACAATGTGGTTGGTTTATTTGATTCCAAAAATGATGGAAAAAGGACCCAATCCATAACATGCCAATTCCAACCTGGAACATTCACGTCTTTTTTTATTTGGAATTAATCAGATCATAAATAGGTTTTTGCTTTGCAGACTTACATGCCCCAAAAATCCCAATTAATCAACTACTTTTCAACGATCTTATACAGTCCTGGAAATAACAGTAATCATCTTTACTTTATGTATTATAAAAACCTGGAAATGGACTGCACCTGCCAAATATCTACGAGGCGTCGTACCAACACTGCCAAGTGGTTTGTGCCATGCAGCCGCTGCCTCGCGTAAAGTAAACGGCCACTTATTCGAGGTCCACTCCGCAACAACCCGTCGCAACCTATCGGGCCGGTGCACAACTCCTCTACCATACTAATTCTACCAAACAATACCATCCGCAGTCCTGCTCCACCAAAAGGTCTTTGTCCCACCTTTGTTTTTTGGCCTTACTGTACCTATGTATATCCCTTTCTACATCCTTTTCTTACACCACATCTGCCATGGCTAGATACACCTACAATGCATAATATCTTCTCATCACTTCACTACTTCTCCCCTACTCAAGGCCCCGCCTGCCCCTTACCTACCAGGTACCGTTCCGCTGCTACATCACTGTGACACTTTCACGTTACCGAGGCCTTGACGCCTTCTCTTTTGCAAATCTCTCTGCAATACGAAAAACTCACTTTCTATACTCCACTGCCCAAGTCTGTTAAGGCCCGTCCCTCCTACCTGCCCTATGGACCACTTCTATAACACGCAAGTTGCATGTCCCGTCCTAGCCATTCTCGTTGCTTCCATTCTACTCTTGCCAACATCATCAGGCCAAAAAAGTGTAATCCCTCGCCATCCCTGCCCATCACTCTTCCTTCGGGCCACATCTGCCTCAATCCACCCAGTATACTGCACTACTGTATCATGCGTTGATTCCTCAATTCTCTTTGCTCCTCTGGCCCTTGTAAATCTCATCATGACTTCCATACACACGTTCCATCCACATGTCCTGTACTACCATTTGGACCACCCACCCTACCCTACCTCATCGCTTCATAATCTGCCCGCACCAGTCATTCGTCATCCCACAAAACATCTTCGATCGAAATCCCAAAGTCGTTTGTCTCTACACAGCGACATAGCGACTCATCCCCTTCCTAGAAGTGTTAATGTCAAAACACCAATTCCAGTACTGTCAGTGACTGTGTGGAATGCCAGGGGAGTATCTCCTGGATTTCAATCTTCAAATATTCTCAGTCAGTTGAATTGCAACCCTTTGGATTTATGCTTTCAAAGGCTACTCTCCACTAGTTTGCGTTTAAGCCGCAGATCTGAAGACAAACTGCAGCTGTTTAATCGCCCTGTGGATTCGGTCTTGTAAATAAAGCAGTTCCCTGGCGGCTCTTGCTCATCAACCAACAATTTCCACGGATCGGTAACACGAGTTGAGATAACCACTTTAAAGCCTTTGAATGAGCTCTTGTCTATCTTTTCTATACCATACCCCTTTTCCACCGTTACCGGTTATACTTTGCGCTACTTTATACTTGTACTGCACATAGACGTATTTATTGGACTCTACTGGAGACGTCCATGTGCACTACAGATCTAGGGCACTGCATGGAGACTGCAGTTCTTGCGCAACTCAAAGTAGACACCCTTGTACGTTTTATTCCCCTACTCGGACAGTTATTCGGGGACGCAGCCTGTTTGCATGGCATATTGTCCTACACCTCGCATACACACTGTATTCGTCTGATGTTTCAACCTAGATTTTGTAGTTAACTCACTCCGCAACTGCGAGATATATACAAAGGCAAGACCGAGGAACAAGTTCCCGGCGCCTTTCAAATTGTTTTCACGCGTCTTGTTTTCACAGCTGTCGCCTTTCCCCACGTCTTGAAAACCTCCTAAGAACTTTACTATTGCTTCCGGTTACCTTGACGACTATTAGAAGAGTTGATGCCATTTAACTTGGCCCTCAACGTTTTCTCTCTTCTTCTTGCCGTTTGCCGATCGTAAGCAAAGCATTTTGCCCGTTGCGGACAGTTGTTCTGACAGTGAGGGCAAGACCACGATGGTCCAGTCACCACTAACTTGTACACGACAATGCATTTCCTGCACACACTTTTCTGACAAAGCCCCAGTTCCACATTACCACAAGGAACCATCTCCACGCATCGCTGATGACGAGCACATAAATGACAATACCTAGAACTCTTCGGAGCAGAGTACCTCCTCGTCTGCTTTTGCACCCTTCCGGTAACATTCACGCGACCCGTGCGACCGGGCACGGAAGTCGCCTCTTTCACAGGAAGTACCGACCGTCGCAGCGATTTTGGGGATGGGCAACTACTCGCGTGGGTTGACAAAGAGTCAACGGCGCTCGACGAGCAAGTTGGAGTGGCATGGTGTGGGGCAGGCTGCGGTTGTTGCAAGCGATCCGAAGGTGCGGGTACGGTTTGCCAAACAAGTTGCGTCTGCATTGCAGATGATTGCGTGAGCGCAGCGGGGATAAGGACGGGTGCTTGTTGTGGTTCCAAACCAGGAAAGTCGCTTAGGACAGGAGAGGAATGCAGTGGAAGTTCCAAGGCCTTGTCGACGATGGCATCGGCATCGGGAACGGGAGAATCTAAGGTGAGAGGAATTAAGTCGGAGTAAGACGCGAATTGAAGATGCTCTGGTTTGGTGAAGAGAGTGAGGGGTTTCGCAGACACGGAATCTTGTTCTTGGGAATCAGATGGATCTATAAGAGCGGTCAAGACGCGGTCGGAGGATACGGTCTGGTCGCAAGTGAGATTGGCAAACAGATTCGGAGATTCGACAGAGGCGGATCCGGAGACCCAGGATGGCGGTGAGGAAAGAGCGGTAAGGTCGAAAATGTCGAGGTCAGGCCACATGGGCTGATCTGTAAAAGGAACAGCAGGTTGGTTGGTTATTGAAACATGGTTCATGATGCGATTGCTGAGGTACGCTTCGGCCGGGCAGGGAAATCGATGTTGTTTGTTTGTTGCGGGTGGTGGAATAAACGGTTGTTGGATTCAAGCTGGCGGGCAGCAGCGGATACTTGACAATGGAAGAACAAAGTTGAGGATACGTAGGAAGAGAGCGGTGGGCAGGTTTGATGAAAGGGTGGATTGGGTATATGAGGACGACAGGGGATAAGAGAGCAACGGAAAGAGGTGGAGAGAAATGATGGGGGTGGGGTGAGTTGTACAAAGGGTGAGTTGTACCCAACGGGTAAGGGATTGCAGATTGCGACGTGGCAATGTAAGGGATATCGGGTTAATGAATACGCAAATGCGAGTTTGGGGACGGAAATGATTAGAGATGGGGGTTGGGGGCCGATTATGGTTGGACAGTAGCGTGGGCGGTGATTTAAACAAGCAGAGCCGAGAGCAGTTCACGAGATGATATGGGATGGGTGGCGGGGGGGGGACGAAGGAATGGGCAGGATAAGGGGGAGGGCGGAGAGGTAAGAACGGGTGTGGGGTGGGGGCTAAAAAGGAAAAAAATTAATTAAAAAGTTTGGGTAGAGAGGGACGACAAGAGAGATCGAGGGGTGGCAAAGGCGGGGTAGGGGCAGGAAGGGAATTGGGTGTTTGAGAGAAATTTTTAGCAGGTGGTAGGGGCGTTTGGACATTATTGAGGAGAATGTTATGGTTGGTTGTGGCACACTGTATGGGAGATATACTGTTACGAACTGCTGGCGAATCGTGGACGACTACTACAGCCTTTTACCTGCCTCCCTCTGTGTAGCATTATTGTCTCGTCGTAACGACTTTCAAGATTCCCGACCTCAAGCCAATTATACAACAGTCTCCATAGTTTTATCGGCCAGACTAGCGACAGTACATGTACTGTACAGTACTGTACAGCACGAGACAGCATTCAAAAGGCATTTCTATTTAAGAATACTTTCAACCACAAGATTGGTTTGAACAAGTTGCGCTAAAATCGAGAGGTTCGGGAATTGTGGGTTTTTTTAGCGCTTCTCAACTCTATCCTTTTTGTTGGAGGCGGCCAGCCATGTGCATTGCTCAGTTATTAGGAATCCGTGTGATGACAAGTGCAAGTCATCCTTCTGCATTTGTACTGATGACCTTCTTTTTGTAACAATATTTTGATTTTATAACCTTTTTTAATTCGATTAATTTATTTATGTGTGGTATGACAATTTAAATTAACTCCAAATTTTAATTGCTACATGAGGAAAGGGGGTTGGCACAGTCCACTGCAGACACTCAATCACCGATAGAGTTACAATGTTATACTCCAGTGCCCAGTATGACAAAGGCGGCATGGAATGTCTGTTGGTCCTGGAAAAGAGTCTTTCCACAAACCCTTTGCCGCTCAATAATTGTAACGATTATTCTACATACTGAACGACATTTCACGCGTTGTGGTCAATTATATCCTGTACTGTACAGTACAGTTCATGGGACTTTCCACAAAAAACATCCAACAAATTCTTTTATGCCAGAATGACTTATGATACTCGTGAACGATCTGGGGTAAAACGGTACCTTTTGACGACTAACTCACGAAAGCCTGTTTTAAGGGTACCTGTATTCTAATCGTATTACGGGGAAAACAGACAGCCCTTTACGCTTTCTCTTTAATAATAAAAAAAATCATGTCGTTTACTTTCGCTAAAGGGTTTGAATTGATTGTATTTTTTGTCAATCATTTGCTGTGCCGTCATGCTAGTTGAGCACAGCATGATGCTACAGAACTGAGAAAATGAAAAAGCAGAGGGGCAACATCAACTGGTAAAGCAAAGTTGAAGACTTAATTTATAGTTTGGCCCAATAACAGGCCTTCTGGCGTTGTGCAGAACTAATACATCTGTAGGGAGCCAATTTTTAAAAATAATTCTCACTGTCGAAATCCCTAGTATGACATGCTCAGTATCAAACGCCATCGTTTCTGTATCCAACTAGCCTTTGATTCGTTATCTTTTGCTGCATTAAATAAACTTAAACAAATAAAATCACTGCCGCCCCTCTAAATGTCAATCACGGCGTCTCGCTAGAGACGTAAAGGCCCTCTCTTATTTGATTGAAACAGATTCTTTCAACTAATTGGACTCGCAACTTGATTCTTGTTTTTAAGATATTTTTCAAACGTCTGATTCTCCTGGATATTCTGTGAGTCTTAATCAAAGACAACTGTCACCATACAATGTTTCATTTTCTGCTGCTTTTCTAAATTTTCCCGGAGAACTGGCTTTAAAGAACAATGTAGGCCGTTGTTGGCAATTTTTAGAGCATGGGGCCCGGCCCAGTAAATATTTACAACGCCTTACACACAATTTTTTGTTGGTACAGTTCATGAACGATTGAACCACAGATATTTAAGCAGTTGGCCCATGAAATGGAATCTAATTCTTTATTAATTCTTCACGCAAAAGTCTAAAAATGTAAGTTGTTTTTGCATACTCACAATGATGATAAAAGAGTGACACCCATCAATATTCCTTGCTTTTTGTTCAAAGTATTCGCAGATCTCTTCCCGCATCCAATTCAAATTCTGTCACGATCCGTGTCACGGCCTATCCGCTTACAATTTTACATTCAATTAAATATTTAAAAAATTGCTCACATTGAGCTCTTTGCTAAATCAACATAAATTAACTTCTAGTTTTTTTCTTTTTGCTCTAAGGTTATTGAAAAACTTTACACTCCCATTTTTCTACAGAAAGGATATTTTTGGAGCTTATCAGCTGGGGATACGTACGTATATCCTCTGTACAGAACAAGTTCGAGTGGGTCACAGCTATACTGTACTGTACCCTGACAAAAGCACCGAGGAATTGAACTTGAAACAAAAAAATGACATCTCATTGTAGAGACAATTTCTGCAAGACAAATTTGAGGGTATTTTTGATAATCCCGCTGTTTCTCTTTGATGCTTCATTTATGCGCAATTCTTTTATTTCTCCAACCGGAGTCTATCGGAAAGCAGACAACAATCCACTACTGCAGCCTCTGTCATTCTTAAAGCTGGTTCTACCTGTTCGGTTCCTCCGTGTGACAAAACCAAACAATCAACAAGTAGAATTTTTGCTTCATCAGAGCATTTGCAAACATTTCAAGCCTCAAACCTTGTCAAGTCGACGCTTAAAAGCGTATGGTGCAACATTGTGTTCGCCATCTTGATGGTAGTGGACAATACAAATTCCTCTCAATGACTTACAAAGCCAGGTTCAAGTACCACGTTGACCAACCTTTATGACTCCAGATGGCGCAAGGGATCTGTGAGTTCCGTACCCTACCACCATTGCAGAAATTTCTACCATAAATCGCCCATTCCAAGTAACACGCTGGTTCTCTACAGTTACAAACATTATCATGCAGCAAAGGGGTTATCTTCTCCGAATGGCGCCGCGTACTTGTGACCTGAGAGTTGGACATTAGCCTACGGTATGCAGACCCCATCCACCAGCCGCAATTATTGAACAGCTTTCCTATTCTCTAGCCTTGTTGAATCCAGGTGCACGTCAAATTTCGTGCTCAGAGCATGACAGTCTTCGCTTGCCATATGATACTACATCATGTATGCGTTCGTATGCCATCCAGTTTGAAAACCAGACACATTTGAATTTGAAAAATTTGCCTGGGAGACAACTAAATTTTGAATTTTACGCATGCGGTAAATACAGTACCATTTCAAGTTGAATGTGGGACGTAACGTAATGAATATTGCAATTGATTTAATAGCCACCAATGACCAATGAAGTGAGCGCTTGCCACCAGCAGTTAGAAAACCGATGATTTTATTCTTAAATATTTATCATCGTTATGACATTTGTGGGGTGTCATGTTACCCATTTTGTTTTCAGATGAAAATCTATTCTGCGCTTTACAATTTTTGCTGGTTGTTGCTGTTCACATTGTAATACCAATGTATTCATACAGTTCTATATCTTGAAATATGTTGGCAAGGGACGACCGAGTCTGCAGACTGGTGAGGACAAGATAACTTGTGATTCTTGATTCCCGGCTTCGCGGCCACAGTTGACACATCCGGAATTGCAGGGAATCCCCTTGATTGGAAGATTTATCGTTCGAGGCTTATCTGATACACGACGCGTGTGTGTCTGTAAATTCAGAGGTTACATGCGATGAGAAACGATGAGGGGATACCGTACAGCTTAGTCGTTTAGTCGTTACTAAGTAGGTGCATGAGCAGGTTTGTACTGCGGTTGTCCGATTTGGTATGCCTTGCAGTTTGGGAAACACATGCTATTAGTCATACATAATGTGCCAAAGGATAGATCATTTCAAAAAATACTCCAGAAAAGCGGGTTTGCGTATCAAGTAAATTGACCCAAAACATGATTCGTGTAAATACAAGGATAGAAACCAACAGCAGTGGTCAAGGAAAATGGCTGTAGTCCAGGCAGAAGCCAGCAATTCACATCATTAAACAGACAATTATCTCAAATGTTTCGTCATCGAAGCAGGAAATTGCAGGCACAGAACACTTTTGCGGAAGGCTTCGTTCAAGGCCTTGTTTGCACTGCATGGCACCTCCTTGTGTATCTGAAGAAGAAATAACGCCCACAGAGCATTGCGTGAGGTCCCCTCTACTCCTCAATGTACACACCCTTTTAATGCACATTGACCTTGAGAACATTGTGCGGGAGTCGGAATGGCGGAGAAACTTCACTTCCAGACTGGCTGAACTACCATTGTGATACATTACGTGTAAAGTCAATTCCTGTCAGTAGACCTTTGATAGAAGACTTGTTGGCATCCCTAGTCCAAACTGTGCTGTGCTGTATACTGACTGGTCCGACTATTCGGTTAAGAGCAAACCGGATGCCCTACATCTGCCACGTGCAGTGGGGTGCGGCACAGAATGGACTTAGCGATGGACGACCACATCACACTATAGCGGGAACGGTGGATGCGCAGACTGAGCACACCATTCGAGTGAGGTACCGCCGGGCAGTGCGGGGATGAATACGTTCAGTACTGAAGTTGGGTAGTAAATGGGCAGTGGATTGGGCAGTTGCACAAAGGGAGTCGACCGCGATAGGGCGGAAGTCGAGGCCAGGGTCACGGACGACGACGACGAGCGAGGCGTCAGGCGGCGTGTGAGATTATGTTACAGGTCCCGTAGCTTATCGCAGTGTGCAAGGCCGGCGGCGCCGCAGGCAGTTCGGGATGGCCTTCATAGTAGTGGAGACCTTTAATGGCGAGACCACCGAGATATCAGAGGCGCTTGGGAACTAAAGGAACCAATGTTTACAAATACCTGGACTTCCAAAATAGGCATGGCAATAAGTCTCAAATTGAAGGTGGGATTGTAAGTTAGTGTATCATAGTTTGCTCTGAAGATACTGATTCTTTCCTATTCGGCTGTTCGGATTCTTTGGATTCATTAAATCATCTCTGAAAAATCATCGTCGAGAATTCTTTCTCCAGTTTGTTTGAATCTCCATCGCTGACTTTACCAACTTCCTATATTTATTAAATTGGAATAATATTTGAAGATGTACATTAAACTCCTTTTTGTTTTCTTTCCAAGAAATCAGCAACTATGTTGCTCTTTCCCTTCATGCATTGAATTTTGTAGACAAACCATTGTATAAATCCAGCCCATCTGGCTTGTTTTGCGCAAAATGGTTTTCTGAATATCCAAACATTTTAGTGGGTGATGATTAGATTTGATCATAAACTTTGAACCATGATAAGGTATCCACAACATTATTAGTGATGACTGCAAGTGGTTCTCTGTCGTAAGTATTGGAATTTGGTTCTACTTCGTTTAGTTTCGAGATGCAAAAGCAACCGTCAAGTACCTGTGTAATCTGTTAGCGTTAAAACTGCTCCGATACTTAATTGAAAAGTTCCGTACCAAGTTCGTAGGATAGGTTGGATCTGTTCATCGGAAAACATGTGTTTCATTACGCTTTTTCTTTATATCACCGAAAGAATTTTAAAGTTGTGGAGTACAGTCAAATTTGACCCCCTCCTTTGTGATCTCTCGAGTGACTATCAACTTCAGCAAAATCTTTGATGAATCTTCGGTGCTAATTACAATGTCCCAAAAATTTAAATTTCAACAACGGGAGGTGGTGGCTCCCAATTTTAATCGCCTCAATTCTACTTGGATCGATCCATATTTCATCATTTCCAATTATTTGTCCTAAGTTTTGCAACTCGGAATTTAATAAATAACAGGTAGATAGTTTTCGGTACAATATATTTTCTTCAATACTTCCAGAACCGTACTTTTAGATCTTAAATGTAATCCTTTTGTTTTACTTTTAATAAGAATATCACCGAGGTAAAAGAGAACAAGTTTATACAGAAAACGGCGAAATATTATTTTATATTAATATTTGGAAACTCCTATAGCTTCTGAGAGTCAAAATGGTGTACTACTAACAAAATGTTCAAACTGACCATATCGAGTTCTATACGCTGCCTTTGGTACATATTTCTCACTAATTATAATTTAGAGATATCATAATGTAGATCAAACCGGAAAAGTATTTTGCTCCGCCTATTTGATCCCATGTTTCATCAATTTGTCGAAAAAGCACTTGTTTTTTATGATAAAATGTTAATTTAATGCGCGATGGTCTATAAAAATTCTCAGTTCTCTGTCTTTTTAGGAGTGAGCAATACAGGGCTTTCCCAATAACTAATACTTGGGGGATAAAATCAGTCATTTCGTAACTCTATTTCCAATTCAACCACTCTCTTTGGTGGTAATCGGTTTGATAATTATTCTGTGTATGAGTACGAGTTGTATCTCTCTCGTAGCTGTTACCAGTATTTTATTCTTTAATAAGACCCTCTCCTCTACCTTTAAGGTTATTATTCTCTCTTTATTCTTCTGTTTCATCATCTAATGATGTATAACATTTAAGTTCTTATAGAAACACAGAACTAACTGTTTAATAGATAGCAAGTTATTGAGGTGAGAAATATCTATCTGAAGAGCAACTGCGCCCAGAGATATATTCTCATCTCCAAACGGGGGTAAAATACGATTTAACTTCCACTAAATGACTGGGTTGAGCTAAGATAGCCATTATTTGCCAGAATTAAATCATCAGTGATCCAATCAATTATGTAGAGAGCGAGACGAAGTTGCTATTCCTATTCGTATATTAAGAAAAATTTTCTCCATATCTATAAGTGTACAGTCCCACAGCTCGGCTTTAAAGTATTAATTCTCTCTTTCTACTTCCTTTTTTCTGCTCAAATCCTTGATATTACCATTTCTACACACCAAGTTTCAGGAAGGATTATACATGAGCAATTATTTTTCTTTGTATCTTCTTTTCCGTTTAATATCATTAAGTTTCTTTTTTTCATTGTTCTGTTTATGTTACGGAATCAATACGCACATAAGTCTAACGCCAATATTTTTTTTCTAGAGTTTTCAGCGACTTTTGATACCATTTTCCACACTAGATTGCTTATACTGGAAAGTTTTCTTGGTTATTTTGGGCTTTTGCTTTGAATTCATAGCCGCGTACCGATTAATTAGGTAAGCACTTGCACAGATAAAGTAAACTTTTTCTCAACGACCCACGTCATTTTTTACTGTAGATAGTGATACGGATCCTTTTTCCACGAGACGAATTACTATTCTTCGGATGGGGATTTCTTTTCCGTGTACTTACAATTTGTATTTGTACAGAACTCGAATAAAAAAATTCACATTAGAGGGATTACGCAAGCTCCGGACTTTCGTATGACATCCATTTTGCGTGTAACGTCGCACAGGTGTGCAGTGTAAGACGAGATTTGGTTTGCAAGCCATATCATTTTCATATCATTTTTCACTTACTGCCCTCTAAGAAAATTGGAAAATACCAGCAATGCATCCTCTCCGACATCTCAAATTAAGGGGTTCTACTCGCGCCAAATGTCAAGTTGTGATTCCCATCACACTTTTCTCCCTAACGCGGCAGAGCAGCAGTCTCTTGCCCACCATTTCCATACCGCGAACGTTCCTTTACGATGGCGACTCCCTTAACCCCTGATCCATCTTCGCATTCCCCTTCTTGCGCTTCCGATGCACACCCAACAAGCACCCCGGCAACCGTTCTGACAGGTCGAAAGAAGCGATTCGATTTTCCAGCGCTTGGGACATCCTTTTACTGAAAGCCGTGACGGCGGTGGACGCACACCTTGCTCCTCATGGGGAAACCCAAACGCGTTTTGAGGAAGCTTTGTCCATTTATTTTTCGGCTCCTCCGGGTGCACTTGAGAATGTCTGCGCTCCGTCTTGGAAGACGTTGAGTGACAGGTTCAAAAAAGTTTCTGACCATCGCGTGGCAGTTAGAAGCAACGAAGTAGCGTCTGGAATAATCGAAGTGGTGGGAGCGGGAGACGCTGTTGGACGACGTGACTCTGGACGATGGACGAGTGGAGGAGAAGCGTAGGGCGGAGCGGGACGAGAAGACTGAGCTGGACAAGAGGTTGTTGGCTGCCGGGAGGAAATCAGAGCAAAGGCGGTTGGTCGTGACAAGAAAAAAAGTGAAGAAGAGGAAGAAGATACGCCTCGAAAGGGAACCAAGAGGCGTGCGTTGGTCGTGAGTCTGATGATGACGAAGAAGACTCATCAGCGAGCATATTTGGCCCGTGCGATATGGATTGAAACGCCTCAAGCGGAAGGAGACCGGTTTGCGTTCGAGAGGCACAAAGACAAGAGAGAGGCAGCGCGCCAAAAACATGTTCAAGAACAAGAAGCGCACCGTATATCGCTTGAAGAACGTCGCGTTAACCTTGAAGCTGAGGCAGCCATAGATCGTGAGAGAGACTCCAAACTGTTGCTGAACGTAAGGAAATGATAGCTGTGCTCGCTGCCCTTGTTACGAAGCTCCAGTGAGTAAAGTCTGAATTATTCTGCGAAGACAGCTCTTTCGTTCATTCATGTCTCGCGCAGCCCGCTCGCCGCGTTGCCCCGGCTTGGTCATCGAACTCCCGGAAGTGCCTTGCAACTTCTTAAAGCTTGCCGCGCGCTCCCTCCCGCCCCCTCCCCGCGTTTTCTTTGCTGCTTTGCGCGCCCCTCGACCGAGCGGAGCCCGCGCTCCGCGCGCGGGCTTTCGTGCTCCTCACGTGCCATACTATTACTGTTACTGTTCCTGTAGGTACTCAGATAGGGAAGGCGGAGGGCAGTTGAAGTAGGATACTACTTGTTCGCCATGCATTATGCTCGTCTTGAGGTTCCAAAGTAACGCGGAAGACTTGTAGAGGAGAGCCGATGGTGCTTGCAGAACCTTAAAGTGTCTTGAAGTCCTGAGAACACCACATCTGCTTGAGATCTTTGTACTTCCACTCTTTTGCATCGCGAACAGCACTCACCGCAGTATTGTATGCTTGTTGGTCTACCGTTGCCCCGATGTGTGGGATGGATACCTATAGCCAAGGGCGCAGAGCGTACGCTGCACGTCCATACAGAAAGTATTGCCTTCAGTTGATAAGGATGGTGTTATGTAGAGCGGTGTTCACTTGATTGTCTCGATACAGAGTCATATCATGACGCCTTCCTACTTCGTGACCATACAAACGAAATATAGGTCCATCTGGAGTCGTGATGGTCTGATGGACAAGACAATGACACCTTTTATGTCCGGAGTAACAACTCCGTTGGTTGGCGCCGGTGCCACCTGGTCGGCTCATCTGAATTTGGGTACAGTCGATGAAGTTAACGCAGCTATCCAGAGGGGCTCCCTTCTCTTCTATTGCTTGTGAATACATAGCTGCTCGAGAAACCATAAGAACCTCACGAAAAAGGTCTAAAAGGTCCTTCTTAGAGCTCACAAAGCCCTTCAAGACTTATCAAAAACTTCTGAAAGGGCCGAACAACGCATTCCAAACATGTATTCCATGTCGTCCTATCGAATCGGGAAGGAAAGCCTCTTAAGCATGATGGACGTATCTGTAAAAGGGTCGCATTTGTAACCATTTCTTTCCGTTCTACCAGCAATCCAGTTCGTTGGCAAACACACTCGATATATTTCATGCTTGCGGAAGCGGAACAAACGTAGACACTCTTGCTCGTCCAAACAATTCACGTTGAAGGTAACACTAGATAAGTGTCTTGATCTTATTCTATTTCGCTTCGTGTTCATACGTGCCTTATAGTAGCGCTTCCCGGCGCGCAGCAAAAGAATATCGGACGCGTCGAGAAGGACGCAGGGACGCATCAAGCGTTTTCGTCGCTTTTGGCGCCGTTTAGCCTTCCCGATTGCGTAGTGCTTCTGCTTCATCGAGAGTATGTGAGTAGGAGGAGGTGGCTCCTTCTCATGAATTGTGGGTGAGCTCGTGTGCGTAAGTTTCCGTGGAAACGGAATTTCATTTACGTTTTCGTCCACACGTGTACATTTGTGAGTCATGAATTGATCTCATGTGAAAAAAATTTGTAATGCGTAATCCCTCTATTGGTTTGCATTCTCATAGTTCCTAATCCAATCATAAAAATATCGGAAAGATCCGCGACTTGCATCATTTCATTGTGACTATCAGCCTGAGGTCGTTCAGTTCCCATTCGAGAACCTTTTCTGAGGCCTTTACTCTAACGGAATGGCTGCTCGTTGATCTACATAGTTATAATCTGCAGTAAAATTTTGAAAAACTCCTTATTATAAAACTTGAATTTATTTGGAATCCCTACTTGTCCAAGTTCACTGAGAAAAATTTTCGTGCATTTGATTTCAGAGTAGCAGGTTCAAATTATTAACTTTTTCAATAATCAATGAAAATTTCTAAAGCAGTATTATTGAGTTTCATTAGCTTCCACCATTGGAATACATCCCATTCATGTAGCTTACAGCATATCTGATTCCATCTATCTCAGACAGAAGTATCTTCTGGCTAGAAAAAGTATTTTCCTAACCCCGCAACCAGCTGCGCGAGTTACTTCCATAAAACGTATCACGTTTTCTTTATTTTAGTAATGGATGGGGATTTGTACCCTGCTTTTTCATCTGGTGTAAATGTACTTTTCGTTGCGCAACTTGACTCTGCAACTGTTCAGTTTGTTGCGCTTGTTTCTGTAACTGCTAAAACTTTAATTGCATTTTTTGGAGCTGTTGATCAATTTCAACTACAATGATTAGAAACGCAAATTTTGAACGAAAATTCAATTCAATCAATTCTTTTTGGTGTTTCTTCAATTTGTTTGCTTGTTTTGTTTTGTTGCTTTTTTTTCTAATTTTAGTCAATTCAAATAGGTGTCTTCGACATACTTAAGGCTTCCAAAAGAGTACCTCCTGTGCTTCTTTGCACCTCTTATAGGTTTACACTTATTCTTCTAATGAATAATTTTGAGGCCGAGGAACAAGTGACCAATCAAACGCTTACCCTTGAATGTTTTCAGGTACTGAATATAGTTAGTGGTATAATTGTTTCATTTCCAGAAAACAGGCTACCCTTTCTCGATGTTTGATGGAATGTATATTGGCCTCAAACTGCAATTCGTCTCTATTTGCTACTTCGCACAGATCATAACTGACATGCAGTAGTCTTCGGTAAGATTACACTAAGTTTTCCAATGCTTTTGGAATCCAAAGTCCCTAACCAGACCTGATTAATGTTCCTTGGAAGTGTTATGTTCCAACTAAGTCTGATTAAAACGTTTGTAGATTCGAGAAGTGATGAAAAAGTTATTTGCAGGATAGTTAAGGTTAGATGGGTTAGCTCGGGACACTTCTGGAAGTATAATGTTCAATAACTTTTTGAGAAGTAGTTTGTCACTGAAGACGCGAAGGAATATGGGATTAAGTAAACCCCCACCGATGGTTACGATATACTCCCTACGAAATCTAATTGAATTCCTGAAAGTAGAGCGAGGCGTGATCTTAGATGTTTTCCGCACCGGGGCGATGTAGTCACCCTTACTTTCCCGCCTGTAGTTTCGCTGGATAGTTTTATTGGTTCCCCCACTTCCACCGATTCAACCTTCTCGATTCACCCTTTTCCAATATCTCGCTGTCGGTAGCTTTAGTCTGCTCGGATCTTCCTCCTCTCTGTACTCGGCGACTTCAGCTCTTTGACAGTAGATTTATTTACGACTAGATTTTAATGTAATTGGCGCTCATAATGTACTATACTGCCACCGGCAAAGCTGATTTTGGTGATCTTTTTCTGATTCAATTTTTTGTACAGGGCATCGCACTGCTACCAGCAGTTACTGTACTGTACAGTAAGGGTAAATTTTTATTGTCGACTACAATAAGTCTTCTGTACAGTATACTCACCCGAAAGAGCCTGAGGGAGTGCAGTCCGGACCAATCGGCCCTAAACTTGGACCTGATATTTTCGCAGGCGCAAGCCACTTATTAGGCCAAGTTTCGACTAGCTCATCTTTAACTTGGATATTTATTTCTTGGCTGACATTGACTTTACTTACCGCACCACAGTCTGTCGTCCTGACTTAGCTACCTAGCAATATTTATACCCACCTGGCCACTAGGGCCCCAGATTAAACAGATACCCCGGTGTTGGCTCTAAACTTGACTCCCAACTTCCGCCTTTGCAGAAACCTTGCTAACAACAACTTTGGCTATAGCCATGTGCATCCGCCTGGGTTCCCCTTCCCCCCCTCTCTATCCAATATTATACTACCCCTTTTGTTGTTTTTTTGTGATATTTACTCATAATTGGCGCCCCGGACTGCAGCGTCTATGTAAAAACAGGAACTTCAAGGTTGTCGTTGGTGACAACATCATTATCTCCAAAGAAGATATTCAGCACTGCTGACCCACTACTACATCTTCTTAGTCCAATATTGCACCCCTGGTGTCTATGGTTCTTTGGAATCGATTCTTATCAAGATTATAGCATTCCACGGGTTACAACCCGGAGGACAAGTATACCGTTCAGCCGTCCAAGGAATCACCCCCGCCCTACCCCTACCAATTCTCCTCGCCGTCGGCGAGCTGTGCTACTGCATCGCAGAGTGCTTAAAGAGAAAGAGGAACAGCGAACACCCTGTGAGTCGTGGTGTGTGTGAGTTGGTTTTCTCGTAGTCAGACGGGATTTCGTTCTTAGACGAGAGCAACTGCGTACCCCGCATTGAACTAAAACTTGTGCCCTTTATAAAGCACAGTCACCGCGCATTGCACTATACAGATAGCGCCCTAAACTGGGTCCTATGATCTAGACTTCCTTAAAGGCATTTTTGTTCACTTTGAACAAGAAAAGTTTGGAAAACAATTGAATCAGAATTTCAAGTCAGCAATATTTTTGGTTCAGGTGTAGGTGAGTTTTTAATAGGCAATGCGACCAGTTGCAGTGTACTGGGCACTGATGTAACACTATTTACCCTGAGGTAAAACTGATCGAAAACTCGAAAAAAAATTACAATGAAAGCTTAATGCCGCTCACAGTTGCAAAGATCACTGTATCAAGCAGTATCATTGTTTGTAGCTACTCTAATGAGTACCTTAGATGGTTCTACATGACGCATCTAATTCTTCGTTATGTGTGCCTGCGTCCTCGGAGCCGCTCGCCCTAAGCAGGAGATGGCTTCTTAAAATGACGTTATACGGAGGGCAGCTAGAACTAGACCCGTACGTCTAGAAATATCTGTTTGTAGGTACAGCTCTATACTGTACTCACACAGTGTGCTGTGGAAGTTCCAGTATGATTTTTACTTGCAACCGAGCACCTAAACTAGCTATGGTGTACCCCTGGGTATACTTAGCACAGTGCTTATTTAGTGGCGAAGCTCTGGGTATTCTTTCCGTCAGTGGTAATGTGTGGTTATGTATTCCGTTGTTGGGAGTACCACCGACCGTTTTTATAGATGTTCTAACCCCAATAGCCTGGTAAGCCTAACAAATCCTGACCTCGACAATATAATTCACATAACTGCAATTCAGCTGTAATGCAGCGGGATGAACAGAAATAATCGGTGCATTCCACAAATACGGTGGAAACGATTTCAGGCTAACATCAGCGAAACAATTACATCATCACTCCAAGTCAGCACGGAGACATCAACTATAGTGATGGCTTAATGCTAACAGGTATAAACTGGGCACGCCACTGGTTATAGAAAAGAGTACCCCAAGCTCATTACTGTCCCTAGCCTTCGCCGCGACTCACTCATCCCGTTACCTTGAACGAAACGAAAATAGGGACAGTGGCCCAAAATGCGAATATTTGGCAGCCACACACTCTTTTTGAATGAAAAAATATAATCATCAAGCCTTATCAAAAACCATGAAAAACGAATGAAATAATTATTTCGTAAGAGTGGGCTTTGACAAAGTCAGTTCAGTGCGCTTTCCTGTAATTGTGATAACGCAAATTAGACCAAACTATGCAAGAGATTTTTTGATTTGGCAAATATTTCGCCCGCATGAATGAGAGGTTTAATCCTTCGAGCTCGTATTAAGAAAAAAAACGGAACCATGGCTTGTACAATTATCGCGAGTCGGATTTGGGGCAAAGCGAGCAGAAAACTATATTGAAAGGATAAAAATGCTTTAATCCTTCTTTCCAGGTCTAAACGAGCAGAAAAATCTAAACTACTCGCAGGGAATATCATGAGGGAGGCACAAATCCTCATGGTAGAGGCGTTGTGATACACAGAAAGTTGGCTAAGAATCAGCGCACTGAAATTATCCATTGAAAGTTTTGCATTCATGATCACCGTTGATGATGGTGAAAGTCTTAAGAGGCTTCATTTTTACTAAGAGAGACATAGTTTTCGCCGCTTAATTAAGGCATTGGCTCATGAAAAATTGACCGTGAGAAGAACATAATAAATTCAATGCTATTTCATCGCTTTATATATTGTGCCGCAGACATGAAGTGATATGCATATAGTGAGATTTGGAAGCTGAGTCTGGATTAATGGCGCCAGTTCCAAATAAAATATTCTATGAGGCATTGGAATACGTGCAGTTGATGCTTGGAAACTTTTTACATGTTATCGGGGAGAATTCACTCGTAGCAAAACAGAAGAGGTCTCCGATGCATTTGAAAGTACTAGTGACTATCTCCACAGCTGTGTCGGTTTCATTGTTGGAACCAGCAATTAAATTTATCACTCCAAACGGAGCGCACAGCATGATACGTAAGGTGGCCATAAGCCAAGAAAATGACTCAAGTCTCAGGATATAAGCACACAGAATTGACTTATGTTTCATTTTTTCGGGCCAGTAGAAGAAAGGAGCTATGGCGTAACGGTGTATTTACACTCAAAAATAGACAAGAAGCTTGATAGCAGTCAAGATTGGCGAAAAGAGTCTTATCTGTATGGAGACAGAGTATATGTAGGGGTCCCCCATCCGCAGAATGGATTTTCTGGAGCATTTAGCAGTTAAGACTGGAAAAATTCATGAAGCGCATATCTCCTTGCAGAATTTCGATAGACTGGGGATTCAAGAATATCAAGGAATGTTTCATTCATGTTAATGCGCGTAAAATAAGCGTAAGTAGAACTCCAACCGAGTAGTGAGGATTTTTTCGCTACAATTTGGAGCTTCAGGGTTGTCCGTATGGAAGCCAGAGTGCAAAGATTTTATTAAGTGTCGAGCCTCGACGAGTGAGAATTACGCATATTTGATTTCCTCGAATTAAGAAAAAAAATGCTTGTTTTGTATATTTTTAAGACCGACAGCTTCCATGTCGAACTGCCACTGGGAGATCCGAACCTACCCCACAAAGCATACTTTCATCTGCAGTCTCCACGTAGCCAAAACTACTGCCCTGTCCTCAAGCTGTCCACCAGATTTACACACTGTTTCCAAAGCGCCCTCGGACTCTCCAGCTTCGTCATTCAGACCTACCGCCCGGCGTGCTCACCAAAATCACCTCGAACAACTTCCCTTTTCCAGACCTCAGTGTGTGAGTCGCAGTACCTCACGCGGAACGTTTACAAGAAAAGCAAAATTTTAGTGCGTTATTACTCGATCCACGACATCCACCAGTGAATATAGAGGATTTCGTTTTAGATTCGACGCTCACAGTCCGGAAAAATTTTGTGAAAGGTGTAGAGAAGTATGAAGCTGTAAAGAGGACAGGAAAAGAGGTAGCGATGGCGCATTGTGGGTGCCGCAGTAACACTGCAATAAATTAGGGGATGGCGCAGGGGCGTGATAGGTTAAGGGTTCGGGTGCATATATGGGAAGAAAATATGTTGTAGAGTCGGACCTTGGAGGTGGAGAGGGTGAGGTTGAAACCGGGTTGGAGGTGTCTGAGTGTGAACTTTACTTTCAATAGGTCAATGAAGGCGGCGAGAGAGTATTTGAAGGTGGATGAGTTGTAGAATGAAACAGAGAGGGATTAGAACTGGCTTGTGATGTATAAGGGCTTAGTGTTGGTGAAGCTAAGAGAAAGAAGCTTGTTTTGTGTTGTGATAACTTTATTGTATTGATACGATCTCTTTCCTGGAACCCTTATACAGTTCACGAACATGCCAGTTTAGCAGCGTGCACTTGCAGGCATTCTGAACAAACTTTGTTGAATCAGCCCCAAGAGTCTGCTTTCTGCGTAAATGAGATTGAAACCACATATAGATCCCAATAATACACAAAGAAATAATCGAATACGCGACCGCATATGCATACAACAACATGCAACATTATGTAAACGCATAAACGTGTAGCCCGCTTTAATTGATTACGTGATACTGATCAATTGTCTCATGACTTAACTAACAATTCATTGTCTCACGTAACTTGAATACTTGTCTAAATACAATAGCCCTAAACAACTTGAGTCTTCCACGCCGGACAGCAATGTTACCTCAATACTTAGGACGTGAAGTGTGGAAGGGAAATTGGTACGGGCTGCAGCAGAGGCAGATTAGGTTGGAGGGAGGGAGGTGAGGTTGTGGAAAAGAGATGAGTGGGAGAAAAATATGTGTGTGGAGACAGGGACGGCGTTCAGGGGATGGTGAGACGGTAAAGGTGGAGGATTGGCGAGGTCAATCAGGTGGAAACGGACGACTAAGGTGTTTTTAGTTAGGAAAATGGCGAAGGGCGGTCAGTGCCGGAGAAAGATAAGAAAGAGGTACCGTAGAAGTAGCGGGAGGGGTGAATAAACGAATAGTAGCGAAAGGCCGGGATAGGACCGCGAGAATTGCGGCATGGTGTGATCCTCGGGCTGTGGATTGCAGGAGCCTTGATGATGGCAGTACCTTGGCATGCTGCTCACACGGTAGAATTTAAAGACACTACCCCCCTCTTCACTCCAACCGTTTCTTGCTCTGAAGCTCTAGAATAAGTTCTAGCATGCTTCAGCTCTATCTACAGATGCGGCTCATTTGCCGCCTTCTCTGCTCTTTTAGACTCAGCCTAAGGCCTGCACTCTTCTAGATCCACTGGCTGCTTCCTGATAATTTTAAGGTCCTCTACAGCATATTTATTTGTTTCAATACGCTTTTGTTCCAATTATTGGCGCATATTCTCAGACTTCATGAGGTTTTCTACATGTTCTGACGATCCTTAATATTTACGAGCTGACATAGCCATTCGTTGCTCTTCGGCCCTTTCCACAGCAGCGATTTATTTCTCTGCGTTGTGCTGCATTTCTGAAATAGAACTCTTCTTCTTTTTCCGCCTTGGTGACAAATTTTCATCATTCAATCTGACCTCTAAGAGACGGCGAAAGCTAATGCGATACAGTTACAAGCCCTGGAAATTCTGTTCTGCACTTATAAGGTCATCTTATTTTTATTTCGCTTCTGTTCTCGAAACATTCGTCTCCGTTTTGAATTCATGAATTATTTTGACCTATTTCTGGCTTAACTACTCGACCTTAAAGTACTCTTACACCCCTCCACATGGTTTTACCCTTTCTTTGTATTCACACTTGAACTTTTCTATCAATAATTTAAAACGGTCTTAGCAGTGTTTTCTATCTGTTTGCTAAAAAATTGGCTCTGCTAATTCGCTGCGCTACTTCCGTGAATCCTAACAAGGAAATTCCGTGTTTGGGACCATGTGCATTTGCAGCCTAAAACTCCTTGAGAAGAGCGATTTAGAGGACGCCTATAAATTTGAGACGGAGTATGGGGTTAAAATACTAGTTGGAAGTTCCTGACTATTTGGACCAGCGATTGCTTCAGTGTTTTTCTCATCTCCTATCCATTACGCACAGGACAGCTCTTGACCTTGAGTTGTTGGATTTTCAGTAAGGAAATGAAAAGGAAGTATGGTGTTCAATGCAAACAAGGAATGGAAGGGGATTTCGTGTGGAAGGTGAAAGGGTGTTACCGGAAATTTACATCGAATATTTAAATGTTTATTTTTAGACACTTATTTCAAGAACACCACCCTCGCTAATTGGTTTCAGAATCGTTTTTAAATGGCCCGGAATGTAAAGAATATGTTTTGGCGCCAACTGAGAAACGGTCCTGACTTGAGGAAACGTCTTAAAAAATGCAAAAAGATTCAAATTGAGAAAATGAAAAGTAATCAGCGCTATATCTATCTCTGCCCCAGAGGAACTAAAAGTATCTATTATGATATACTCATAACTCCAGCTTGGCTTATATTATATGCTCATTATTGCCCATTATTTTAACTTCTGGTCTTTCTTTACCAACCATCGGCGGCTGAGAATGCGATTATCTAAGATATTTAAGAGAAATAATCTCTTCCGCAGCTCAAATTTCAATTTTCCATATTTCTATTAATAAATTGTGTACGGTAGTCAATTATATATAAAAGCCTAAATTCCATACAAAAACTAATTAAAGAGTCATCAAGAGGCTAGAAAGCCTCCTAAATACTGAATTATTGACGTAATTTAGCTGTTCAGGAGTGAAATATCTGCATTGCACTTAATTAATTTCATTATTACGCTTTTCAAACTTATTAAAAAAGCAAAATATTATGATGCTACAGAGGTAAACAAGTATATTTTATCCGAATCAAATAAAAAATATGTGAGGGGACCTCTTGTGCAAAGTCAATGGTTTTTGTGTCCTTTTAGGAACCCTGGAGAGCTCTTCAAATATTTATTAGCTTTCGGGTATTCTGTAACTACATTTTTCATTTAATAATTCGTTTATTTGGTACAAACAGTAAGCAAAAAGGTATAAATGGCAAGTTTCACAATAATATTCTATTAATTATGGGAAGAGTTACTCTAAATGCATTTCTAAAGGCCAATTAGTAGGACGGCGCTTACTTCTATGTCATAGCTGATTCTATTCATGCTCAAGATATGAGGTTTTCCATTTTAACATTTTCTGTACTTTGCATGGCATCGATTACATTTACTTATATTAAGATGACTTTTTTCTTCAATAAAAATGAGATTTACACAGTATATAGATGCTTTAAAATTCAACCGAATACACGATCGTCGTTTTCCTCGTTTTTTATTGTGGAAATTATTTTGCTTAGCGTAAGTATGTGCGTTTTTAGATTCAAACAACACGAAGCAGTATATGAATAAAGATTAAGAAAATCAAGAAAGGGCCAGAGAAGAGACGGACTGATGCAGTCAGCGATGAGAAAGGACATGAAATAAGTATATATACCTATTTTAATGCAGTCGTTGGATGAATTTTCTGAGCCTAATGGAATCGTAGCCGAAGCATTGATGTCAAACGGTTTCTCCAGATTTACACAAATCTCAGTTATCGGATGTCTACTTCCAGTAAATTCTCATCAGCTTACAAAAACTTACGACGCGCGGAGTTCCAACAGGAAATTTTCTACTTAATATATGTGCTCTGGACTCTACCCCATCCTACCCAATTTGGAAAATGTGCTTCTAGAGCCACGAAAACCCAGGGATGAGCTTTGTAGTGCTTTCAGAGTACATCTGGAACATCAATTAGGACTGCATTTATATACGCTATATTGCCCATAAATCTTTCAAACTGTTAATTGAACAACAACTAAAGAGCGTTTGTTCTAAGTTTTTCATGTACTTGATATAAAAATTACGGTTTGACATTTGCTAAATGTCAAAAACTTCTCTAATATCACCCTCAGATTGATCTCACCGAAGCCATTGATATCACAAAAATTATATCTCCTTGAGTTGTAGACCTCGATGCTTCGATTTTTTCAGAAAATAAAGCAAGCACAAGGGACCAATGGAGGTTTATGTTCTACAAAATTCATACCGATCGAGCAGAAAATTCCAGTTTACGATACTCGAGGATAATTTGAAAACTCAGGCTGCAGAGAGTTGCAGATTGGTCAGATAGAACGTTTCTCAATTCCGAAGGGCGTCAATGGAACAGTTAAAAAAATATTGGCTACAGACCCAAATTTGCATGTATTTAATCATCCATTGTCAAGGTCTAGAGAGCCAATAATCTAACTAGATCTTTTTAAACCAGAGTATAACCAGATGGGGGGACTAAATTTAAAAGAATCTATTATTTGTTAAGGAAGTGTATTTAAAATCCTTATGGTATCATAGTATCATTTGAACCTGCTTTCGCAGAGATTCTGGCCTGAAATTGGACACAAACTAAATTTATATAACCATTATTTGTCAATGAATCCCGTAGTTACAAAAAAGGGCACATGTTACATTCCCATCACAAAGCGCAAGTTTCCCTTTTCAAATTCATACGAGCATGCATTGTCGCGGGGACAAAAATAGGAGACTACGAGGAAATAATCTTCCCTATTCAAAATATTTATGTCTGCTGACAGCTACTCTCAAAAATGTCTTACTTCCTCCGCCCTTTGTTATGCCTCTTCATTATGCGCAGGTATAATTCCTCTTCATCCACTATTTCCTGAACTATTAATCGTCAAAGAGGATCAAGTATGTAATTTCACAAAATACATGGAATTTTAGTGAAAAAAAACCTTCTCAAGTTTTCTCAGAGATATATCGGGAAGCTTAGGGATTCAGGGGTCTCCAAATCTAGGAATCGTCGTTCGAAACGACAAAAAATTCATAGATGTGCCTTCTACTTAATCAAATGGTAATACTGCTACAACTTTAGACTTAGTGTAAGATGCGAATTAAATATAGTAAATTTCCAGTCTTCAGTGTTGATGGTATTCTTGGCAAAACTTGTCAAAATGGACTGTTTCAGAGAGGAAATATCCTCCCATGATATTAGTTTGGTACAAAAAGCCTTTTTACTACCATGAAGGGGACGAGTTCAAAAGAAAGTGGTGTTTAGCTTTCAATTGTCCGAAAATACCAGAATTACTGGACAGATTTCGATGTTAATGGCCTTAACGCATTGGAAAATGTACATTAATTCTATTAAAATTGTTTCAGATAGTAGAAATCCATTGATAGGGTTCCAGACAAGGTTTAGAGTTTGAGTGGAGATACTTCAATGTGAAATAAAAGGAGGATATTTTTCTGCAAATCATCGGTACCTTTTTTTCTTAAATTTTAACTAGATAATTTGTCTCATATTTCAAAATCACAGATGAAATTCATATCTTCTACAGCAATTAGCATAACATGACAGTGTAAAATATTTATATATAATAATTTTGCATTCTTCATGTCTCTTAAGGTTCAAATATCATACTCGTAAGTTTCTTAGAGTTGAATATATTACATCAAATAGACAAAATGAAAATTTTACTTCCGCATCTTGACAAAATTTATAGAATTCAGGGATGTTTCTTGAGATTGAAGACTTCAAGAAATTCCGGATCTATACACTTTACACAGCACTCATACATCAATGCATTTATCGAATACAAATTGATAGTTTCATCGTATGGAGTTATTCTATGTTTGATTTAAGTATTTTTGTTTAGAGAAAAATTAAGTTTTGTAAAAGATTTAGTGTAGCTTCTAAACGAAATAAGAATTATTTGAACGTTACAATGGAATTCAAATAAACCTCAATAATCATATCTACGTGAGTAGCGGAATAAAAGCGAGTTTCACAACATACCACCCTTTATTTTAACGTGAAACTTCATTTTACATTGTAAATATTATATCGAAAAAAACACATTTTTAACTCTGATTAAAATTATTCATTCAATTGACATAAGAAAAGTTCAAAAGTTTCGACAATACCCGCGAGGGAAAAAATGAGTGAGCCATTTCTGCCTAGTATCAAATTCACTCAGCGAACAATATTACACCCTAATGGCAGACCTCATCTATCATGAACTACAGAACTCAAAATTTATCTACGCCCTGAGTTTAAACCTACAAAATTATTAAAATACTCTAGTATCATTGACACGCAGCACAAATGACAACACCATGTAGAAAAATGAGCGATTACCTCTAGCTCCACTACATGCGTTTACATATCAAGGTCAATTTTACTTCAAAGTAAATCTGATTAGGATGATTTTTTGGCAATGAATAGTCGGTAATAAGTTTGGTAGCATATCTTGCATAAAGTTTCCCCAACTCTACAAAAAAATTCGCAGACAGCCTTATTGGCAACAATTTGGATGAAATAAGAACCAGTGCTCTTCAGAATTCTTACGATGAAAGAACGGAATACGAACTTGTCATTGGTATTGAAATTTATCCCTTTGCAAAAAGAAAACACCTTCTGAATAGTAAGATGACAAATTCTGTACCTTTATCATGATACATAGTTTGTATGAAGCCCACTAAACATGTGTGTACTGGACGCCTTCTCAAAATAGGAAGGAGGAGTTTATTTTTCATGGCGATAGCGTACGGGCTGCTTTTAGAAGCACTACTGCATCTCCTGCATGATATTCTGATTTTTGATTTGATAAGTGCCTTTTATTGTTGTTGCTCTTTCAAATCCAATTTAAACATTTCTTTATCGAAATTTCCTATTTTTAATTTATATCAGTAGGTGGAATCGATTTGGTTCTTTAATGTTTGAAAAGTGTTGGTTCGGCTATCCCCGGTGTATGCTAGACGTTTCAGGATAATGGTAATGTCACTCGTGTGCCCAAATGGCTGGCTCAAAGCCTGTCAGCAGGCATGATGCATTGGACATCACTGCTGCTGCGCATGCCTCTGGGTTAAGACCGCTCGAACCGTCTCGTATGTCTCCATTGCCCTATCAGCCACGTTCCGCGCCACGTCGGTTACCACTGCGTAGGCGTCTGGGTGTCAGCCCCCGAGGGTGGATATAGGGATAGGCATGAGCCCGCTTCGGGCGGCGGTCGCGATAAAATTCATATCTTCTATACTTTGCAGCCTTTGCCGCTTTGAGGGATGTGAGCGGGTTAAAGGTGCGCACTCTCCTGTTGGATGGCGCGAGTGGGTTGACAAAAGTGACATCGAAGAAATCCGTGCTCCAGTGCTCCCATAGCCCTGATGTCCGGCCTTGTACGATGAAGGCCGTCCCTCGGCTCGATGGCGGGGTGACGAGCAGCTTTCTGCAGGTCCTGGGAACCAAGTGAACTTGGCGGCCATGTCTTCGAATTCTGTGGCCTCCGTGAACACAGTGCAGGAGATGATCCCGAATCAGAATCAGTAGGTACATACCTTGAAGAAAATCGGAAAATAAAAAAGTTCCTAGTGCACCGCGGCCAGCCTCGCTGCCAAGCCTGATAGTACATACAACATTTTATATCGAGCCTGGTGTGAGTCGGCAGCAACGTTCTTCTGGAAGGACGATGATGATGGACGAGGTTGCCTAACCCCGCATCGCACTCAGAAGCAGATACCCGGCGAAGAATTCGACGTCAAGCATATCTGAAAACGCAAGCAGGAGCCTTCCTCACTGCACACCCTTCTGTAGTCAGCCGAACGTCCAACGGGATGTGGACAGCGATGCTAGGCCGTCACCTGGGAGTTCGCATGTTTGACGACTCTGCTCCGCTGCGGTGCGCTGAGTGCCACAGGCCCGCAGATCCCTTAGGAGACCATGCAGCGGACCTTTTTACAAAGGTCTCGTGGACCAACCGGCACACAGCAGTTGTAAGAGCACTTGGGCGAAAGCTGTTCAAGGCAGGAGTTGGCGTCCAATACGGGTAAAATACCTACTCCTGGACTGAATGCGCGACCCGCGCATATTCTGGTGCACCCGCGGTCCGACGCACTGAACACCTATCCCCTCTCCCGGTGGCCTACGACATCACCGTATCCTCGCCATTCCAGGAGTGCTACATGTCAATCGGAGCACGAGAAGCGCGAGCCGTTGCCGACGCAGCAGAGAACGGAAGAAGAGGGACCTAGCCACGAAAGTGGCTGCCATTCCCGCGAGGTCCTGCCCGGACGATCAAGGTCAGGATGGGATTTTGTGCCGCTGGCTTTTGATCGTTAGGATCACCTTCTGAGACAGCATCGAAGGTCATAGAGAAGTACGCGGCAGCGGTCGCGTCTGTTCTACGGGGGGAGTGAGCCTCGTCTGTATGAGAAACTCAGTTACGCTATTTGGTCCACATGTGCGGCGTCTGTAATATGTCGTGCCCCGCAAACGCAGAATTTGGCCACCCTATTCTAAATTAATTTTGTTTGACTTCAACGTTACGTTACTGTCTCGCAGTTCAAACAGGCCTCTGTCACGAAAGCAACGCAAGCCGCCGCAGGCGCGCCACTCAAGCTTACCGCAACAAGATCCAGGACCTTGAGCGTAAGCTCTCCAGGCGCCATGTACCACATCTGATAACCCGTCACGCCAGCCGAATTTCACATTCCAACTCTCGACTCCCTTGGAGCGGCATCCCCAGCCACTGCTTCGTTTCTGGAGACGTTCATTCCGCAGATTGCGACCAGACATAACACCTCTGATGCCACTATTCGCTCGCGAATATATCAGCGCCTCAGTTGTGTTCTGTGGTCCTCGGTGGCTATGGCCATCATTGTCCGTGCCCCACTGCACGTGACCGATGTTACCCATCCAGTTCTTAACTCAATAGTCGGTCAGAGAGTGTACACTCTAGGAACATCATGAGTAAAAGAACAGCGTAATGTGTTGCGAATACAAATTAAAGTGATGAAGTAATTTACTTATTCCTATTGCACCCTTCAAATCTAATCTGCGTCATTTGACATTCTAGATAATATACTTGATTTTATGGGGAATAAACCTTCACGAGATTTCACTTTGTACTGTCTCATGTTCAAGAGGGCACCATAGCATCCTCAAATGGAAGCAACAAATTCATCGAGCCCTCACATACTTAGGGATTTTTGAAGTTCCCGGAGAGAACTCAGTGAGGCGTTTAGCTATAATCGATACGGTTAGTAGCTGCAGAAGAACTGCTGTCGACCACTACACCGCATAAATCACGTCTATACAGATCCCACTGATGTATTAATAGTAATAATACAGCCAAGTTGAAAGTCTCGGTGAAAACCAGCAGCAGGAGGCGCCTGCCAACCACACTGGGACGACGAAGTATGGACTTGTTCCCCAAATTTCGATGACCTCATCACCGCCGCAGTGAGGCTCCAGATTTGCTGCCTCGTATTCCTCAAAGGACCCGGTGCAGACTTGCTCTTTCCACATCCCTCCGCCGACTTGGAAGTGTCTGCGGTGCACAGCACCACCGCAGACATTGTGTTACGACGCTACCTTGGCCTGCCCGTTTTCGATGACTCGCTTTCTCTGACTGCGAGAAGTGTAAAAGCCCGATGAACAGCTTAGGACACCAGGCAGTGGACCTGTGACCCGCGGGTTTCGGCCTCAGGCACCGACAGGACTTGCTCCGCAACGTCATTGCCGGCCGTATCCCCTGTGCAGCAGGCCTGGAATGCCCAGGTATAGGTCCCGTTCCTCGTGCCAAGCAGTTTGCTGCGACCCGCTGACATACTGGTCCACCCATAACCAGCTCCCGACGGCGCAGTCGTCCGTCCGATCGCCTTGGATGTCATGGTTGTCTTTCCATCCAACGATGACGTACGAGCAAAGGCCACCCGGGAATTGAGCGGTGCCGCTGTAATTGCACACCGCAACCAGGTGACTAACCTGGAGTGAAGACTGCGGCATCGAATATCGTCGCCCTCAGCCAACCCCACACAGGCCCCCAATTTCGAGTTCCAACTGCTAGCCGTCGACTCTCTGGGTTCGCGTTCCCTTGCAACCGTCTTCATACAGGGGTTCTTGCCGCGCATTGCGAAGATGTTCAACACATCCGTTGGAGTTATGTGCACACGCATATATGGGCGCATTACTTGTACAATCTGGTCGTCTAGTGCACAATTTTTGTCGCGCCTGTCGCTGCACGTGGCCGAGGTGGACCACCCGGTTAGCTCTTAGCTAGCAATATAGTCGGTTCCTGCAACGGACACCTGTAGTACTAGTGCCATAAAATTATCTTTACGGTCTAAGCAAGTGACGATTTATTATCTCTCCATCTGGATCTGAGTAACCCGTAATCCTCGTATGATATTGTTTGACGACCACCCCTCACAGGAATAAATGTTACCGTACATCATGACCGATTTGGTCCATCCAGTTAGTTTAAACCGGATTAGTCGGTCAGTCGGTCCACACTAAATAAGTCATGAAGGAGGAAAGGTGACCTTTTAATGTAAAAATGTGAAGTGGGGAGAGAGACTCTCTGGCCCAGCCGTAGGCGGTATTACTGAGAGCTGTCGCTAGTGATACGGCACGTATTTCGCGATGATTCGTCATTACAGCCGTATATCGGAGGACGAACGATGAGACACGTGTACGCAGGGAATGAAACTCATGGAAGAAGTTTAATGGATTCAGTATCTACTGGGGACTGCGCACGTCCTAACTATATGGCTAAGATCTAACCGGATGCACCTCGTCGTCCATGCGCATCGGGGCTCGGGACAACTCAGAATGACGGTGTCGCTGGATCTCGTATGTAGATGGTAGAATTTTCTTCTGGTCCCCCCTTTGTCCTTGTTAGAGTGGGTTATGGTTCAGCCGTCCCCTGGAGATGTTCTTAGTCTTCTAGCGTAACTCACTACCTGTATGGTTCAGGTTTTTGAACACATTAAATGATTCCCCCCCGTCTCCCACGCCTTTCAGCCATGAAGTTGCGAAGTATGTACGGTACTGTATTTCTCTCCCCTAAAAATCAGATGCACTATGCATTATTTCTTTTAAATTTTTTGAAATTTGTCCCCACGTTTTAATTAACTATTTTTACTGCCTGAAGTATAACGTGCTCAGGGTTGTCCACGCCGCGACCTTTTCTCACTTCCTGCACCGGGAGATCTACCAGAAAATCAAAGAGCTTGCCTTAACTACCCAAGCCTGGACCCAAGCCGGCCTCCCGATCCGTACCTGCCTACATGTGTACTTTGACCGCCTGCCGCCGCGCTCTCGAGCGCTTGTACCAGATCGGCAACGCACGGGTCCGGTTCCATATGCATCGAGTCTGCGACTCCGCCTGTCTCCTTGCCCACGCATTCAAACTCTCGGATCCCTCACCTTGCTACTGCGTCGGTCTTTAAGGCGCACCGGCCTGCCTGTTTATTCCGACTCCCTCCAAAACCGCTGCCAGCACTGCCACCAGCCTCAGGATCCCTGGAGAGCCCATGCAGCTGACTACTGCTCGCACGGATTCGGCCGCCTCCACCGACACCACCACCTCGCAACGCCATCGCCTCCTAGGTTATGCGCGCCGCTGGGCTCGATTGCCGGTTTCAGGCCCCCATCTTCGTCCCCGGGACGGAGCTCCCGCCCGCCCACCTCCTCGTCTACCCCCTACCCCGCAGGTCTGCCCGCAAACGACGGGCCGCAGAAATTGAGCATATGCAATGCTCGCCGTAGACCATTAAGCGTCCCCATGATGGTGCCATCGCCCGCATACCACTGCGCATGACGATGTTCGTCGGGACGCTTATGCAAGTGACACTATTCTCCGGGCTGATAGGGGCCGTGGTCAGCAATGGAACCATCCGGAGGGCATCCGTTCCGGGCCTGTGGCAGTTGCATGCAGCCCGTGCGATGGCGGCTTCCGCAACGCGGGGGTAGAGGGCGACTGTCTTCTGAAGGTGGAGCAATAGGCCGAGCCGGAGCACGGTGGAGGGCGCGGAGCTGTGCGATTCTGCCAGGGTCATTGACATCAGCCAACGGGGCATCATGGAGGGCGCGCATGGCCTTGCCACAGCGAGCATGAGCGCAAAGTGCTTCCGCGCGGCGGCACCGCTTGACAGGGCTGGAGGGAAGCGGAGAGCCAGTGTTGGGGCCTTTGATGACCAGCCACGCGGCTCGAGCATGATGTGCGGTGAGGGCATGAGTGCAGAGGCGTCGCTTATTAGGAGCCAGTCCGGACGCGCCAGAAGCGATCGCGCAGCGCAGCCCGCTGGCCTTTCTCATGATATCAGCGTTCCTCCCCATGCAAGTAACAACGCGTGACATCCTGACCTTGGTTCAAGTCGGCGGTGGGTGGAGGATATGCAAGCGAGTAGCTTGCGAGCGCGGGCGAGGGTGGCGGGATCAGCGTCGGCCGGTTGGCCAATGAGCTTCTGTGCTGTAGGGGGGTACTGCGCTGCAGGGAGGCTGATGACGTGAGGACCACTCGGATCCGTGATGGGGAAGCTGCACCGAGTCGAGGGGAGCATCGTTGTAGCGGAGCCAGGACGGGAGAAAGACGCGAGACGACTAAATAGGGCGCATTCATACCCGAGAGCGGCAACAGGCGGGGCGATGCGGGCGAAGAGGGCGGGGAGTTCGCGCCTATCGGGGTTGGGGGGGTAGTGGGGAACATCTGGATCAAGATACTGTACCGTTCATGTTTTACAGTATTGAGAAAATTATCTTGTCGAATAGACACTAGCAATTTTAACACCGCTTCTTTATTTCCACAATTCGACAACCAATGATTTGATTCACTTTGGAACGCACCCCAAGTTTCCCCCCTCTACTGCACAATACGGTACCAGCACAAGCAAACAAGCGACAGTGGAGGATACTGCCAATCGATCAAAACTACTGCACGGCATGAATGAAAACTTTTTTTCGCCGCATTTCGTTCCTATCAAGAGCGGAACCACGATGGTCACAGCGGTGGTCAAAGCGGGCCACATTCCTCCAGGGGTAACATAAGGTCGTCGCGCAACAGTCATTCTTACGAGCATACCAGCGTTGTCTTATCACGCTTTTTGCGATTATGGCAAGTAATTTCGGGGTTATCACACTCAGTAATCTTTTCTAGCTCTCAAACTTGACGAAAACGGGCGACGACCTGTATTCGCTACCCACTCCTCCTTCACGAAAATACTCTGACAAAACAAAACTGCAGCGCCAATTCAACATGCCTGAACGATGGAAGCAGTCCGGACCTAGTAGACAAATAGCCGGCCCAGATCACAAGCTGTTGATACCTATCGTTTTTTCTCATCTGCGTGACAGGTCAGCGAAATCGAAGTACGTTTATTCCATGGTTCAGACTGGGAATGGCTCACTTCCTCATCAGTGCGCTTTGAAAGGCCCCTAAGTATATTTCCCAGTGACAAAGGCACATTGGAAATAAAGTTTTACTAATTGAGTCGCAGTTGTTACGGGCAGTCTTTTCGGCGCCCACACAATCGCAGCGATGCCAAAGTGTAAATCAGCAGACTGGTAAATTCACTAGTGCCCCCCGTTTTCCTTGACGAACGGGTTATGGTCGACCGTTATGGCGGGCGGGATGGAATTGAGGTGCACTTGAAGATGTGCCGCTTCGAGGATCCACGACCCTATTCAACTTTGGAACCCCATCGTCCATTCGATTTTGTAGTCCCATTGTTAGTTTCCGGTAACCTTCCGCGAAGCTGACTGTACAAGCTATCCAGCTTCCCGATATTTTGGATGAAATACTCCCCGTAGCGGCTCGATTGCCTGGTATCGGAAATGTGCACAACGTCCCTCTCGATGTGAAAGCCAACGTCAGAAGCCGTCTTGAAGACCCCTTCAAGGGGAGGCCCGGCAAAATTCCCGCAGATGGTCCAACTTTTGTGCTTCAATGCATGGAGATGGCTCCTGAAAGTATCCTCTTCGACATCCATCAACGCAGCGAGCTTTTCAATCTCGATCGTCGTATACAACTTCAAGTAGGAGCGAATCTCCGGCAGCAACAACTGCGACTGGACTTCTTCCATAAACAACCTGCTTTGTAACTTGGCAGCTTCCATGTAGCTATCCTCAATAACTGAGTAGTCTGGAGGAGCGGGACATATGAATTTTGGCTTGCATAGTTAAACAGATCCTCGAAAGCTTGCGGTTCTCCCTGACGCAATCGGGAGAGGCGATCACCTGCTTTCTCTCGCACCAAGGCCATCATGCTTTCATCGACTTGTATTGGTTGCAGCGCGATGCATAGTGCAAGTAATGCCAACATTTGATCGTGACGTTTGTTGATTTGCTCGTATTGGTAGCTGCGCGTATGATTGTGCTTGATGCGGCCTATTTGCAAGACAGTTGCAGAAAATACACGGATGGCATCCTCATAGCGGCGCAGCATGATGTAGCAGAAACCCATGTAATAATAGATGGAAACATGGCAGGCAGTGACATGCGTGAAGAGGGCGCTTGGAAGCTCAAAGTCAAGAGGCTGCAGAACCATTAGAGCTAGCCTATAGTCCCGAGTAAAGTGTTGACTCGTAGCAGACCAATGATGGAAAAGTAGCCAATGTAGCGATAAATTGGGAGGGTGCTGATATCAAAGGTTTCACTGTCGGGATCGCTTGAACCGCTCGGTTCACCACCACTGATCAGCCAAGGGATGATGTTGGATTTGTTGACAAGATAGTGGAAAGGGACAAAACGGTCTGCACGTTCCAAATGAGTGAGTTTTCCCGTAGGTACTCGATCTCTTCCGGGGTCTTACTCTTGAGCCTCGCCCTGTATTGACACCAGCTTTCAAACTGATATATAAATTCGTCAATCATGTCCCACAGCCAGGATGCAGGCAGGTCATGATCGATCATTCCATCCTTGATGAAAAGGTCAAACAATTCGCAATAATTACCCCATCCCTCAACCTCTGTGCCAAGGTAGGTTGGACCTTTGAAAACAAATGACGGTAGTACAACTCCTTGTATAGCAACAAAAAGGTCGGGTCATTGTCAAAATAGTCTGCAGCCAAGTCAGGCGCAGGCCACGGTACTCTTGAAGTATCGATCGGTGAGGCGAGAAAAAGTTTGTTCGTACAGACTGTGCATTTCAGCAGTGTTACGATCCAAGAAGGTTTTGTGTATATAGGTAAGAAACTGGCCAATTACCTCCGGAACCTCACTAAACGTGCCAGCCGTACGTTCCTCTGCAGCCTCGATATCAGCATCCGTGAAGGTCATTCGCGGAGTGCTGCCGCGTCGCCAAGATCCATCCATAGTGACCATAGGATCCGAGCGGGTAGTCAAAAATGAACGTCTCGAAATCCCGCGCTGTGATTAAATTGGTTGTACCGGAGATTTGCGGATAGCCGCTTGGGAAGCTGTGCGGGGGATGAAGTTGTTGCTCAGTAGGGGATGCGCACTTGACGTTCACAGTGGCCACACGATACACTCTTGGTCTGGGGATAGGGATGGCGGGTAGACTTTGACGACATCTGCTTCAAGGTTGGCGCGGTGGCGTGTGGCAGGTTTGCAATAAAACTGCGGATTGTTTCCGGCGGTGACTGCGGCCGGTGGAAGGAATAGACCGAACGGTCCAATGGTGGGATAACTTGGCCCAGCTTGGCCCGTCGTCGAAAACGGTGCAATTTGCGACTTTTTATATTTATTTTCCCGTGTAGGCCTAAAAGTCTTGAAAAATAGGACCGAGACAGCTGTACCGAACCACTTGATCTGTCCTGTCCTGTCCCGTCCTGAACATTACAGTACTAGAATAATTGTAATTGTATCTACCGTGCATTCTGAGCGCTGCATGCAAAAGTCTGCTCCAGTACCGTACTGTACATGTAAAGTACAGTATCGTACAGTACAGCGCAGTACAGTGTGTACAGTACAGCTTACATGCATTTCACACTTGTGGAAATCATTACTTCGTTGGATCCCAAGAGTAGAGCAAAACGACGAAAATGATACACAAAACTAACCTAACCAACTGGCAAACTTGAAACCATCCTTGCGAACAACTTTTCTACCTCCATTCTTCCCCAAAGCCGACTAAATCTCCATTCCCGGAATCCAAAGTAAAAATAAGCGTCCCATCTCCAAGTCAAACGCAATCAATGCATACCCGTCATGCAGCCCTCCCCTCGTCCACAGCGACAAATTGCAACCAAACCTTTGCACCAAACACCTGTTCCACCTCCGCCTCCACCAATTCAACCAAGTGGTTGATACCCTTACCACTGACCTTGCCCTCCAACCAAACCGACCACCACCACCTCCCGTCTCCATAGCCAACACATTACCACCCCACTTCTCCACGACTCGCCCAACAGCCGCGACAATCCCAACCGCATCCTTGGCCTCCACTCCAATTCTCCACACCTCCTCCACCAATCTCACACTAGGCACCAAAGTCTCCCTAACACTAACACAACAATCCGGCAACTTGGATCGGATATGACTCAACAAATGCGTCGGATTCGAATGACTAGGCAAACGAGCATGAGCAATCATAGCCATATCACTGCCAAGAAGCGACATACGAGACCTAGTAACATGCGCTTGTGCATTTGCAAGCGTGGATGTAAAGGTGTGAATCAGGCCCACGCGGTCAGGTCCAAGCACTGAGACGATGACATCGGGAGGATGTGAGGAGAGTGACGGCGCGGTTAGTGGAGGAGGCGCGTGTGCGATTGGGATGTCGTAATGGAGGCATGGGGAAGCGCGGCGGCAGTGGCGGAGCGACGGATGGCGGGATGGGGACGAAGGGCCGGCTTTGCGAGACGGAGGAGGGCACGCATTGGTGGCAGTGAGGTTTTGTTGGTTGATGGGAGTGTGGATGGAAACGTGAAAGGTTTGGGGAGTGTGAAGCGAGTGTTTGAAGTTTTCTTGGGTTGATGAGGTGGATTCGTGTTGCGGTCGACGGCGGGAGCTAGTTACAAATTGTACAGTATTGTACAATTTGTACAGTATGTAGTGTACACACTGTACGCGATGTACACACTGTACGCGACGGAAGGCTGTAGAAGGATGTAGGATTTTTTGGAAAATTCAAGGCGTAGGTAGTCATTGGAATTTGAGAGGCCATCTGGGATGCCAGGCGAGTAGGTTTCGAATACTGCAGACCATCCACATTGTACAGTACAGTACAGTACAGTACAGTACAGTACAGTACGGTATGTTGTCACTGGCGCCTCAAAATACTATACACTAAGGTATTGTACTGTGCTGTACTGTACTGTACGGTACGGTACTGAATGGCCCAGCAGTGGCGGTACTATAGAGGAAAACTCGGGAGGCGGATAGAAGCACACCTTTGCCCTGCTGGCCCCATTTCTGCCAGCAGGGCAACTGCCACCCAACTATCGCATGCGCCGTACAGTACTGTATACTGTACTGTACTATACCGTACAATACTGTACAGCAATTTATGGTACAAGACTGTACGGTTGACAATGCTCACACGGTTTAGCCTCAAGCATCAAAATCTTTCCGAGCACATCTCTTTGTCCTCCCCCCTCGCTGGTCAAACACACCACTCACGTCCCGACTACACTACCTCCCCACACAACTCCCAAAATATTAGCTGCATCTTTACTTCTGCGCCTTCCGGTCCTGCGCTACAACTGATAACTATGAGCAGGCGCGTCCATTTGGCATCGACTTTGCATATCACCTCAACTTGATCTCATACCCTACCACATTTTGGTTACGGAGCATCGCCGTTTCTCAAGTAAATCTCCAGACTGCAGAGGGGGGCTGTCATTTCCAACCAACTAGTGTGCTCAATACAGACATGTCTGTATTTTTAACCGCTGCTACTCTCCCTGCGACGACGCCACCGTCTTGTTCACATCACGCCCATGCTCAGCATTGGCAGCATCCACAGCTCTTCGCACTCTCCGTCGGCTATCACCTTCGATTGCCTGCACTATCCCGTTCAAAATTGCAAACGACCCGCAAATTTGCACCGTCCTCACCCAAAATGCCTTGGGTAACAAGATGGCAGTTATTGACTTGAACGCAGGTGCCCACGCCTTTGGCAATGCCGCGGGCACCAGTTTATCCGGTACAGACTTGTCCACAAACACCTTGAACAGCTCCCGTACGACTTGTCAGGGTTCATCAACTTGTACGTGCTCATGTTGTGTGGCACATGCGAAAAGTACCCCCACCACACCAGCTGTCAAGCTACCCAGTGCGTTTGCCACCACTGCATTGGTAACACTGCGGAAACGTTCCTCAAAGTAATCACTCATCTGATGAGACCCACACCGAAAACAATCTCCCGACCGCAACGAGGAACCAAACCCCGGGTCGCACGCCACGCGATCGATTCGACCCCTGCGTCACCACATTGCATGCTTCCAGAATACTCGACACAGGAGTCATCACCAAACCTGGACCGATTGCCGTGGAAAGTCGCACAGCACTCGTGAATAATGGTCTGAATACCGATCGGGGTCGACCTTGCGATCTAGAAACGCCCGAAAGCCTTTCAAGCCACCGATGTATGCGACACGTGCCGGTACTTGCACGTGCATGTTAGGAAAATAGGGTATGGAAACACCGGCAAGACTGTAATTAATGAGAGAGTTAAGGGCTGAGCGGTAGTAACATTCCACCGTGGCAGCCACCGTGACCGCCGCAAAGTTGACGTCATTGCTTTTTTGGGAGAACAATGGGGTGCGGAAGCGCTTTGTTTGAATACGAAGTTCCTCGGATAGGCCCTCAACAATGTCGATGGCGAGTGGAGATTGAGCGAGTGCTTTGCGAAACGTGTCCCGTTGCATGGAATAGGTGACACATTTGGGGGAAACGCATGTGGCGCTGGAGTAGGTTGGATCGCCGGCGGTAACATAAAGTGCGGTGAGGGTGGAACCTTGGTGACGACTGTCAAGCTGGCGATCGATTCCGTCGGAACCGCGACGCACTCGACGAGCGTCTCCTTGAGCGAGGATGATTAGACTGTCGGCCGGGGTGTCTTGGGAGATAATGGTGTCGCCGCGGGAATGGATCGTTTTTGTCATGTACTTGGCGAGGGATGAAAGACGAGAGGGGGTGGTGCGTGAAAACATGGGGCGGCATGGAGTTTATGAATTGCGTCTTGAGCCTCGGAAGGGGTGAGAGGGCCGGATGTTTGGGAAGAAGGTTGGGTGGGAGTTGGAGGGTGATTGTGAGAGGACTGTTGAGAGGCGGGAGAGAAGGAGGGGTCGAGGTTGAGGCTGGGGTCATGGTGAGCAATGAGTTAGAGGATCGGGAGGACGGAGGAGGCACGGCACGACGGGCGGAAAGGTACGGTACGATGGATTAGGGTAGATTGAGGTGCAGTGCAACGGTGGCAGTTGAGGAAAGTTGGAGAGGAATGAATGGAAGTGATTCATAGGGAATGGATTTATTGACATTTCGCCATTTGTGCACAGCCATATGATACTGGACTGGACCGTGCAGGCAGTATTGTACACACTCAATATAATTCATCTACTTCGCATCGCTAATTTTTCGGGGAGTACAGTACTATAGGCACTAACGGGCCTGCTTACAGTAACGAGCTATGTAACAACTGTCAGTCGTGTGCAATTATTACTTTTACTTCCAATTTGCAGTAGTGAATTAAACAACAGCAACGAGAAACACAAAACACATTTAATCAAACACTCAAGATAATGCTTTTGCCGTAGAATATGGTGTACTGTATACGTACCAGACCCCGCGTTCCCGTTCGCATTTGTACATTGTACATATGTATGTCTTCAGTAGCCGCCGTGAAAGAGATGATGAAGCCAAGAGGATCAGGTCAGTCAAAATTTGGAACAGACGATTTTCATAACATGGTTAGGGTGCTAGAGTCAAAACCCAAGCCACTCTAATAATCGAAGTATCTTTACTTTTTACGACTCGTAACAGATAGTTAGGGTCTGTTCTTCTTGAAAAGACCAATTTTGAAGGCTCATCTGCGCCTCGGACAAACACAAGCAGTTTAACTCCTCTCTATAACAAGAAATTATTGTTGAAGCCTTCCTCTCTGTAATAAGACATTATTGTCAAAGCTTCCTCAGGGTAACTTCGTTCAGATGACCGAGGGATAAAAAAACGAATTTAGAAATCTGAATCGTGATAAACAGTCTTCTGGATGCAATAAAATTGATATCCATTCTGAGTAAAGATTAGCATTCTGCGTTACTTGCAATTTGCTTGATAATCGTTCAAAGGTCGAGGGAAGGACTACAAGTATGACTTGACACGTGTAAGTGAGTGACGACCACATAATATAAAAGAAATTAGAACGAAGAACAACGACAATTTGCGCGTGGAACATATAGGACGAATAGAGGATGGAATGTGATAGAACCAGCGAAGACTAGAGGAACCAAATTTTGCAACAAACATTTCTGAGTTGATGGTTATATAACCCTGCTAAACCTGCTTTCATCGTACTCCAATTCCCTATTCGCAAGCGGTGATTTGTCGACCTGGCCTTCATTCGAGTTGCTTGTAGTTAAAAGATGCAGCCGTGGCATATTTTATATTAAATTGTGTAGTACCGCGTTGTCTACGGGCCTTCAGCCACAGTGTTCACAGTGAGGAGATGCAGCCATGACAACTAGACTTACGTTATTTGTAGATCACAGCTGCCGTACTTTAATCTGTAATATTCACCCATAATTATCCAATAATTCCAGTAGAGGTGTTAGGTTTAATATTAGTAACATAACAGAAGTCGTTTAGCGCCAAATTGGTGGATCTCAAGTGAATTATAGAGCAATCCCATCGAGTTTTGGAAATCAGCGAAAAAGGGAAGTTTTCCATTTTACCACGCGTTTTACGCCACTTCTATTGTCATAATGAAGCTAATTTTTACACCAGAGCTGAAACCGGGTGCTAAGACTCCAAGAATATAGCACCAAAATGAAGCCTTTTCATATGCCGAGCAAATAGTTGTTTCCATCTCGTTGACGGCTACTAAAATTTCCCGCGAAGTAGTAAAAAGTAAAATGTGAGACTCTAATATGCTCTTCCTCTACATGACAAAGACCGATTCACCCTTTTGACTTATCTCTGTCCTACATTCTTTGAGATGAGCCTGCAGTTCTCAACGAATACCATGCAAGCCTGCGGAGATCAATCCGCTCCACCCTCGCTTCTTCCATCTCCTCAACCTTCCTGAAGTTATACTCGAAAATTTCCAGGCAACTTACCAGGAGAAACGCACGGCGGCTGTAATTGCGGCTTGTAATTGAGCAGGAATATACGTTTCCGGAGATCCAGTTGTCGAATTACAGCTGAGGTCGCTTGGCTTTTTCAACAAAGTCGAAGAAATCTTTGATCGTTTTCAAAACAGCAGCCACTGATTCTCTCTTTGTCAACTTCCTAAATGTATGCATCAACCGAATAAATAAAAAATAGTCAATTTGCCTGGGCTTTTGCCGAGGTTAAAGCCCATGAACTTGAAAGAAGTAAGCGACTCTGATATTGGGACGATGGAAGCATTGTTGTATAATTGTATCACCATTACCGCTCTCATGGGTGATTGAGGGAAGCCGTCCAAATTTTTCGAAGTATGGCAACTGCTGAATGATAAACGGAAATTTCCCAGTTGGTCTGAGAAGAGCGCATGTGAGAAAAAAGTTGTTTAAAGTGCTGCAGAGGTTACTTCTTCAAAAGATTTATCAATTCTGGAAAAGAATAGTTTCAATCAGAATAACAGTGAGCTCCCACTTGGTCCTCACATAGAAAAAGACCAGCTAAAAAGCATATCGCTTCCAGGAAAACATAAACTTTATAGGCCGCTGTTGAGCTACAATAGGAACTTAAAGAGTACTCATAAGATAAAACGAGATATTGTTACTCTAAATGCTCCAGAGAAATGTTATATACGTCTGATAGTGTTGAATTACTCAGTTTTCATCCTTCATAAGCGTTATAAAAAGCTAGATCCAGAACAACACTAATGTCTTCCAGAGAAGTTCCTTCTGATCTTTGCGCCTTCTGTCCTCATTTCGCCACGTCGTATAGTTACTGGTAATGATCGGAACGATAATAGACGGTAGATCAGTCTACTGAGTCCTGTAAATGTTCCATGATCAGGCGTTTTATATTAAAGTACATTTTAACGTTTATAATAACGGAATGAATTCAAATAATGTACCCAAACTACCGTCAGGTGGCGTAATATTAATGTCAAATTTCTCAAGGGTTTCCCACAAAAGAACAGAAGCACCTCCGATAAAGACAGGTTCGGAAGAATGTTACACGTTCGATTCCTCTTAACCTTCGTCTAGCTCCCATTCCTCTGCAGCATTATTTAGATTTATATACTTAACATTTTACGATATTCCCCATCAATTACTTCGAAAGAATCTTGTAGATCTCAAAAAAATGTTCCATTTGCTTTGAAGAATGCCAAAGCTCTTTCTAAATCCTAACGTGAACACTACTGCGCTCGTCAAGAACTTTCTGTCTGTGTAATTGGTTCAAGAACAGTATGCGAAAATAATAGAACCTTAGGATGGATATCGTCAAAATTTTAATAGGGAATGCGGAGACCCGTCGATCTTGTAGTGTATTTCACACGTACAGAGTATTTCTCAGTTGATACATTTTTAATTGAAGCAGAGTTGTCCGTAACATTGATCTTATTACATGAATGGGAATTTCGAAGAATGCATGCCACATCTTCAAGTATTCGGCAGCGATTGCCTTAAGTGCAATAGGTGGTACAATTTTTTTGCATACCAAGCTGTAGGCCAATATTTCTAGACTCTTAAAGCGGCCAGGGCTTCGACGAATCCCGGGAAATCCAAGTTTTTCAGAGCGAAAAGACAACCTCTGCAGATATTGCTCATTATGTCTCCGAAGATATTCAATAAAATGCACCACTAACACTGTTTTTAAAAACTAAAAAAGGCCCTTTCGTCCGATTCTCCTTGTCTAAAATATTATTCAACATTAATGCACGATCAACCGTACGCTATTATACAAAATCTCTTCGCTATCCTTCTGATATCTGGTGAGTCCGCGCATTCCTGTATAATCCTTTCTCTGGATAAAGTATTAGTTCGTTTGTAAACCCTCATATATCTGGATAAATTACTTATGAGATAGCTGGAAGCGGGACTTAAAGAAACTATCATTTCAGGCGGGATATGGAGAGAAACAGTGTCTGCAAAGGCGAATAGCGCCCTCATCAGGGTAGCGATCAACTTTAAGGGCACGAATATGACGTAAGGCCCCTTGATTTGTAGGAACTTCACCATCAATGCTAGATTCCAGCAGTTACTCAGTCACGGAAAAAATATCTTCAGAGAGATGTTTTTGCATATTGAAAAATTCATGTTCAGGGATAGTGTGTTTGCAGAAGAGATGGAGAGTAGAAGCTTGAGTAGAATTAGAATTTTTGTACAGTCACGTGCTTTGAATAGAACCGGTGCTAAATGTAGGCGATGTTAAACTATAAAAAGTCCTCATTTTCACCTAATCCATCAAGATGAAGGCAATATTCAAAAAATATACTATATAAAGGATGATTTATGAAAAGATGCGCGATTGAAGGCTTTTGAAATTCTTACTTGACTATGTGGACCATTTCGCTGATACTATCGCACAATTCTACAAATTTATGAAGCTAATTTCATTCTTCGAAACGCTGAAATCAATACTACCACTGCTTATCCTAGACCGAAATTAAAGATGGGCACAGTTATAGAGGTGGAATAAATTGAATTCAAACTTTAGAAATAAGAAGTTTGTCGTTGCTTATCTGTGTGGAACTCAGGAGAAAGTAGTATATGATTCCATTTTCTTTGGGTTGAATTGTACGCTGATTCGTTAGGAAACCGTAGGGTTCTGGAAGCATGATCCCTTCATTAGTCTCTGACTGTTCTGAACTGCACGGAACTGCGCCTTTGCGTAATACAGATCCTTCAACGTATTTCGCGTCATGGTCAAGTGGCTTAATTACTTCTATGTAGAAACATTAGTAGTGGTAACTAATTTAATTGTCTACAGCTTGAATAATCCTTCAAACTGAAAGGAACCAAAGACATACTTGCACGATGATTGTTGGAGATAAAAAATCAAGAATTAAACATCAAACAAAGCAATAGTATAGATCTAGTTTCGCCAGAATTTTAAAGCGAGATACGGTCTCAAAGTTACTATTTCAATGATATTATAGTCAAAGTTCTTAAATCAGTATTAATATTGCTTATATCGGAGACATGCGTGAGTGATTATCGAGATCGTCTAGTAGGGAAATATTTTTTGCGTGGGTAGCGGTAACTTCTCAGAAATCAGCGATACTAAAACTGAATATAGACAAAGAAAGAGTTGGATTCTATCAAACAGTTTGAAAAATGACATGATTCTTTCTCTCTGATGGCTCCAGTGTGTTTCAATACAAAGGCTTACATGAGCCTCTACATTTCGTACTGAGATACTCTGTGATAAGAACTCTAAATATTGTAGAATTCTAATGGGAAAAAGGGCTCTAAAGCGAAAAGGAGCCATCCGGATTTCTGCCGTGATATAAATAGATTTCATTGGAACACAGGAGAATGCCCAGCTACCAATACAACTTACTATGAGGAAATGTTTGGAGTGCAATATTTTATGATTTCAATATTTTATGATTTTAGAGTTATCCAGGCATTTTCTGCCGACAAAGCCATATTTCAGTGTTAAATCTAACATTGAGCACGTTTGATTTGGGTTCGAGAATCAGAGACCGATTCAAGAGTTATAGTTGATCACTAAAGGGGCCCAAGCAAAACAGAAGATTTATACCTATACTTATTAGAGATATATCTGTGAAAATATCTTAAGAATAGGAGACTTGAGACTATTTGGAAGCATAAAGACAGACTTGCTCTCTTTTTCACTCTAAGTACACAGATATACTCAATAAAAGTACCATATATAAAACATTGAGCCTCAAGCTATGATTTTTTTTCCGCCTCCTATGAGTCTTTATTCTCAAGGTAGTTATTCTATCCGCACAATTCTCCCCCATACTCCTCCGACCAAAAAAGTACGTAGGAGCTCTGAATGTAAGCTATTCTTACGTAATGCTTTGGTATCATCTACTGCCTACAGTTCTCTGTAAGTGAAATGCAGGGCGTACTTGTTGTAAGAGAGGAATGCTTCATTTCAGAACTATTTCACGCTAAATCAAATAACACTAACATATTAATTTAATTCCTGAATTAACTTGGTTGATTTTCACATATATACAGGCGAAATGCGGAAGAATCAAGAGAGATGAAAACGTATTTTATTCGAACCCAGTTACCTGCTTAAAATTTCGATTGGACTCTGACCAGTATATCGAAGGAATTTATTCATCTACAATTATTTGAGGTCTGGCGAATTATTGGTAGGCGTATGACTAAACGACATAACTGTAAGCCCGTAAAAGAGGGAAAGTATGTCGTGGACCAAAAAATGGAGGATTACAGTACATATGAGTACTTTACTTCTGAACGAAACGTAGAGGAACTCAAAGGCCTCTTTATATGAATAAGCTCAGAAGTAAGTACGTAGCACAAAGAAAACTTCGTAAAATGCCGATAGTAATAATGTGGAGGTATAGGTCCGCAACAGAACCTCTTCAGACTGTTGGGCTTTTTTGAGACTTGAAGGCGAGATTACCGTATGTTTTGTGTATGTAAGATCGTCGCAGAGCACATAAGGTAGGGTTAATTACACCAAAGTCCAATATCTGCACTTTTGCTGATAAGCATAGACTGGCTTAACTTAAGAGACTATCAAGGAGGTGGATCGATTCTAAAATAAAGGTTTCGGACAGCGTGCTCTGTTTGTACGACATATTATCCCTATTCTACCTTATAGACAACCTTTTACGAAAATACACCAATTTCGGGCCGCATTTTAAAAGGCATGCTCTGTTTATACGACATATTATCCCTAGTCTATGTGAAAGACAACCGGTAAAAAAATTTAACCAATTCCGTTCCGCGCTATCAAATTGTACAAAATGAGAAAAACCTATCGACGAACCAAAACGGGAAAATATCATGGAACGAACTGACGACTGCTCAATAAAAATTACGGTAATCGGAGTGCGCGAATTAATTAAAGTTATAAACACAGGTACTATTAAGATCGGACCCACTTATTTTTGATAAGATATTCTTTGGAGGTTTCCTGAATAATATATATACCCTAGCAGCATAGAAAAGGAAATAGAGCAGTTCAAGTATTGTTTAGGACTATCTACGTTACCGCACTCCCCTAAGTGCATTGAGAAAAAGGCACATGTTGAATTTAAGTCATCTAATTGAAGACGATAGGTGGAAAAGGTTGTGGAACTTGCTTCTACATACTATAGTATAGTGCAATGAGCAGTGCGCAGATGTTCTCTCCGAGTTAAGGGATCTCGTCAGGCAATAAGAGAACCAACACACGCAGAAAAAGATTCACAGTTTTTCGCTGTCCTTCTTTCTCTTTTAGTAACCTGAGATGCAGTATCCCAGCTCTGCGGTGTCGAGGAGAAGTTGGGTTGGAAGAGCGGATGTGATTCCTTTGACGGCTGGGCGACATAATTTCCGTCTCGGTTGCAAGGCCAGACCGTGATCCGTAGAATTATGTAACCTTACGCAGAATCAGGTCGAAAAACCGAGGACATGAGAGGTGCAAAATCGGGCAACAAGCGATGTAGAGGCCAATAACAGGGCTAGGTATCTCCTTTAGAGATAAGGGTGTTTTCACCGACGACAAACTTGAAGTTCCTATTTTTATTTAAACGTTGGAGTCCAGGGAGCCAAGGGTGAGTGAATATCACATACAAAGAATAAAAAGTAAATATAATACGGTATATAGAGGGTGAAAAAGGGGGTCCCGGGTGGAAAAAACGTGGCTAGAGCTAAAATTGCTGTTGGCAGGTAATTGCTGAAGCGGAAGGTGGGAGTCTAACTTATACCAAACACCGGGTTGCCTGTTTATTCAGATACCCTAGTGGCCAGATAAGTATAAGTAATAGTCAGTAAGGTCATAAATATCTACGACAGCGCAGTGAGTAAATTCAATATCAGCCAAGTAATAAATATCCAAATTATAAATGAGTTAGTTCGACACTTGTTCCAATCAGTGGCTGTCGTATGCGAAAGTATCAGGTCTCAGTTGAGGACTAAGAGGTTCGGACTACGTGCCATGTGTACGACTCTGGTGATTGTACAGCAACATTGTCAATAGTGGTTCACAGTCGGCAGAAACACGCTCACTGTACAGTGCAGTACCTGCTGATGGCAGTGATGGGACTCGTCCAAAATGATATCAAGATAGTATCACAAAAACAAGCTCTGCCAGTGGCAGTACAGTACTAGAAAAATGCAATACGTCTAGTTAGATTCATTTTTTAAGCTAAAAACTTGCACCTACCTCACTAGTAGTGTCGATTTATATCGAAGATACGGCTACCGCAAAATTTACAAAACATGACTCTTTCTGGATCCTCTATGACTTGGAAATTAATCTTTAAATAAAATGGTTGTTGTGCTAAAACGTTCCACAGGGAATAGTTACAATAGGGAAGGTATTGAGTTTTCTGCTGCTGAGCAATTCCAAATTTTATATGAAATTATAGAAGCATAATTCTCTTTAGTACCGAACATGATTTGCAGAAATTTTTTAATGTTCGCGAAAGATCAATCGTCATACCTCTTTCTCCTCTGATGGGAGCAAAGTTGTCCATTTGAATACTAATCGTCTATTAATGCAATAAAGGTGAAAATTCAATCTAATTCGATTTAAAAAAAATTTGTAACAAAATAACTTCACTTTGTTTGCATACTGCCGTTTTCTTATTCGGTAATCCCGTAAATACCAGTAATATGTCTCATATCTTGATTTGTCGCACTATACTACGTTAATCGCATCACGTAATCGCGTTTAAGTATTACATGAAACTATAAATAGTACAATTTATTATAGTGCTGAATTTTTACTGCAATAATCCATTCTCTTTTCTAATATGGAGTCAACGAAACTGTTCAAGCGCTACTAACGGAATCCTATATTTGGGGCATCAATATGGTGTTTGATAGTATAGCGGTGCGTATCTTACACTGTATGCAAGAGAAGTGCTCTAATATAACGTGCAGACAGCGGTGGTTCCAGGAATCTCTTATTCAGTTGAAGTGTAATTGAATTCATTACTTACGACAGCAGCCGTAATGTAACCCCAATTTACTATCCATTTCCAATCAGTCCTCAAAATTTGGTGCACCGGTACCTGTGTGTTGTATTTTTTTGTTTCTAATACTTCGAAATAGTGCAATTATTCTGTCCAAGGTGATGATCAACGAATTTTTGAAATTTATAGCTGATCTTTGACCTTAATGTCACTATCAGAGAGAAATTTGAGTTTCAAAAAGCAATAGAAACTTTTAATTCTTTTCAGGTGATCAGATCTGCGTAATTGTGCAGTTGGTTAGTACTTTTCGTTAATGCCTGGTACCTTTACGACTAACAGTTTTCAGCCGAGAACTCTCACAGTCTAGCACGTACAGCACATAGTAGTGGGAGGTTCATTTGCAGAAGAAAGGGAGATTACCGATAGTAAATCCAAGTAAATTATCTGATTAATTAGACTTCTTTACGGGACGTATCTCGAGACAAAATGAGGTGCTTACTCGTGCCTTTATTAATACGTTCTAATATACGTCAAACCCCGTAATCCAAATGTGTAATTAGATAGCTGGTGTTAAAAAATTCTGTAACTCAAAGCATATTTCTATCAAAAGGCAGAAAATATTTTCAAATACTCATGGCCAGTTATCTTTCCGACCACAATGTAATTTCTTTTTCTTCGTGACAGTAGTGCGTCCAATTACTAGAATATCCTCCTCCCACTGCTCAAATATTTCTATTTTCATACCCGTGAGTTACGTATATTCGATCAAATAATTTTCAGGGAGTAACTAGTGCGGCAATTTATTCTTCCCACCTTCATTTAAAGAATAGTTTTAGTAGTTATAAGTCAACGGATCTCCACAATTTGAAAAAAGATCATATCAATAAAAGACGATCAGCCTTAGTGTATGAATGTAAGGACTGCAATTATTCCCTATCTGTAGTACTAATGGTTGCTTTTCTTGAATATCATGGGGAGGCGTGCATCTACGTCAGTTTATCTTAGCTCTAACAAATAATCATGTATATAGATAGAATTTTATTTGTGCGAATTTCATGTCTTCGCATGAAAGGTATCAACTCGCGAAGTAGATGCAATTGCGGCGAATTCTCGCAATCATAAAGCTTAAACGAGATTTTTACACATATTTATTTGCAAAAAAAATTACTCAAAGTAGAAGTTTGATTTTAGCTTCCTGTTAACGGAAAACAGAACGCAAAGAACCGGAAAGATTGGACTTGAAGGGGAAGAATAATTCTTTCTTGTTCGCTGTGCAGACGCAGATAAGTTTTAATTAAAGTACAATAATTGGATCGCGAACTGTATTCTCTTCTGTCAAGAGAAAATAGTTTCATGTGTTCTATAAATCTATTTAAGAATATTCCTTCTCAAAATACAGATAAAAACGTATCATCATGTATAGCATACTTTCTGATATTAGTACAAATACAAAAAAACTTTTTTCTGAGCAGTTGAAACTATCTGTTCTAGCTATTTGAAGTTAGCAGTATTTTAGCAGATTTTATGAAAATTCATTAATCTAGAGACAAGCAGTCTTGGATAAAATTTCATTTTTTATGTACTCAAATTTTCAATATAGTTTAGTAACAGTAACCCAAAAGAGAGATATATACCAATTTGACAAATCATGTTTTCGCCAACTTAGATTATTAAGTATTAATTAGCGGAAACGGTTAGATTGATGTTTATGAATTGATTATAAATTAATTCAAGAATAAATTGTTGTCCTCTTGAAAAAAGCGCTTGATATACTCATTTTGACTGCAAAACTAATTCGAATAAGTCTGCTTTAATTCTCAGCCCAGTCATGTTTCTGAAGAGAGACATGAAATGAAGTAATATCCGGCTAGAATGTGTCTACATCTCGTGATTTGATTTCAGAAGGATCAATGAGAGTACCTCTGTATACTGCGAATGTAACAAATGAGGCAAATCATCGCTCCAGTAATTTTTGAAAATCTTTTGATCTGCGAATCACACTAAAGACACGGGCATTGGTGTACAAATGATGATGTTGATAATACTAATATATTTCTTTATATGTGTTATATTATGCGCTGGAAACATTTTTATTCAGAGAAGTACTATTACTCTTGTTTTCGAAGTCTCATATTCATGAGGGAATGGTAAAATAAGAACGGGAGGCGAAATTATATGAAGGATTTATTTTTGTGAGAAATGGGATATATTGATGCGAGTTAGAGGAGTACGGTGATCTTTTTTTATTGGTTTTGAGTTATATATTTATAAAAGAAGTGTTGAGTCAAGTAGTTACAGATTAATTGGTGGGGCAATAGAATATATATCTTGAAAAGCATCCCAGTTAAGGTAAAAAATTACTTCCTAAGCAGATAACTTTTATAACTGGACCATTTGTATTCATTTTTAACTTTTCAAAAGACCTTGATGCAAAAGGTGTCTTCTTCGAGAACTGGCTTGGACAAGAAAGTATAATTTATAATAAAGAAATAGCATGGAGCCGAATACCATCCACATGGCTCAAAGCTTCGCTTCAATATTATTTTCAGCCGAATTTTTTTTACCATTGGATACATCTTTAGGTAACTTTATCCGATCAAATTAAAAAAGTCTTCAATAAATTCTAATAGGGTGGAAAAGGGGGTTCTTGAAGCAAGAAATAAAAAACTTTCGACAATTTGGGTATAAATAGCTCTTTGTGTTTTAAATTATAGGTAGCACAGATAAAACGGAAACCCTGAGTTTTGCAGAATGTTTTGCGCAAATAAGCATTTTAGAAATATTTTATTTCGGTTATAATGATATTATGAAAAATTTCATGGAGAATAAAGTACTTGAAGAACAATTGGCTGACTCTGAGAATTTTAATTTCCCAAAATGTCCTAGGGTTGAACTGCGGTTCAACTTTATTTGGAAATAATGTAATACAATATAATATAAGAACTTTATATTTGGAAATAATATAAGCTGAACAAGCAATCTTTCAATCTTTAGGTTCCAGTTTAAATAAAACTCAAGAAATTAAAAGATTAAATGAGTCTCCGCCTGATAAAAAGGGGTGAATATGTGTTTTTTAGTGATTAGAAAATTGGTGTGGGTAGATGCTTACTGTGATTGGAATCAAAAGTAAACATGCAGATTCAAGAAGCAAGGAAACCAGAAAAGGGCAAATTTTAGATTCAAAAGAAATATGATCAGGCCACCTTTCAATTATAGTCTCACGTAAATAATGAAATTGTTGCACAAACCGAGTACTGACACTACGAATGTTCTCAAGGCTGACATAGATTTAACCTTCCCTTAATTTTTTTTATTATATAGAAAACCATACTACACAGCGTGAATTAATGTGATACTGGCTCGATTTGAAAAACGGAAAACTAAATATGTCAAAACGCCACCCTGGCAGGAATGAGTTGATGGTGTAAAAAGCCTTTTGTGCTCACAAAAAGACAAAATTAGCGAATTTAAATTTTAGATTAACTGGAGGGAAGTACGTGAAGATTTTGCGGAAGGTATTGCTTGAATGATCTGGTGAAAGTTGCTCTTTTCATGGTTATTCCAGCAGCATAATGCTCCTGCAAACCCATCTAAGGTAGCTGAAAAGTGGGTTAAAAATCAAAGCATATCTGTTCTGGTGTGGCCAGCTCAGGGTTGGGAGCTAAACACGCTAGAAAATTTTAGGACATTCTGGCCAGGGCGTGTAAGTAAATTTGAGGCATTTTACTACACTGTCGCGACTCATAGATTGCATCCCTGATTATTGGAACAAAAATGTCCAAATGTTACTGAAATCAATGTATAATCGCTGCAATGAAATCACTGCGAGCCAGGGCGGGTTGACAGATTATTCGTTGTGTCCAGCCATAGTTTTATTCGTACCCAGTAAAGCATATCGTGTCTCATAGCAACGACATTTTTAGGAGTTATGCAATATTTTTCACCACGTCCCTTGAATCTGTATGCTTTGCTCGTTTATGTTAAAGGCTGTGCCTGGTGAACTGAAAATTTGGGGGTTGTTGTATGGAATCAGTCAGGAGTGCACTGCTCAGTACTGTACTGTAATGTTATTATATTCCTGGGATAGACAAGTGTATCAGAACCTGACGTGTGAGAGATAAGGCTCGCTCAGCTCTGAAATGTGTGGGCAGTGACGAGGATTCGGCACCAGGTCCCGGCTTACCTCCCTCCGCTCTTCGGACGGGGCCCGCAAACATTCCCTTTATATATTGTCCTCAATCATTGCGACTGCCCTACATCCTCACTGCTTCGCCCTTCAAGTCTTTTCATTCCTGTCTCCCAGGCTTTGACGGCTATATATATCTCAGGCATTGCATTCATCGCATAATGCTAAGTAAACACGTACATGTTTCACTTCGGACTCAATCTGATCTTCGCATTATTCCAAGGTGTCCACGATCCACACGTGTATACAGATCTACACTCCCCCAGTCGAGTGATACTCACCAATTCGACTTACATCTCATGGGATAAATATTCTTTCTCAGCTCTTCAGACTTCTCAAGAAGAGTTTCACTCCAAGTACGCAGCTACAGAACTCACTGTGTTCACTTGAGCAGTAACTTGATTTATATGATCGTTTCACTATGAGTAAGCAGCTACAGAACTCACTGGTTTCACTTGAGCAGTAACTTGATGTATATGATCTGAAACCCGTGTCGCTACAATTCTCACAACGTTAATTGCATCGCTTCCAAGTGCTGGCAGTGCCGAATATGTTCGACTTAATCTTCGTCCACGTTCAATCTCTATCGGTATTCAAAGCTCATTCATTACCTACCAAGTGTCTTTGTCGACCTCAAGACCAATTTCCATGTTCACATTCATGATTCTTGTTACCAACATATCGTTTAGCCTTTTCCACATGTTATTGTTCCTCTTTGTAAGTGCATCCGATAAAATCTCAGTCCCTGGATCCATCGTAGATCATTTAGCTCCTTCCATTTCAAAGCTATTGCGAACTTTTGCACTGTTGCCTTAACGATACTATCGCCCCTCGTGCAGAGTCATTATGGTACCCATAGAGCTTTACTATCAACATTCATCTCATGCTTGATAGGTGATGCCGGGAAGAGTGTGTTCATTGCAGTCTTAAAACACATACCACGATCATCTCCGGACTCTGCCGCAATAATTTCTGTGCCATATGATGAGTGGAATATGTGATGCTGTTTGCGAGAGGTCCAATCAACGCTATGGAAGACATGTCACTCCCGATCCCATTCATGGACAAGATGCCCGTAAATATGCCCGATTGCCCATAGTCACGATCGTGTGGGTGTGACGCATCAGAAAACGTACAAAGGCATATAACTATAGGTCTCAATGCTTTCCGATATGCAGTTGGTGGGACAGTCTTCTCAAGTCGGCGAGCATTTGATTCGCTTCAATCAATCTGAAACACGAGTCTGCCCACTCTTTGCTGCATCAATGAGACTACGCGGGCTGCCTATGGCAATAAGCATTCCCAAGATAAAGGGGTGCCAGCTAAGCTCCTAAATTGCATTACTTCTCCTGCAACCGCCATTGTAGTCATTTTGCGACGTGTCCGCGTCATGACAATGGGCTTGACTCTCCTCCAGTAACTCTCCATTGACAATGTGATGTCACCCGTCTTGTGAAACCTTTATGTCACATCCACCAAACTTGTACATAGGCCCATCTGTACCTTCCCGATCTCGAATCTCCATGCAATTCATTGAGGAATGCGTCTATGTCGCCTACTTCTCCCGCAACTAGGAACATCACTTAGCTTAGCCACCATGAGTGATATCTTGTGTTGCTTTGTCCTCCGTATGAATAGTTGATTGACGCCGAACACTCGGCTCAGTCCTCCGTGAGTCAGCATCCATTCTTCGATCGCCAGCATCCATCGGCGTCCGGCTTCCACTATGCATATGGTAATTTAACGATCTCCATAGCATATTCTTACTGTAATTGCCCCACCAGTACCATTCCCTCGGAGTCCTTACGAATATCTCCCTTTTAATTGCCCGCTCTGTAAGTACTCGCCTTTAATGTCAGCCGATTTGATTTTAAATCCAGAAATGTGACTAGGGCCAGCATAGAGTCGTGCAACAGATAATTGGGCGTTCGATGAATCTTTGCGGATGTCGTCTTGTGATCATCTTCGTTCCATGAGGGCAGATCCTAGCTTTTCATCATACGTTCCGCTCTCATCTGTTTTCACCTTATATACAACGTGTGATCCGACCACGTTCGCGTCACGGGCGATATCATGCTCATTTACTGAGATTCATGCATCAGCCCAATTGGAATTGTGTTCCGATTGAAAAGCCTCATCGAGAATCCAATAAGGTACGATTCTAGCTTGTTTCTGCTAACCTGTGGGAGCTATTTGAGAGTGTATCTCTTCTAGCACCCTTGCCCTGTCGGAACTGAGAATATCGTTGACCTTCTGGGCCCTGTGACATCTTCTCGGGAAATACCAATATCGTTCTGTGCCTGTGGTTATTTCGTTCTCGCACATGACCTCGTCTGTATCCACCCACTTTGTTCTGTCGTCATGCTCGCATTTTTCGTGGTGTATACCGAGTAGGACGCCGTCCATTTTCTCATCTTTGGATCCCTTGTCACTGTCACCCGGTTTTGTCCCAGGGTCGATTACTTGCTATCTGGGCCTGTTGGTGTAATTTGTCCTAGATCGCTTCTGTCCTAGTCATCTTGCGGGTAACCGACTTGAAATCAACGAGTTGATATTTGGCGATGTTCTGTGTTCTCGTCTGCACTCTCCCCCATCCGCCAACAGTCCTAACTCGTGTTCGAGAGAAATCCATGAGTTCCTGTGTAAGCTTGGATTTAGGGGCTAATCTTACGTCTTCATATGCTGGTTGCATGGGTAGCCCTTTATTTCCGCACCACAGTGAAACGTCTGACTTCCAAATGGTGTGGGTGAGCTTGAACCACTTTAGCTGTCACCCTTTGTCTCTTTCGTTTTGTTTAGAGGTAGCGTCCACACGAAGACCTCATCTCCAGTTCTGTACGCAGAATGTAGTGCGAAAACAAGAATTAGAATGCAGGCATTTCTGCAACGCACGGTGGCCGTTTGTTCTATGTGTGCATCGAGCACATCTTGAGGACGATCCTTGGGGGTATACCAAGTATTGAAGGCTGATGGCCTCGCACTAATTGGATGAACTCAAATTGCTAGAGCCGGAAAAGAAGTTGGATATGAATAAAGAGCGATCTAGTGTCGTCTGTGCGTCTGCGTTAGAGTACTCATCATCCAATTTCTTCATAATTGCCTTCAATGTACGAATTTTCCATTCAACTATACCTGTCTTGCTTACCATCTCATTGGGCGAGGTTTAAAGACGATCTGATGAAGTTTAAGCATTCTTGAGAGGGATTTCTTGTTAAATTCATCATCAGCGGACATGTATTTTGGTGCACCATGTCGGAGGATCCAATATCTCCAAAGGTGGTGGCTGATGGTGTCAGTCGTCCTAGAGCATGCCATTGCTGCTTCTGTGTAACGAGTACCTGTGTCAGTGAAGAACAATATGACCCTATTCATTCTCTATATCTCTGTGAATGCAAAGTCCACTTGTAGCTCCATGTTAAATCCCTCATTCCGTAAGTTAAAGATATTTTCCGTGGGTTTCGGTTGTCCGTTCGATGTGCAGATGCCACAAGCATCATTTAGTTTGTGTATTGTGTTCTCGAGCATCGTGGTCAGAATCCCGGCTTGTGTACATATTGATTTCACTTGGTCTGGGGATGCGTCGGTGAGTCTGTGTATCCTTTTTGCAAAGATCTTGGGTGATCTATTCGAGCGATTCCACAATCATGAGGACATCATTGATGTGACATATCCACTTGTCCTTGGAACGATAGGTACCTCACAGACGTACATATTCTTCATTTCTGTGTTCAGTGGAGATGTAAGTCGAGAAAATGGTGGAGACAAGTCAAAATATCGTTTAAAACAAGAAATGGATCTACAGAGACGTTATTTTGTATAGCGTATCGACCGACGTCTAGGCAAATGATAACAGAAGAGTCCCCAGGGACGATGTCAAACACTAGGCAGCATGGTGAGTTTTCGTTGTCAAAAGTAGTAACTTCCCAAATTGCAATGACAGAAACCAGATTCAGCCCTGTTATCCCCATCCGTGAACTCTACTTTCCGACTGAAACGACGTCTCAAAAGGATTTCCCATCAAGTCACACAGCCTTATTGCGCTATTGATACCTGTTGTCGAGCGGGGTGACCCAGGGTCATAGATCGGGTTTACATCCATGCTCAAAACTTAATTAGCAAAGAATAATTTTTTTGACAGGATTGCTGTTACCCTGGTCTTCCTGGTCTGAGTCCGAGTCCTGGTCTTTTGCACTGAAATTATTCGGGAGGGAGTGATCTTTGTTGTGGTATTTCTTTTGAATCAGACGTCTATACTTCCCAGTCTTTCCGAAGAGGGGACATTGTGCGTCGCGAGCATAGTGCACTTTCTGTCCACATGCATAACAATTCGAATTTCTTCTGCCGCCTGTTCGCAATCCGACCCTTCCATTAAAATCCCGATACCTTGAATAGCTTGAACGTTTTCGTGGAAAAGAAATCATGTTCCCAGTGACCTTTGGCGGGTTTCATCTTGAAAGAGTAAAGCTTTACTATTACTTTTACCGCTCCCCGTCTCGGTTGAGCGAATGTTCTTCAATGAATCTATCTCAATGAATCTATCTCATCCTCGGGACTGAGTTTCAGGTTGGAAGTCTCCTCTATACAGTTTTTAGTTGCCTTTTGCATCAAACCAACCACTTTTAAACTCGCGTCCTTTACTTTCTGGTGAATTCCTTCTAATGCTTCCCTTGATGGTTCATTTCCTTGCGGTAAGGTTGACGCTTCTACTGCGGACTCTAGTATAGACTTTACAATGAGCATCTTATGCTTGTCTACGATGTTGTTCGCTGGTTCTGGCCTTGACAACTCTGCAGCCTTGTTGATAAGTATTGTAAGAATGTTGTTGTATATTGAATCTCCCAACCCTGCATTCTCTAATAATATCAGCGCGGTTTGTTGCTTATCATCTTGAGTTGGTATAAAGTCAAATGCATTTAAACGGTTCCGTGCCACGCCGCAAAACCGCTCTGCAAACACGGCGTATGACTCATCACCTGCCCTCTTGCAGTTAAACACCTGTCGACCGAAATTAATAGCCCTTCTCGCGGAGTATGTAGTAAAATCCTTTGCAACAATCTTCAGTATCTTCTCAATAATATCTTAACGATCATTAAAGGTTCTGTTTTCATCCCTATCTTGCGGATCCAGCGAAATATTGCTGTTCATAATCTCAGAATCCATTACTCTTTGGTACACTTCATCCATTTCTGCATACAAAGCATGAGCATATCCATTTGGTATGCCTCTTGCACGAGAGTCTCCACTATATGAGAAAACTTTCACCCTACTCATCCATATGCGAACCTTTCCTCGGTACTCGAACTTGCTAGTGGTCGCTTTTAGCCTCGGTTCCTCAACGAGACTGGCCACTCAGGCCTCAGATCCCTCTGGGCCTATAACTATTAGATTCCTTGGATAAGCCTGTGTATAAGAACCTGACGTGTGAGAGATGAGTCTCGCTCACCTCTGAAATGTGTGGGCAGTGAAGAAGATTCTGCACCAGGTCCCGGCTTGCCTCCCTCCGCTCTTAGGAGGGGGCCCGCAAACATTCCCCTTATATCTAGTCCTCAATCATTGCGGCTGCCCTAAATCCTCACCGCTTAGGCCCTTCAAGTCTTTGCATTCATGTCTCCCAGGCTTTGACGGCTACATGTATCTCAGGCATTGCATTCATCGATAATGCTAAGTAAACACGTACTTGTTTCACTTCGGACTCAATCTGATCTTCGCATTATTCCAAGGTGTCCACGATCCACACGTGTGTACAGATCTACAACTGTACAATGAAGTACGTACAACAGCGGGAAATGCGTGGGTGGTTAATTTTTGAAAGATATCATTGCTGTTATCCCGCGTCTTAGTGTGTAGGGTAGCCTCTACTGTACAAAGCTTTGTGGACAAAAAGAAATCCTACTGTACTGTAACTGTACAGTACAGTAGGAAAATCTGCGCACATTTTTATACCAAAACATAATGATTGGTCAGATTTTTTTTCAAATCAGCCAATCAGTGCCCTTGAATCTTGCTACTGAGGGGTGTGCTCAATTGCCTTTTCGGGTAACGGCACTCCGCCATAATGTCGTACTGTACAGTAGATATTTACACCTGGACTGTTTGGGGATACTGTAATGGCTCAAGCCTCAGAGTGCTCTACGACGCATCAGACTCCACTTCAGGGGTACCCAAATCCCGGCGAAAATTGAAGGGAAAGAACTTTTCAATGGGCGACTGACAAGAGAGGGGTTGCTCAACGGGTCAAAGTTAAGGGAATTGAGGACGGAGCTCGGAACGGGTACTGGTTCATCAAGGATGGGGGGTGGGCGACGGGACAATTTGCGCTGAATGTCACGGATCTTATTCTGGTGAGCGATCTGGGGTGCAGCCTCAATGACTTGGACGGCCCTCGCGCAACTAGTAGATTGAAAGGTAGAGACGATATAGATTTGGAACGAGAAGCGGGACGTGTTGGTCGCGTACGGGGTAACATGGGGTTGGAGTACTTGCGGATGAGGACGGGGACCTCGAACTCCCATCCATGTCCGGCATGGTGGATGAAATAGACAGCGAGGATATTGCGATTACGATTGCGGTGATAGAGACGGACGGAATGAGCGGGAGGGGCAGAGGACTGCGATGTGGTCGCTGGACACATGCATTAGGTTGCGGCAGTGGTGACAAGTAGTTGTTGGGCGCTCATGGAAGCCCGGCCGGACGGGGTACGGTTGAATCATAAAGGTTGCGTGGGTGGCGGGAATGATGGTTGCATTGGTTCATCGGGCGGGTGGTAAGAAGGTGGCCAGGCTGTTCCAGAAAACGAGGCCACAGAGGCGGAGGCATACGTCATCGACGCCGCATTGGGAGTGAACTTGGAGCGGTGAACAGGAAGGAGTGGATACGAGGAGTGGCGAGGGCGAGGGGGGAAATGCGATTACGCGGGATTGGAATTTGGGCCGCCGAGCAGCGTGGAGGTTGGCGGCGACGGCGGCATAGTGGGAGGGTGGAACGGTGGTGTAGCGGAACCAGCTGCCTCAAGGTGAAACGACGGGCAGGTTTATGCGCACTCCTGACCCCCCGAGACGATGCACTGAGCGAATACTCGCATTTGCTTAGGCAGAAGTAAAGAAGAGAGTCCTGGAGCAATCGACTGCAGCCTGCGATCACAAGTGTCAGAAAGCCATTGGCACAAAACTAAATGAAAACCGCAGCTAGAGTCAGTATGGAGCGTTGCCATTCCGCGGGTCTTAGTGGGATAGTTCACTGTACTGTACAGTACACTTGAGTTTTTTTGGGTTGCAACTCTTATCGCCACGAGACTGATCTTATTTATGATCATCTGTTGATGTCAAGAGAAGGGCTGGCCAAGACGATTACAGAATTGCGCACGCGGGCATCAGTCAGCAAGGTAGTTGGAGGCAGTCGTCTAAACGCTTGTGACAAAACCATGCCAACGCAACTGGACAAGCTATTTATACGCGGGCTACGGCTGTACGGGAGACATGGGGTGCATGCGGCGGAGAAATCGCTCGGGCAACAGTTTCTGGTGGATATCGAATTACAGGCCGATTTGAGTCGGGCTTGTGTTAGTGATAAGTTTTCGGATACGGTGGATTATGTCAAGGTTTTCGAGTTGGCGAGTCAAACGGTGCAGGGGGAGGCGAAAAACCTGGTGGAAAAGGTGGCCGGTGATATTGCGGCGGGTGTGTTGAAAGAGGTGGGGGGTGTGCAAAGGGTTAAGGTGCGTGTCATGAAACCATGTGTTGCATTGCCGGCTGTGGTTGACGGTGTTGGTGTGGAGATAGAAAGGGAAAGAACAAACATATGCGGACTGAAGGTTGAGGTGGAATTTTTAGTTGCAAATCTGAATCGCGTGGCATTGAACCGAGATAAACGAAAGTGCGGATCCTTTCAAGCATTTTTTTAAAATTATTTTTTGCTCATTTCCATTGCTCTTGTCAATACAGCAGCACACACCCACCCGGTGAATGCTTGTAACAAACAAAAAAATATTGAATACTAACATTAAATCCCAACTGCAAATTTTCATACAGTACTGTACTGTACTGTAGCTAGCGGAAGCTTGTACCGATGCCAGAATTTTACCGTACTGTACCCATCTATTTGCAGGAGAATAGAGTGCTGCACGCATCGTACCGCTATTGCCGGCCTCGCCTGTACATTGCTCTACAACATTTCGGCGTCATCAACCTCACCATCGCACATACTTTCCCCACAAAAATCCTTTGCTCCAAATTTCCCTCCCTCTTCTTTCCCGCCCATATATCTACCACCCTCGCTTCAACTCCACACAATTTCCTTCTCTTTCATGCAATTGAATCACACACGCCACCACAATCCCACCATCCATACCCTCGATTCCTGATCCCTGCTCTCCCAACCGTTCTGGCCAACTCTTCGTCCACCACCCCCATCTCAGTCACCTCCACCTCCACCTTCATACCCACTCCTCCCATCCGCTTACAGCTATTCTGCCTCTCACCAAAGTCCTGTCCAATCCTCTTCCACTCTCTCACCACTTCTCGCTGACATTCGCTCCACGCACTTTCATTCATCTTTGCTCCTACTTTTCATTTATTTTGTCTCCATCCTACCACTCGTCATGTCTGGCAAACGCATTACCCTCTGCTCCGGCTGCGCCTTCATAGGCACCTCCGTCCCGGCCAAGTATCGCTGCCCTGCTTGCGCTGTTCCTTCGTGTTCCCTAGCCTGTGTCAAGAAACACAAGGAAGATACAGTACGTCATCCCTTCCCCAATTCTCCATATCACCCGTACCTCTCATCTCAAACCCTCTAACCTGTCTCACTCCGCGGAATTCAACAAAACAAACTCCATCCCATATGCCATCCTTTCAGAACTGCACTGGTATTCGTGACCGTTCTGCCCCCGTTTCGATGTCCAAATACACGGAGAATCATTTTATCTCCGACTTTACTCTGCTGGAAGACACGGCTCGCGCTCTGGACTCAGCAAAGCGTAGTTTGCGTCACCCAACCCCCAAACTTCTGGATATCGCAATCCTATGCTTGCCCCTGGTGTTTCTCGTGGTCGCATGAACATGTTGTCAAGGAGGCAGCCAAACGCAATATTAACCTCCGCTTTATGCCCCGTGGTCTTTCACGTCATTCCCGCAATAGTTCTTTTGTTCGCACTCATTTCAACACTCGGCCACGGAAAATACAACCGACTGGAAGGGAAAAGTAATGTTTTGGCATTTGGATATTTATTTTCAGAGTTGCAATCTCCGCTTTCCGGGTCACAAGTTGGTCAAAGTCGATGAGTGCAATGAGGAAGATCGTCTCAGTGATATTTTGAATGGAGCTGTCGCGGAGCTCGGGAAAGATAAAAAAGGAGGAGATCGGTGTAATTACTTGCACTATGAAGAAGAATGATGGGTATCGCAAGTATTTGGATGTACCGCAGGATGAAATGGTCGTGTACTTGCAAAATGAACATGTAGATATTGTTCCTCAGGGCCCTCCGAGTCCATCCAGTCCACCGATATCTGCAAATGCAATCACTAGGCCGGAGGAGGCTGACATTTGTCGCTATATCCGCGTCGATACGAATCAGAGTGTCAGGGAAATGCTAAACGGCAGATCTGTTTTGGAGTTTCCGGTTTTGCACGTAGCATGAAGGATAGTCAGCAGGCAACGTATCTGGCAGAGGCCACGAGGGGAATGTTTGAAAGGCCAGAAGAGAGTGACGAGTCAGAATCGAGTGAATCGGAAAATGAGTCGGAGAATGATGACGGAGGGACGACGGAGGTAAGCGGCCAGACTCACCTGTGCATGGTGCACCCGTATTAACAAGAGAGGGACCGCTTGCGGAAAAGCAATCTGATGAATCGCGGGAGTTTTCAACTGATGATGAGGGCCCCCTAAAAAGAAGAAGAGAGCCGGGCCGTCTAATTCAACGCCTTCGGTCCTTCCTGCGGTTCAGAAAGGGGACCGAAAGAGGAACGAGTTTGACCACGAAAGCGACATCTCCGCAAGTGCAGGCTTGAAAACAATGTCGATAACAAACTCTCCGCCGCAAAGGCCAGAACAGCAGAAAATGACCGAGCGCAGCCTGGGAAGGAGATCCGCAGTTTTCCAGCAAGTACCACAAAGGAAAAGATATCTGGAAGTGACAGCGGTACTACTAGTGGATCAGCAATTTACCCCAGGAAGTCCAGCTCTCAAAAACAATTTAAGGACCCTACAGATATAATTGCAGAGGAGCAGGAGATTGGCAGTCCTGCGACTGATTCATTAGGGACTGATGCACCCGAACGACGTAATATCGGTTTACAATTTGAATCCTCATTTATGGCAGATGGCTTTAAAGCTATTTTGATGAACACGAAGATCCCGCGGAAGAGAAAGGCGGGAGTCCTTGCGAACGGGTCCAGCGAAACATCAAGAGTATAGGTGGAGTTGGATGCATATCGGGATTGACAGACAATTCTCCACAATAAATCACTCTAACATCAGTCCTTGTTTAGTTTTTAGTAAAATGCTTAAAGTTGGGATCCAAAAATTGGCGTAATAAAAAATCAACTGTGCATGCTGCACGTGGGACTTTCGCGCATTGGTGGGTGCATTGGTGGGAGTTGCCAGTCTGCGTGCACGAAAGGCATGTTACCATGTTAATTCTCGAGTAGTTTTACTGAAAGTGGGACGAGCTAGGAAGTACGTAGCTCTTTTTGTTTTGCAAATACCATAAAAGGCACGCATGCGCAACTGTGTCTCCTTATAGCCACGCTTCAGGTCAAATCTTAGTTCCAAACTACATACTCTCAAAAGTCCACGGCACCGATACGCATTTCCCGAGACTTCGGCGAATTATGCATGTATTCCCTCTCCATAACTGGAGAGGCCCTCCGACTGCTTCCAACAGACCGGGGCGGTCCACTGCGCACCGTCGAGCCAGAGCCCTGCGAAGACCTCGACTTCACGGACGGACTACGCATACCACGGGCAATTTCCTCTTCACGTGGTGATCGCCTACTCCGAGAATGGCTCGATGATCGGCTACCAGAATGGGCAGAGGGCGATCGCCCATATTCCCTTCTCCCAGGATGACCGGCTGGTCGCCTGCGAGAGGAATTACCTTCCTTCCCTGTGACGATTCCTCCAATCTTGTCCTTGATAACGAGCCAAGCCTTCTGTGCGGGTGTCGGGCCCGCCGCCACACCCCTACCTCGCGTCGCGTTGTGATAACGAGCACCGGTTCCCGTTCCGCCAGGCCGATTCTGACCTGCCGGCCTCACGGGCTCATGGCTATGGAACGATCCCGAGAGCGATCGATCTTGGCGATCTGGAAGACGATTCCGAGAGCCTCCGCTGTCTCTTCGCAGTTCCTCAAGCTCCTCTGCACGCCTCACTGCCTCCATTCCAGCCCTTTTTGCCATGTCTGCCTCTCGTCGCAACCGGGCACATTCGTCGTTTGCTCGGGTAACAGCTTCACGCAACTCCTTAATCTGCCTTTGACTAACCCCGGATGTACTTGTAATGTGGGCAAGCTTGTCCTGGTATTGCAGTACTTGCTGCCGAAGGTTTTCCGTCTCCCTAAAATTATCATGAAGCTTCTTGGAGAACTCATTCACAAGCTCCACTTGAGCTCCAACGTGAGCCATTTCCATCTGATACCTGTGAGCCGCTCTCTCCTTCTCGAGACGGAGGGCTTGCATGTCCGACTGCATACCATCATTCTTTGACTGCAAATCAGCCCTGGACTTGTGCAAATCATCGGCAATCTTCTGCCTGCGCACTAATTCTGCACGCAAATATTCCAATTCTGCGTCTCTCTTTTCGGTCATCTCCGCCATTTTCTCAATGAGTGCCCTCTGTACTTCAACCCACAAGGCTCGCGTCTCTTTTGCCATGATTTCGTCCGCCTCTCGCCTCTTGCGGTCGGCTTCGTCCATTCGCGAGTGCAAATGGGAGTGGCGTTCCGAAATGAACTCCTTCAGGTTGATATTATCACCGCCAACCGACGTTTCCGATGATCGAGAAGCGCGTTGCTGGTTACCAACACCCTCAATTGCGACCGAGAGCCGGCTTCGCGCGTCTTTGAGTTCTGCCTCTCTCTCACCAAGGATCTTTTTCATTGCATCCACTACGGACTCCGCATTCTGCTTATCAAGAAGTAGGACCTCTTCCTGCTCCAATCGCTGCGTTTCCGCAAAAGTCATCTGCAGTTCTTGTCGAGAGATGGCATCTCGAGCTGTCAGGAGCTCCCTCGTAAGCCAATCCAGGCGGCGACGGTCGACCTTCAGGAATTGTCCATCCTGGGTCACGCCCTTGTTCGTGCTGTTACTAGTTTTACTCCTTCTTCCTGATGTTCTCGGGGAAGGCGGAAGCGGAGGTCGCGTTTTACCAGGTGCGGCAGCTTTACTACCATCCTGCGACCATCCACTGAGCGCTGCAATCCTTTGGTGCTTTGGGTCGTTGAAACAGGTATCCCTGCGTTGTTATCACCGCGCATCGCTTCCTCCCAATCGTAGCCATCTGCAGCAGTCCGCCCTCCGTACAACCAGTTACGTTCCTTGTCGAGGAAAACGCGTCACTGAAGGAAGCCACGGAACCTTTTTCGTCTTGATGACCAGAATCATCGCTCATTGCCTGTGAGCGACCTAAATCACGGGCAGCTGGAGATCCAGGTTCCATCCGAATTCCACGACGTCGACGGCTTCGGGGCTTTCCATTTGGGCCTGAGGCCTACCGAACTCCATTTCAGTATCCCCGACGGAAGAGTGGATTCCTGTGTGGAGTATGAAGTAGTGGCCTCTTGGGCAAACAGCGGAAGTGAAATTTCTTTCCGTAGCAGTGCAGATTGGCCACCACCCTCCTCCTCTGAATTCTGCCAGACAGATATTAACTTTTGGAAAAGCCCAGCAGACGGTTCCATGGTGCTCACTGGACGAGCGTCAATCGCATCAGATGTCTGCCTACGAGGAGTAATCGACTCGACAGAGCAGCAACTGTGGGCGGGACGGAGGCGTCGGCGGTACCTCTCTTGGGTACGAACGACTACCGAGTGCAGGCGATGCTGGCACTGGTGTTCGCATTGGGGACATTCCAGGAGTGTAATTGAGAGCTTCCATAGCCGCCTTCTCATCGTACAGAGCATCTAGTTCAAATCCATCGATACTCCTCCTCCCACCGACCACACCCTCACTTCCTGTGTCAGCAACTGGTCGGTATCAATTGCGTCAGCAGCGCTGGATCTGCCTTCAACGTCAACCTTCTCCGAATTTCCTAGATGATGGTGTTCTGTAGAGCCGGCAGTCGTATATTGAATCCCTTCTCTCTGTCGTGGGCTGTCATGGACTGACGTCTGCACGACTAACTCTTCAACCGCCTGCAAGGAAGGCTTTTCAGAGGAAACACTCGCATTCGTGGCGACCTCGCCTTCGTCGGCATCAGCATATTCTTGCTCATCTGCTACTACATTTCCACTATCCCCCACAATTTATCCTCAATGTCTCGTGAGTCCGTGTTGGTTGGCGCACCTTCTCGGGTATTTCCAATTCTCGACTCTCACGGACATTCTGCTCGGACCCACCTTCGACCCGAGACGGTCCCGCACCGGCAGCTGCACTCGGCGGGAGTACACTGAAGCCCGTACTTTTGCTCGACGAGCCCGCTTTTTGTACATTCCTCACTTCAGGAGACCCTGTGCGTAAGGATCGACCGAGCGGTCGGCGATGACCTCCAGGAGATATGATGTTCGGGGCAAAAGAAACACGCGGGGCCTTTCCCAGGTACTGAGTATCAATATCCTGCGAAGAACGTGCACCAGCCGATGACACTGACATTTGAGGTGAGTCGGCTCTGAAAAGTGGAGGTCCTGGCGCGGCGTCATCTGCGCTGCTGCTGCAGTACGAGATAGTCTCCTGGGCATTCTAGGCGGTGAAAACAGCTGCTGCGGTGACATCACATTCGCTGCCGCAGCCCGCTGACGTTCTATCTGCCATTGATTTGAGGGCGCGGAACTTCCGAGCCGGAGGGACTCATCATGAACGACGGATCACAAAATCGACCGGCCTGGCATTATCCCTGTCATACCCAACACTACTCGGCTCCTCAATGTCCTGATTATTCCTGCCACTCTCCCCTAAATTTAGAGAGGACATATCCGTATTAATGGTGTCCAATCCGTCATCCTCCTCAAACACTTGAACATTGGACATATCTTCGTGATTGATGTGGTAACCGACTGCCTCACAGTCTCCGCCACATACTCTGCACGGACAACCCCTCCTCCCGCGGCCATTGGAGAAAAGACCTCTTCACAGTGGCCAAGTTCTTGTCACTTCCCTCCTCGGACTCAGACTAGCCTCCCTCGGTGTGTAAAATTCCTCCGATACACTTTCTCCCCCCCCACTCCCCAAAACGTCAGGATCCTCAATGCCTCCCGGCGGAGAGCGACCACCGCTGCAACCTCATCATCTGTAACCATACTAATCTTCCTGCCGCCCATGCCCTCCTCCACGGGATATACTCCCTCGACAGCAATGGGGGCAACTCCAACCTCCTCATCATGCCTCCTTTCCAAACCGACGACTCCAGCGGAAGCGGAACGTGCAACTGACGGCTGTGCTCCCTCACCCTCACGATCAGCGTATAGGCCATCGGGCATTGGCAAGTACATAGCATGAGCGACGGCAGTCATGCTTTTATGAAAGGACATGCGTGCAGCATCGGACGGTAGTTGCCAAAACGAGGCAGCATACTTGCGTCCATCTGGACCGTAGACGGCAGCTGCGACAACCAGCTCTGCGAGTCGGAGGGCAGGGCGAATGTCGCGTTCCGGAGAAGTGCCGGTAACATCGCCCAAGTAAGCATCGGCAGCATTTGGAGGAGCGTGTAAAGTGGGGACTGCACTTGCCCTGGCATCGTCCAACAACTTTCTGACTGCTGTGACCACTTTCCGTGTGTTGGTATTGTATAAGACATCTCTCTGCCTTGCATCGACTGGCGAGTGTTGGTCGACGGAAGAGAGAGTGCATTACGAGGAATGGAACGTAGTATGGAAGAAGGTGGTAAACGGGAAGGGGACAAAAGAGCGACGATATCGGCAAGCAAATGGCATCGAGAGAAGAGGCAAGAGTCTGTTGACGGGGGTGTCAGATCGACGAGAGGGATGACGGAAGCGGCAAGAGCGGAAGGAAAGGAAAGGTTGAAAAAGGAAAGCAGCATAGCGGAGTTTCATGGACGCGAAGTGCCTCGGCGCGACGTGCGGCTTGCGCCGCGGCCTCACCGGCAGTGGTAGCCATCTGCGCGAGAGACTTGGGAAAAGGAAAAGGGTTGAGAGAAGAGGCAGACAAGTGGGGGATGGTTTGAGAAAAAAAAGGAACGAAAGAGGCAAAGTGATAGAAGATGAAAAAGGGTGATGGAGGGGAAAGGTGCAAGGGGGTTGATTGACAGGAGATGCGCAAGTACAGGGGACGGATGATTGACGGAAAAAGGGGGGGATGAGGGGTGAACGAGAACGAGAACGGAAACGGGAACGGGTATGGCTGGGCGGGGGAGGGCAGGTAGAGTATGGGCGAGAGGTGCAGATCGCGAATGCGTGGGAAGTGCGATTTGTGGGGTGGTAACGGGTCGGGTCAATTTGACAAGAATAATAAAACGGGAGAGAACGGGGTCTATATGTGGGTTTGCTTCCCTTTTGGTTGGCGTTTTGGGCACTCTCCACTCATCCATTACCAGTCTCACGAGGTGCCAAAGTTTAATCAAATAATTTACTTTTTTCGTTTCAGTTTGAACTGTGCAGCTTTATTATTTGCGGGAATGGGGTTGCCACAGGTGGCCAGGGTGGGCATTGCGGGGGTGCGTAAGCAGGACGGCTTTGTTCGGTTGTAAAAATTAACAATACAGTGTTCATTTATACATCAAAAGATTGGACTGTGATTTGGTACAGTATTTGGACAAATCATCAAAAGGGTGTGTATTTTTTGATCCGTTACGAACCAATAGAATATTAGCAAGTGGATAGGTACGATAATGTAAGTGGAGAGAGCTGTTCCAAAGCAAGGGGCAATTTCTGGAAAGGAAAGGAAACGGATAGGATATGTTAACGTCTCAAAGCTTGCAGTTGCATATTTTTAATATTCCATTGAATCCCTTCCACTGCCGCAACAATTGGTACTGTACAGTAACTGTACCTGTCCAAAACCTGTTTCGATTCGACCCAGCTCCTTTCCGCCTCCCCAACCACTCTCAAAGCAAACCAATAGCTGCGGCTGCCTGGCCACTGACATGCGCCATAGTAGTCATTGCATATAACATTCTACCCCCCATTCCCAATACCATTTTGGTCCCCGACAACTTACAGGTAGGTCCCAATCCCTAGCTCATATGCCCTCCTCGCTCGCTCTGCACCACCACACCACCGCCACCGTCACCGTCACCACCACCACCACAGCCCACACTACACACCATACCACCACCAACCATGTCATTTCTCCTCATTTTCTCATTACACCCTCACCCCCCCCGTCTCCATCACATTCATTCCAGTGACGCATTTCAAAATCCACAACATTCTTTCCACTCCACCACACTCCAACACATATCCCCGCCATTCTCTACCCACAACCAACCAAACCCCTCAAACATCTACTGTACAGTACTTCCCCACCTTGCGTCATCCAATCCACCCACTCCCCCACTCCCAAACAAATTCCAACTTACTCCGCAAACGCCACCTCCCTCAACACCGTCATCCCGCCCACCCGCTTCACCAACTCCATTCCCTCCATCTCCTTGACCAGTAGGCATCCCGTAAACCCCAACGCGTTCACACTAACCCCATCCCAACACTCCCTTCTTCTCGGCACCACCACCATCCACCTCCTCGTCGCTATCAAATTGTATTGCAATCCACTCCCTCCCTCTCATCCCTCATCACCTCCCCTCACCATCATGTATTTTTCCCACCATTCCTTCCACCTCCCACCCCTTCCATATTCACCCCTACGTGCCAAAATCCTAACTCCCTCACTCGAAACAACCCCCTCACTACCCAATCTTCCCCCCCCTGCTCAAAACCCCATCAAACGGCACCACCCTTCCCCCCACTCCTCCTCCCCACCCGTCCGCATATCACCTGCAAGTGCTTATGTCTTTGCGACGCCCCGCCTCAACACCACTATTGTAAAACCCAACCCCATCCACCTCCCTCAAACATCCCCACAATCCCTCCATATCCCCCACCGTAAGCAACTCCCCGCTCTTCATATCGTTTCGTCACAATCAACACATGATCCTTCACCACATTAAACTTGTTCAATAACAATACATGTCCCTCCCCCATATCCTGCACATACAACATCTCCTCATACGGCAAAAACGGGTTAAATCCACCTCCCTTTCCACGCTTCGACTTTGTCACATCCCCACCCCCGCCTCCGTCTTTCGCTTCAAACTGCTCACAACTCGCACCAGAAATGGCGGATCCGACCAAAGAACGGCCCCACTCGTCTCGATCGGTTGCAGTGCCCCCGCTTCAAGCGCACGACACGATACCGTCCGGATCCGCTCCAGAAACACGTTCTTTGACATCCCTCTCCTACACTTAGCGGCCCTGGGCCCTGCTTTTGCAATGCTTAATTCCAAGCCACTGTGAGCTGGCTGACGATAATAAACCTCGGCTGATTTGATCAACGGGCCGCGACGAGGCATGCTGATCTGGGGGGGATCGAAAAGAGACTTTGCGACCCAGCCCTGACCAGCGCCTGCCCTGACAGAGTTTCACTTTTTCACATATTTTTTCGGGTATTTGGCTGCAGTTGCCCAACTGCCAGTTCGGGGCATTTCAGCTGCCTTTGGCAATGATATACTGTACAGTATATTTGCACAGTACTGTACTGTACTATACAGTACTGCCATTATTTCTCTGACTTTTTCTGGAATTTGGGGCTAGCCAATGGTTGGGCTACGGTAATGTCATACAACGGGTTGCAGATTACGCAGATTGAGAAATACCCACGCTGTGACAGCAAGCAGGGCACTGGCAACGCTGGATCAAATAGAGCAGCTGGAACGCTGCAGAATTTGTCCCTTGGCGTAATTGAACTGGCGCGCAGTCCGAAACGCTACATGTTTGGTCCAATTGTTGATCACCTCTTGCCACCACTGGAGACGGCACCAAGGTATCGATTACTACGTGGACAAATGCCACCGACGTGTGGTGGCGGATCGGTGTCTTCCGGTAAAAGCTCCAAGTGACCGAAGTTTTGCCGCTTAGGCAAGTTCAGCAGCACCTGCCGTATTGAGCCGGGATGTACGCGGACCGAACCGTAATGTCGCATGCAGTTGGGATGTCCGGGTGGCACCGTGGGCGCGGGGACAGGGCTAAATGAGGACACCAGCGGGGCGATGGGCAGTAACGGGGAGGAGGAAGGAATCCCCGATTAGCACGCAAGACTAGCGGGCTTGAGTGCGTGCCGCGCAGTTTGCAAATGGTGTTGCGACGGTGCACAACGCCAAGGTCAGACTTGCAAATCGGGCATGATCCCTGCGAGGGTCCACCAGGTCGTAGTGCTTGCACTGGATCGGATAGTCCGAGTCCTCATACGCAGGAGGTCCAGGTGTCGGCGTAGCATTACAGAACAGAAACCATTGCTGAGGTGTGAAATGGGGAGGGATGGGGTGAGGAAAGCATAGACGTCAAGGGAGCGCAGGGAGTTGCAGTGGGCGCGGAGCCGGGTAGACGCTGCGCTGGGATGGGAGTGGTTAGGACGAAAGTCCCAGAGGTCATCTTCGCCGAAGGTGCCGCCTTGAGATGTCAGGCAACTGCAAAGTGAAAGGAAAGGGGAATTCGGGGTGTTGGGAAGAGCGTCGATGTCGAAATGACCGAGGCCGCTGGTACCGAACTCAGGTCCTGGTGCAGCTCTGTGAGTACGCATTCTTTGCAAGAGATGGGAAGTCGGGCCTGGGCGCGTTATACAATTTTCGCTAGACGTTCCGGAGCTTCGATATGGTGGCATGGTTGGATCTCGGTACCTGGCCAGGACAGGCGTGGGACCCTGAATACTCGACGTTCATCACTGACGGTGGGTGCACGACTGATAACTGCGTGTATGGGGCCAGTCTGAAGAGCTTAGGCTGTGGTTGGGGTTTGAGCACAAAAGTTTATGTCTGGGGATGTGTCCTGGCCGCTTGCGCTTTGTCGTGGGCGCGGGAAGGGATGCGATGTGAGGACACTGAAGCTTGAGAAACATAAACGACGTCTTGGACGTCAGCTATATTATTGTCCTCTTGCCACCTATTGAATGACTAGAAATACACAGCAAGAGCATTGTTTCTTGGCATGGAGTGGGACGGGGCTATACGTAAGCTTGATTAGAGCGGTAGTAGTTACGCTGCTGCCATTGGCCAGAATTATCCGAGTCTTCGTCGCTTGTTTCGTGTGCATGTCGTCATTGGCCGACGAAAACTGCAATTTATGGTAATGGAGGGTGAGGTCGGGTCAGGAGAGGACGCCACCGAATCAAGAGAAACGTACTGCGAGTGAGAAACTCTTGACGGCAGTGGGTGCACGCGTGTTTAGAGTCCTCGGCTCTTAGCTCGTTCGGGTGGGAACGTTCTCCTTTATCCCGAGTATTTTTTTGATCTCAAGGGATAAAAAGAGACCATTTCATGTCGTATATTTCAGGGGGGGAATCACGCATGACCCCGGTATGGAGGTCAGGTGGTGGGGTGTATGTGCAGTTTTCGGGACTCAGCATGAGATCTTAGAGCTGGCGTTTGATTTCTGATAGTTGATGCGTAATAGCGTCGATATCTGGTGCTGTGCCCATGACCTGTTTTACTGCAAACGATGGCTATGGTACAAACCGCTCGTCGACCGTCATATGAGCGACTGGTATCCATGCTACTTTCGTCCTAACCGGGAAAGTCCTACTGTCCGCCTGTACAAAGCAAGGAAAAAGGTTTGGGTGTTTTACTCTGGAAAGATATATCCGATCTATCCCATGGTTTTCCAGACAACCACAATCGACTCAAAAAGGGTATACCGACACAGTAATGGGGAAGGAACTACGCTCCCTAAAATGCTACCTTCAGGCCAGCCATCAAGCAGGCCGCATTGGACATGACGGCTGCTGCGGCGTGCCTTTGCATCAAAACCCCCCGAACCTTTCCGTACGTCTCCAGTGCCCTCACGGCCACGTTCCTTGCCACGTCATTTAGCACTGCACATGCATCCGGGTGCCACCTCCAAGAGTGGAGATTGGCACAGGCACGAGCCTACCTCTGGTGGAGGTCGCGATAAAGGATTGATATCTTCTCTGCTTTGCATTTCGCGCCGCATTCAGAGAGGACATCGGGTTGAAGGCCCTCACTCCTGTTGGAGGGAGCGAGGGGATTCACGAAGGTAACATCAAAAAAGTCGGTCCCTCCGCTGCTTCCCATTGCCTGGATGTCTGGTCTCGTGCGGTGGAGACCATGGCGTGGCTCTACGACAGGATGACGAGCAGCTCTTGCCAGGTCTTTCGCGAGAAGGTTTACTTGGCGATCATGTCGGTTGATCCTGGGCTCCATGCAAGCAGTGCATGAGATGATCGCCATGTACATCGAGTGTGTCCGGGCAATTCCTTCTCGGGCATGGCGTGCCAGGGTGAAAAAGTGGGACTTGACAGTAGTATTGAAGCCACACCGAGAATTCTCGAGGTCAATGCTTGTCTGTAGTCCGGGGCATGGGGGACAATACACCCATTCCTTAAGCTCCCGGGAGGCCATAGACGCGCGAACGCCTGCCTCCTCGAATCCCAAGAGGAATTCGTTCTTGCACTGCTTCATGGATTGCGTCCGTCAGCGTCTTTTGCGAGCAAATTACACTGAACGGGATAATCCTAGACGGCAGGCAAGAGGTCGACCACCCGATGGGCGTCTGCAGCTGCTTCGTATGTTCCCAGCTCCTTAAATAGGAGTTGGGAGCAAGGTCTTGCAAAGCTTGCTAGATGATGAGCTAGAAGCCAAGAATGCCGCAGCGCGATGTTCTTCGCGGAGGTGAGTCCGATCCCAAGAGATGGTTTTTTCTTGTCCTTGGGTTTGACCGGCAGCTGGAGTTCTCGGAATACTTCCGAGTCCAGTACTCCCCGTGCCAATTTTCGAATACAGTCCTCAATCATCTTGTCGAACTCTTCCGCTCCTCCAGTGCAAGACGGGGGCACCACCTGCAACAAATAGTCTACTTTGGAAACGACAAAGCTGTCCTGTAAAGCTTGTGCAGCAGGCCAACGGTCAGTGTACACTGCAGAGACATGAGTAAAAATGAATGAATGGTCCAGAACACTTCTATGCCGCTACACATTTTGCAATGCAAGCCAAATAAGGTAAAGCCCATAGCTCGTTCAATGCCTATGGTACCACTAAATGATCTGCCCCAGGAAAAACAGCTGAGGAAAGTTGAACTATTTTTGAAGAAATTGCGTCTCGTTGGCCCTACAAACCCGAGAGACTGAATGCATTAAACTTCTTCTGACCTGAATAGAAGATATTACATCTACGGGCAAATTGAAACGAGACGATATTCCGCAGAAACTTTTCACTCGGGAGGAACGAGACGCGAGATGTTCAATATGGCCCCATGAACTAATTACGGCTTATGCTCAATACCTTCTCGCCTGATTCATCCATAATATCTTGAATGATGCCCGCCTATGATCAGTGCAGTCTCACCAACGGAGATGTCCAGCTAAGGCTAAACTGTCGGTTAAGCGGAGTTTCTTTGGTGTTTTGCACACTTTGAGGTGGTGTACTGCGGCGGGAGGTTGGGTATAATATTTGAAAGATGCGAGTGGCTGTGCCCCAGGATATGCCATTGTGTACCAAGCGGATATGTCCTCGCGTCGATTTAAGAATTGCATGGATACCGCAAAAGAACAACTTGGAGATTATGAAGAATGATTACAAATCAACTAAACGAAACCAACTGGCCTATCTTCCTTGCTCCCACTCGCTTGACATCGGTGGTAGGGGTAAATCGTCTGGAGAAGAGATACTCAGAACTAAATACCCCAAGAAGGAGGTGTTTCAAGCGACTAAAGTGCTACCGTGGAATAGTTGAATGAACAAAAAGGAGTGGATAAGGAAGAAAGTGGAGAGGGCTACAAGCTAGTACGGAAGGGGCAGGGTCTACCACTGATGCTTTGTGACCAGCATAGGAAAAATTTTTCTTGGGTCTGAAGTTGACTCTCAACTTCCTACTACTCGGGACTTGACTTGAAGTTGTCTGCCAGCTTGCTTGACCTCCACACAGGAAAAGTTTACTTAGCCTATGTACACTTTTTGGCTAACCCTAACGTCTCAAAGAAACACACTAAGAACCATAAAATGCATCAAATGGAATCGTGTGAACGAGAAAGACTAACAGCAGATACTACCAGGATAAATACCTAGATTCCTTCCTTAATATCTTAGTCCTCTAGATCAGAGCCAAAACGTTCCCCAAAATATCTATTCCACCCAAGCAGTCCCCACAAATATCCGCGAACGGCTTAGAATTCTCCATTGCCTCCTGCGAAATATCTAGACCACTGAAGATGCCCCCATCCGGTTCCAGAGTTGGGACCACCTGGTCCATATTTTCCGGCCCCTTCCCCACTATTTCAGCACTTTCCATGTCTCCCTCCCCCTCATCCCCTCATCCTCCTCTTCACCCTTCTCTTCATCTTCATCAGAAGAGTCAGAGATCACAATCACTCCCTCAGTCTCCCTTCGTTCTCCATGGGAGCTTCCCCACCGTTGTACAAAAGTGGCTCCCACGGGTCCACCCAGTCCTCCACATCCTCCTCCTCCTCCTTCTCTTCTTTCTCTTCCTCCTCTCTCCTCTCCTCCTACTCCTCTTCCTCCTCTTCCTCCTACTTCTCTTCCTCCTCTTCCTCCTACTTCTCTTCCTCCTCTTCCTCCTCTGCCTCTTCCCCCTGCTCGAAGCAGTTACGGCGGACCCACTCCCGAACGCGTTCCCGGTCCAACCTTCTACAGTAATCATCGTAGTTGGTTGGACCATTTTCCATCAGGGGCAGAGCGTTGAGGGGACGGCGGCCTCGGTATGACTTGGCGATGGTGCGGGAAGGGCGGAGGTTGGTCATGTTGAAGGCAAAAAAAGGGGTGAGCCGATGGGGTGATTGATGGCGGGGGGGTCTGCCTCAACGACGTCGATTTCGGACTTTAAATAGGGCAACGTATTCGAAAAGTTTCACGGCCTGGGACGAAATAAAAAATGGGAAGCAATGCCACAGCTTTGAATATGCATGCGATTGGGACAATAACTAAAACTCTGCTTGATAAAATATCGGAACTGAATTTGGAGGACGAAGCGGATCACGAGTCGAAATATTCCTATTCTGAAAAAGGAGTACCAAAATGCTCAAAGAAAAAAGAAATGGAGTTGCACAGTGAATTTGGATTCATGGGAAAAAACTGCTCCATGATTTTGTTCCTAAAAGAAAATTGATGGGAAGAGATGTTTTTGGAGAATCATGGGGAGGGAGAAGACAGAAGTCTGTAGAGAGGACCACTCTCCTACAGAAAGGATCGTTTCCGTACCAACACTGGGTCATATACACACAAAATTTCTTAGTTGTGTTCGCTGGATTAGGACATCCATTCGGGTGGTACTTCCACAATGATCGCGACTCGTAATTTCAACTATGCAATTACCGCTACCCCAGTCGAACATATCCCAATCTCCAAGTAGGCGGGTCGAAATGGTACTCCCGCGCCCCATGGCAGGTCCGGCTTCGAGGAGGCCGCAACTCCTCCCCGAGCACCGTTTCTATGCCCCACGCAAGGTCAATAATTGAGATAGTGGCACAGCTATTGGTTCATGTGCTCATCGTCTGCAATGGGAAGTCAAATACTGGGCAACAGGACACCCCGAGGAGGCCAAGTTGAATCGACAGTTGGCAAAAGGGATCTGGTACTGCGGTTGCCACAACCAATATTTTCGCTACAAGGTCTACGGACAGGGCGAGAAGGGCTCTACACGTTCTCTCAGTCGCAATACCCCAAATATACAGTTCATAAAACGCCCGAACGCTAGATACGCCTCTGCGGTGCGCATTTACTAAAGTCAGCACCGCAGCGGAACTCCACGGCGCCGCCAGATCGTCACTCCAGTTGCACAGCCTGTGAGCAGGCAGCTCCAGCTGTCCAGCTCCAAAATTTTCCCGCCGCGCCAACACCGATCTTGCAAGCTCGGGATGAGTTCGGAATTTCTTAAGTGCTCAACCTTTGCCTACACTGAGGGCGATGTTCAAAACGCGTATGCTCCTTTTATCCCAACAAACGCCCGAATTTAAAAGGATACGCCACGAGATCTTTGCTAAAGCGATCAAAAAGCAGTGCGGGCCTGAAATAACGAACTGGAAAAAATTTACCACTTCTTTCAAAGATTTTATGCTCCCTACGGCGATGGTGACAAACCTCGCATGTTCTGAGTCTATGTAAATTAAAAACCGTAGCTTATTCAAGTAAAAGATGAGCGAAAGACTGAGCCTTTGTAACACTTATCACCACACAACTCTGCGGAAAACAGCCTCAACGAAGTCCACAACTTAAAAGGAACGCCCGGTTACTAAGCAGGGATAGTGGTAGGGATAAATCTACCGAGGATATTATTCTCGTAGCCAGCTGACGGAGGCGTTGCATGCGACAAGAGTGCCACCGAAGTATGGTTGTGGGAACGAGAAGAGATGAACAAGGAAGAGGTACTAATAGGCTACAAGGTAGTATAAAAGGAGTAGGTCCTATCAACTATGCTCAGGGGCTAGCGTTGAAGGAAGGTTTCTTAGGGCAGAAGTTGACTTCCAACTTATAGACTACTTGGGTGTGCACTTGAAGTTGTTCCCCAACTTTCTTGACCTCTAAAAGAGAAAACAGTTGATTCAGGTTATACAGACTGCTTGGATAATCATAAAGCCTCAAGCAAGCGTAGTAATTACCATAGGAAGCACTAAAACAGATCATGTGGCTGATAAAGACTGACCATAGGATACCTTCACAATAAATATCTATCTCTATTCCTCATAATCACTATCTTCGAGATCAGAACAAACAGCTCTTGCCAAATATCCATACTACCCATACAGTCTACACATATCCCTTCGAATGGTTCGCAGCTTCCTATAGCCTCTTCTGAAATATTTAGACCACAAGAGATATCCTTATGCACTTCCATGACCGGTATCACCTGGTATGCCTCTCCTAGCTCTTATCCTGCCTCAACATTTGGAAGTTTCTGGTCCAATTCTACCAATCCCAACTCCCTCCGGCAACCAATCCTTCCCCTGATTCCTCGACCACGGACCGATATTCTGCTCTATCCATGCCCTCTTCGTCCTCCTCTTTCTCATAAACCAGCTCAGGGACTACCTATTCCCCGAAGAAGTTCCAGCTCTTTTCCTCGACCTCCTCAGCTTCATGCTCACTCACCTGCCTCGCTTCTTCTTCTAAAAAAGAAGGCAGAAGAACTCGATAATCTCTTTTTTGGTCTGCTTGTGGAGGTATTCATCGGCATCGTTTTCCCCGAAGGCGTCGCGTTAGAGCCCATCTATGGGGTGCGAACGGCGGTTTTTGGAAATCGGGTAGAGAGGCGAGGTAACATCATATTTCTGGTAAAGAAATGAGTAGGTGAGCTGATTTGTTTGTTAATGGTAGGTATGATGCTTCGGCAACGGCTCTGTAGCACTTCAAATAGGGGCATGTATTTGGTAATGTTCACTGTCTTAGCGAAAAAAACGCGGGGAAATGTCGCAGCTTTGAATTTACACGCAATCGGGGCAATACTTAATTTCGAGGACGAAGCGGATGACGAGTCGAAATATTTCTTTTTGAACAAGGACCAAAATCCTCAGAGATAAAATGGAAAATGGAATTGTACAGTGAATTTGGATTCACAGGGGAAAATTAGTTTTAGCATTTTGTTCTTGAAAAGAAATAGGTGGGAAGAGTTGTCTTGAAAATTCAGAGGTCAGTAATTAAGAAGACAGAGGTTTGTAAAGAGGACTCGCTTTCCTACAGAAGGGGCGGGTGTTCTAACAACAGATAGCTTATCGAAAATACCCACAGGGAAACTAAACTGGTGAAAGAGGGACCTTACGGGAAAGCAGCTTAAGCCTTGCCTTTAGGAGGTGTTATAAGGGCGACAACAGAACTATTGTATGCATTTATCGATCAACACCCCGAAATTCTTTTTTGAACTGAGCTCCCACAGATAAGATCCATAGATATCCTTCCATTGAAACATATTAAAAATTAATAGTTAGTGCGCGCTGTACGACAGTTTAAACCAGGACCCGCTTCTGGGGTGCCGAGCCTAAACCATTCCAAGTAGTGGAATTCCTCAAGTATTCATCCCCTCGAGCTAACTAAGAGTTTTGATGCCCTGATAAACGTGCTCAACATTCTTTAATCTGTAAAAACCTTTTACGCGCTTGCAACATGGATCGTAGCATTTTTCACATCAATTTACAGAAAGGATCACACGTTGGAACCAATTGTCGTCGAAAAGACTCTATATCCCTTATTAGGCCCTTAAATCATGAAAGGTCTTCTGGAGAGGCTGCGTAATGCCTTCAGCTGCTTCCGCTCGGCTTGTCTCCTCAAACTAGGACAGACAGAACCATTCAAGACTTCAGAAGAGTTTTTGTAGCAATTTAACGCCAGCCCCGAGTATGAACTGCTCATGCTTGAACAGACGCGAACAAATTAAATCTCTACAGACGCTCTGGTTTTGTCGAAGCAGCCCAATATTTCGCTCTGAAAATTTCCCATTTGATTTCATACTAGCATGCAAATCACTCTGTTCATCGATGAATAGGTTTGAAACTAGTCAAAAGCTCCAGATGATCTCAAAAAGGATTTAATCAGGATACAATGCTCTTCAACATTGATTTAGACTTCATGAAAAACGATATATCTTAATGATTTAGAGACGACAATGACCTAAAATTCGGCAATTTTCTTCTTCATCTTTGGTATCATCACGATAAGTACGTAATCTTGCGGAGGACGACAAAAAACAGCAGCGCAGCACTGATTATTCCCTTTTCCCAGTACGGTACAAATCTAGCCTGCCATCTGGGGCCGAAAAAATGCACCGTTTAATGGCCCATTCCTCACCTGATCCAAAAGAACGGCGTCATCAGCGGGAAATGATGCAATATTAAAGGGAGGGTACGCTCGTACTGAACGCCTCTGTTGGTTCAAAAAATTTCATGGGAACTATTTTTCTGCACACGTCGCATCTCTTGGACTATTTTTGACTTCGTTTGTAATCTATAGAAGATTCAGGTGTCCTTTCAAGTCCTCAGTAAGTGCTCCGGAGTCTGTCGAATCAGACACCACCTCCATATTATCGTTCTATCATGCAACCTGGATGGTGCTGAAGAGGTCGATGAAGTGATGAAGTACTGCATTCAGGCCGTGGATGTCGGGTTCTTGAAAAGGAATTACTAAAGAGGAGAGAATAAATCTGTGCATATGCGCGATAGCTTAATGTAGCCCTCTCCACTGCACCCTTTTCATGAGGCTGTTATTCTGCTTTATCTGCACCCCTTTTATGAGGCTGTTATTCTGCTTTATCTACAAAGTAGATTTCATATTGATATTCATGTATTGTCCGGTCTATCTCGGCCATAGAATCTGTAGATATTTACAACTAGAAATATTTATAGATACTCTATCTAGGATGATCTTTATTGTAGTAGAAACTACATACATTGCATGCTAGATCTACCTTACGGTACCAGAAACGTGTATAAGTAATGCGAATATCGCGCTCGAGCAAATTAAGGGAGCAAACAATTAATCTATCTTCAACCAAACCCAGCGAGCATAAACAAAATTTTCAGAGTCACTCTCTAGCGCCCTTCTGTTTTTACTATCTTGGAATTAACAGCAATCAGTATTTATCCGTGGTTTCATGTTTTTCGAAAAGTAATTTCCTACATTTTTAAATGAGAATAATCCTATTAGTTGCGGTTTACAGCAATGTTTAGATCTACGTGTAAACCTGCAAATTATAACCACAAGATTACCTCTTCCATTCTCTGAACACTTGATAATGACCGACAATCAACTGTAAAGGCACATAGTACCCTAATCTGTACCAATTCTTGGGCCAGTTGCGTCTAGATCAATACTTACCAAAGTACTCAAAGTTCAGCTGCCCCATAACTCCTGCGACTTTTTTGCGCCTTCAATAGCAGGAACTACGCAAAAGTGACCGTAAATATCCCGACCAGCTCCCTGCATAATACCGCTCCTCTCCAGATTCCTCTTGTCGGCAGTTTGGCGAGCCATATTGCAAAGGAGGCCGCAGTGACTAATCGAAAACTGACGAATAGACCTGGAAACCCCCTAATTTGAACATTGTGAAATCCAGAAAAAATAGTTTTGAATCTGATTGCGAAGGCCAACTAGGAGCTTTTATTTGTGTACGTGGGCATTTACAGTAGTCCCTCGTTTCAAGCAAATTTGAGGTGGACACATACAGATTCTTTACAGATGTGGAATCATTTACTGGGGCGCCGGCATTTATTCCTTGAGCAACGAATAAAGAGTAATCCAGCGCATGCCAGACACTACCTGACCTCTCAATGCTCGCAAAAAGGGCGGAAATGATTAACAAGCTACAACTCTAAATTCCGCTGACACTCTTAAACGACTAGACACGTTTGGACGGCCCCTATCTGCTTTTGAAGCGTAAGTGACGACCCGACGTCATCATCGGCATTAAAAGCATCAGTGTTGTCTGTAGATTTTGCTTTTAGCTCCTGTACAATACTTTGAGCCCAAACTGACTCATGAAAAGGCACCAAAAAGTCATTATCGGCATTATTCAAGAGATTTCTGATAGGCATGCTTCTCTAGCATCCCACAAAATTGGTTAAAACCGTTCCTAAAGCAACTGTATCTGACGCCACCAAAGCATCTCCATCACAAATTTTATCCCCTACAGACTCAAACCCACACCAAATTCCAGCAGCTTTCAATGGTTGACGATCTTAATTCCTTCTACTTTGACTGCAAGTAACGCCTGGATGTTTACTGTTCAATCTTATAGACATTATCTTAACCATCCATTGCATCCAGAACTCATTTGTACTGGATTGTGCGATATCGACGTTTTAAACTGGCAGTAGTGCCAGCATCAATGTGTTATATACGCGACGTAGTGTTGGCGGGTAGAAACTTAACTTAAATAATAGAAAAATGAGGCAAAATATCTGCAGATATATGACCAGAAACGTTGTCAAGCAACAGCAAAATTTTTCTTCCGGATGTCTAGGAAATGGATGTGTCCAGATTTTCAACCATTTGAAGAATATTTCCATTTTCATCCCTGCATTATTATTGCAGGAGTGATAAAAAACAAGTTTCGCCCTATTCTTCTTCTTGAAGCAACGTGGCATGTGACCATTTACTATGAAGAGGAGAGGAAATTTACTGTTCCAGTTACGTTCGAAAACACCAGAAGCTACAGTCGCTTTTTGTCTTTTTTGCGAACAGGCATCGATGTTTGACTAATTGTATGATCCAATGACATGGCATAGTTCAAGCCAGTCCCATTAGCACTCCAAAAATCTCTTGAAAAACGGATGAATGCTGCAAAAAGCTCCAACAGCTCCCTTTCTATTGCCTGCTCACCTGCATCTGCTGCTTCAGAGTGCATTTTGCGGGACTTCAAATTCCACCTCTTCTGAAACCTCCACAGCCAACCAGCAGAAAACTTCAGATCAACGCGAGAAGACTTTGGAAGTAAGCCACTGACTTCCGCCAACAATCGGGCCCCTTTTGCTCTGACACATTACCAGTCAAACATCTGCCGGAAATGTTTTGGTCGTTGATCCATTCTAAAAGCTGACGCTCTACAGAAGCCTGTGCTGGTGTCCATTTCGCTTCGCATCATTGGAGGGGATGCTACTGATTTTAGAGAGAGAAGAAGAAAGAAGAGAGAGGGCAGAACGGGAGGGTGCAAAGGAAAGCTTGAACTGGACGCGAGCCCATGCCTACTCTGCAACATCGTCATAAAGTAGTTTCTTTATTTTTCTGCGTTATTTGATTTCTGCCTGAATGGCGGTACGCTGTTTGTTTGTGGTAGTTTCTTGGAATTGCTGTGAAAGCTGTAGAGAATGGCCGGGCTGTGTTTGGTGCGACAACGCCCTGTGGCTTGATTGCTTGAGCAGCAGTGTGCATTGCGATTTTCAGACGGGGAGAGCTAGATAAAATGTTTCATGGAACGGTCAGTGACCGTTGCATGCGAGGGTGCATAAGTGCTGAAATTCAATTAGAAAATAACATTTTTGTACTTCGATTCCTTGTGATATTCTCTTATGACGAGGAAGCACGTAACGGCCTCTACGATGTGATTTTGGGGGTCATCATACTTGTAGTCTAATTGCAGTTGCTTGGGCCGAGGGATTCCTTACGTGAGGTGTGTTTCTAGCAAAGGACTACTGTATACGCCACCGAACGGGTTCAAGCGATTGTTGGCCGAAAAATAGGGTCTTTCGTCAACTTGAGAGCCCCAGAAGCAGAAGATTGGTTTCGTCGACCAGAATAGCCTATTAGGAAACCGGTATCTGGAGTTTACGAGGTGAAAATACACTTTTACTTATGCACAATTATGTCCAATGGCCAAAAGACGTTTTTTGATTGTCTTCTCATCCCCAGACATTTGGGCGCATAGTGCATTCAAGAAAAATCCGGCACCCTAAAAGCTTTGCCCGAATGTAGTCGAGAGCCACTCCCATTTAAAGCAACATTTTTGGGCAATCCCACCGCGCCAGCCCAAAACGTAAAATAGATGGACAAGCACTGAACATGTATTGGGCATCATAAAAAATAGGAATAAGGTTTACTTTTTGGTCCGTACATTTCCAACGTAGCGTTCCCATGTATCAACTGTAAACTAAAAATGGTGATAACTCCCTTCTTCATCCAACACCGAGGGCCCCGCATTCCCTTTCGCAAACCATTTAGCCTTTCCTCTCACAGTGACGACAATCTCTTCAAACGCCCTGCAATAGGACTGCACTGCTCTGTTCTTTTGCATGTGCCTCGACCAAACAAAACGAAAGTGTCCACACTATTTACTGACAGACTCCCCGACGCAATTTAGTCCGAGAGCGAGGAAGAGGACAGAATAATTGGCCCATTTATCTCAATTGCCGCTACCGCAATTAAAGATGAGAGTTCATTGGGGGAGGTGGGTACCCACGCTGAAGCCAAACTCCCGGGTGGGTCAAGGCCCGGTCGTCGTCCGAATAATGATATCAGGCGCACAGTCGGGCGCGGAGCAAGTAGGTCTTGACTATTTACAACAAACCTACCCAGATCCACCCATCAAGTTAGAAGAGGAGTTTGAGAGGCGTTTCTCAGTTACAAGGGCAATATATGAAATGGTACGAAGTGATATTGTTAATTTTGATCCCTTCTTCAAACAAAAGGCCGACGCGCTCGGGGTACTGGGGGATCGAAAGACAAAAAGCTAACAGCTGCGCTCCGTATGTTGAGTGGTAGAATGGCTTCTGAAAAAGTTGTAGAGTATGTTTTTCTATCTGGCAGTATGATTTTGAAGTTTTCATTGTGTTTCTGTTCAGATGTCACCATTATGAATGAGAAGACGTGGTTACGAAGGGCGGACGCAGATGAAATTAGAATGATAGAAGCAGATTACGCGTAGCTTGGCTTTCCGTGCTGTCTAGGTTCTGTCGACTGCTCTTCGAGGTTTCGGAGTAAAATGCCCCATTGCCTGGCAAGGAGTTCACGAGGAGAAGGATAAATTGCCAGCTCGTCGGTGGAGGTGGTCTGTCATGATAAAATAAGAATTTAGCATGCAATGTTCCGCATACCGGACTAAAAAACGACAAGTCGATCCTAGTTCAGAGTATCTTTTTCAACGACATTCGGGCTGGCGGTTGGCCCCAATATCAGCCCTTGACAAATGTTTTAGGTATGGAGCTGTCATGGTTCTGTTTTCTGGCGGATGGAATGTACCCTGATTACCGTCTGTTCGCGAAAAATTACCCCAATACCCGGACTTTGAGGGAAAAAAGGCTCAACAGGCAACAAGAGTGTGCTACAAAAGGGGTAGAGATTATATTCCCGGTAATGTTTGGACAATTTGAGATGCTACCAAGGCCATCCAGATTGCATAAGTTAGAAGACATGGACCGAGTTTTTAGAGCATGCTGCATTTTACACAATAGGATAGCAGCGTGGGTACAGTGGAAAAGGAAATTTTCGGCTTAATCGTGACCGGGGTGGAAATTTAGAGGATCAAAATTTGTCCCTAAGAGATCTAACGCGACCAACGGATACTTAGGACCTTGCCGACCTGTAGCATGAAACGTTAGACACTATTGAGAATTGAGAACAGAGCTTCAAGCTACGAGAATCTTTGGCTGAGCATATTTGGAACGCACAGGGGAATACACAAGGTTGAACTAAATAATGTGCAGGCAACGTCGACTTCAATTGAACGCATAACACAAAATGATACGGCTGCAAGTGGCAGCAGTCCGCCGTAGTCATCACAGGCGATCAAAATTCATCATTTAAACATGTAATGAAACTTATTCGTTTAGCAAAAATTCATTGCAGACATTTTGGCGATTGGGAGGATTTTGAGGCATTCGCCGGAATCGGCCTGGAATTGCAATGTACGTCACAGTGGGAGAAGGTCCACAATAATGCTCAAGAAATAAATTTGAATTACATTCCCCTTGTCAGGTGTCGAGATTTATCATTCTATTGGTAGTGGAGAGGGTTATAACTATCCTCTGCAACGTGGCTACTAGAAGAAAAGATATTCAGAGCCAACAGTTTAATCTGAATTCGTTCTATGGCTTGAAATCAAAGCAATAAACGATAAAATGAACCACGATGGATCATTTCTGTCCTTCCTTATCCTGGGTACCATACCAAGATTCGCCGCTATCGCGAAAAAGATCCAACCAAGTTGAGATAATGAGGGCCCTAAAGATGTTTTAGGCAGAAACGGAAACAATATCATAAGAGTTGAGGTTCCATACGTGGTTGAATTCACGGATACAAAATGCTTCTAAGCACCAAATATCTGAAGTTTATAAATCGCCAAATTTTCATCAATCGAGATGGATCAGAGTTTCGTAACTCTAGGACCAAGGTAATCCCTTCTTTTGAGAATTTTTCGGGACATTAATTTCCATTCATTTTTCGGGTTTCATTCCTCCAAGAGAACCAGATGCCACTCTAATTCCTTCAAGTCATCTAAATATAAAAAACTACTGGGTTTAATCCAGAAAGAAACTTGGAAGAAAATACTGAAAAAGGATGTAACTGCAGACTCAAATTTTTGGACCGGAAGGTTCTTATTTCATGTAAAGAATAAAGGTACCGAGCACGACCATTCGAAGGCTATGTTTGCATTTCAGTATTAAATGGACAAGTACAAAATATTTCTAGTCTACGATGATACTAATATGAACTAAAGTTCAAGAGGAGCTCTAGTGGAGGTATCAGCTTTACTTGGATTCAAAATCTGTTCACAGGAAATTTAGCAAGGGTAATTACAGTTTAAGGAAACGTTTGAGGAAAAATTACTTGAAACATCCCAAGGAACTTAAACTAACTAGTGCAAACTTGCTAGAATTAGTTGATCCCTTGTACGGAATTTCGGGCCACGGAGACAACTGAAACAGGAATATGATTCTCCATCTAAAGCAAGACCTATGAAACAGAACAATGTTGGTCTTTAAGCTTTTTCCAAACGCGATAGTTTTGAGCTAATAGAAATGATTGGGACGTAAGTAGAATATTACTTGGCATGCGTCAATGGTTAATTTAAGAAATTAAGTGAGAAAAATCCAAAATAGTTCGTATCGGGAGAGAGTGTGTGATGGTACATATTCTCCGATGTAAGAGGAAAAAGATAGATTATGGATTTGAAATCAGTCAAAAGTAGTATGCAACTAATCTCAAGATACTTTCGTCTGATGTAAATTTCTCTAATTTAGGTCATTAAGACACAAATTGGCTTGGTTTACACATCCAGGGCCAAAAATATGCTGTGGTGTCCACGTGGCCACTGAGGTGATTGAAAGAAAATTCTTTAAGTATGAAATCAGGTGCTTGAAGAAGATCGTCTGAAATATGAAAGAAGACCCATTAAATGCCTCTCAATTACTATAAGCTAGACTTCAATACCCGGAGATTAAGGATATTCGCAGACTCTTCCCTTTACACTGGTGGTGAAAACAAGTCGTAACTGTGATACATTTTACTACTTACGGACGTGTCGAATAGATTTCATGTGCTGAGATCCTCAATCCAATAGAGCCGTAAAGTAACCTGTTCTATCTTGGGTGCAGAGAAGTACGCCTTCGATGCGTCTTACATAATTAAACACGATCCAGATTCAATTCTGGGAACGGAGCTACCCTCATCGATGTTCACAGACTTTAATTGCCTATGATAGGTAATCAAGGACTGTTTTTCTGCAGACGGGGAAAAATAATGATGGGTATCCGTGTTTTTCTCCACGCCTATTGTAGAAATGAGATATATTAACTCGGTTTTGTAATAACTTAGAACAATTTTGCTGATAAATTTACGGGGAGACAGAAAATAAGAAACCCTAACAAGAGTTTTCTCCCAAAAATGTGTGATTTGCCAGTTGAACTACAAGTTACACGATCTAAGGATAATGTTGTATTCCACAGGTTCACCTATCTGTGTGACGTGTTATTTCACAGGCCTTACAGTTTTACACGAATTTATTGAATCTACTGTAGACTCAAACCACCGTTAATCCCATAAAAGGTTTAATAGTAACGTTTCTGTCTTATAATTTTCCTTTGCAGTTCTTGAAATAACGTTTTAACCCATTGGTACACTTGAAATAGTTAGGGGAGAGTTGCAAACTGGGATATTTTACTACTGATTTACCAATCAAAAGTTTCCTTGCCATTCCATTCCACTTGGGCCAATGCCAGTCCTACATGTTCTCAGAGTTTGTCATTTGGAATGAATGCAAGTTCTGGAAGCGCTATTTACGATACTATCAGAGCTGATTTACGGGAAAAATTTGCATATGGTATCATTCGACTACATTTCCTATCAAAAATTAGTTATCCATTGTTCTACATAAACCCTGGTTTGGAGCGGCCGGCGTAAGCCAAAAAGCCAGACAAAACCCAAGTTTCAAACCAAGGTCAACCCAGATCTTCTCGAGTGCGCTTAAAACATAGATATAATAGAAAAAAGATAGGCATAAGAGAGAGTACACAGTACAGATATATATTTAATACAATCTTTCGTAGTATTGGCTACGGCACTCTTCTTTTAGGTTGCTATTCTACTGTATCTATGCAGTATATATCTTATTGATATTTATGTTTTGTTTGAGGCCACATAATCTGTAGATACTTATGGATACCTTGCCCAGTAATATCTTTATTATAGTAGACACAGCTCCCCGTGTATGCCGGAGCTACAATACAGTGTCAGGATTGTGTACACGTATTGTGATTACATTTGGGGAGTAAGGAGGGCAACCAATTCATCTATCTTCAACCTATACCTTGCTATCATAAACACTTTTGTTTTTTTTCAGAGTCGCACTCAAGCGCCAATCTATTCTTTCTACCTTTAAATTCCAAATAAATGAAGTTCCAACTGAAAGCCAATTCCCAGGACAAAAAGAAGTCAAACCCCCAGGAAGGTGTTAAATCTGCGGTCAACATAACAGGCCTGAATTTAAAGCCTCCCGTGACGCTTCTAGTATGCCTTTCAAGCCTTCCTGCCCAGTTCTTTGATGTTATTAAGCACATAACAGGATATTATTCATGCCTACTGGCATTTGGATGAATCTTGCCCGCTGTTAAAGATTATCGCCTTCATCGTCTTATGGTCTAATAGGACCCTCCCGCAAAAGAAATTCACAGACGATATCCAAGAAACAGTGTGAGGCTAGACTTCCGCAAAAGATATCAGCTGAATAGAATTGAGATTATCGATGGCCCTCCCCGAAGCCAAGGACTGAGTACATTGGGTCCCCTTCGTAGGCCCCAAAGCAGACATCGAGCCACGCGCTTCCGCAGAAGTTTCCGAAGACTTCCTCTTAGATTGTTCGCAAGGAACGGAGTGAGTCTTTGGACATTAAAATCAGGTGACCATCCTGGGTTAAGACCTACCAAAGTCTGCCAGAGAACCTGCCATTAAACTCCAGCCTCAAGGAAAAACGCAAAAAGACCCCAAAAAAGACCCGAGATTCGCGGAGTGGGATCTAAAGGAAGGACCTATTTATTCGATGTAATCTCTATCAAACATCTTGCTCCTCACATAAATGAGTTCGCTGGTTCAAAAATTTTACGCAAGTAAACGCAGCGAGGGCTGCAAAATATTGGAAGTACGAAGAGCTCATTGCAACTTCTGCGAGATCCAGTTTCGTCCCAATTTCTATATTTACACTTCAAGTTTGGCATCTAACTATATATGTGATGATAACTGATATTGCTCAGAACGTAGCTGCTCAAGTTATTCAAACTTATAGTGAGATTCATTGGGTCCTCAAGCAAAGAAACGCTGCAGCGGCTGTGAAATCAAACGCTGCGTGACTTATGTCCTGTCTAAGGTCGATATTCTGAGGGATTCTGTGTATGTCAAATGCGGCTGACTATCAGGTAGGTTCCCTACTTGAGAAAAGATTTGAACATTATAAAAAGTTAACCACCCCGCCCGTCCCAGTTTAGCACCTGATATTTCTTGGTACGGCTCAAATACTGTCAAGCACCACTGTTTGAACCGGGAACCTTATAGCAGAAAGGCGGATATTCGGAAATCCTGGACGTCCACGGGGACAACCTTCAATACACCGCAGATAAGGCACTCAGCAGATCTACTGCCGCGATGACCAGGTCGCTTTACAGGGTAACGATCTCAACTTCCTAGCGAGGCATACCGTCATCGAGCCTCCGTCGCACAGTGTGAACACAACATGAGGACAGGAATAAAGGAGACGGATACAACCAGCCGCTCAGATAACTTAGATGTTACTTTCATGAACCCACTGGACCCTTCAAGCTATGAAAATAATAGGAGGTTGTAGTCGGATTACCTGGTTGGAACAGGCTCGCCCCCGTTCCTATTCTCTCACATCCAGGAAGTGGCACGATCGGTAGCCAACCGAGCCTTGGACCAATGTTACACGATGATGGCGATTCTCCTTCAAAGACACGCCTCGTTGATGGTCACCTACGCCGCGGCCTGTATCTCGACTAGCGTATCAGCTTATTTCTAGCTGGTGTAAACGATCCATTATTTTCATGCAGATCCTGCCTTCTAGTTTGAATGCAAGTTCACCGGACCCATAATCTGATTATCTCACAGTAGACCAACCCAACTGACCCTTTGGCCCTTTTTCACCTCCTGATTAGGACCTTTACACCCTTCTAGAGATTGAAAGCTGCCCAGGCTAGCAGGCTACGAAAAAATCAGGCGGTTAAATCTTTGTTACCTGGTAGAGACAAGTTTGTCCCTGTTACTATTTCTACGCTCGGAAGGTGGCACCCCTATGCGGTCTTTTCAATCAAGTGGTGCTATCGGTAGCCAACCGAGCCCTGGACCAATACTATACGGTGTTAATGATTTTCCCTGAACGATATGCCGCCCTGATAGTAACCTCCAGCGCGACTTGCTTGTTGATGGGCTACCAGCTACTTTTTACTAGATAAAAAGTAGCTAATAGCCCCAATCTGTTATTCGCACTGTACTGTATTGCTTATCTCAATCATGGTTTGAAAGCATATTCATAGGACTTCCAACCTTTACATTACTCGCAGTAAGCCATCCCCTCTCACTACGTTCCCCTTTTGAAACAACCCATCCCTGTATTGGAGGCGTAGCAAGGAAAATGCAGTAATTGATCCAGAATATTTGTGACGCGGTTCCGAGTTTTTTACTCAATGGAAACTGCAGCTTCAAGGCTTTATGTTACATGCGAGGGATGGTTTTTCGTGGATGTAAATTTTGATTGGGCACAGACAGTGAAGCAAGTATTGCGAGAAAATCACAGAAGAAAAGGCGTCGGCTTACCACCGCTTACAAGGGTAATCGTGAGTTTTTCAATGTAAGGTTGATCCAATTTTCAGTATGCCCTTGAACATACTGATAGGAGAAATTGGCAGGGATTAGATTTTCAGAACTGATTATCCTAGAGCGGAGGTGTTGCAAGCGAAAAAGTGCTGCCGAAGTAGAATGGTGAGAACACGACAAGTTTGGATACGGACGAAGTTTCAAGGGGCTACAAGTTAGTACAGAAGGGGCACCGTATACCAAATATGCACGGTAGCTAACGTAAAAGGGCTTCTTGGATCATTTATTGACTTTCAAATTCCCAATTATTTGGGTCTGCTCTTGAAGTTGCCTCCCAAGTTTCTCAGCATCTCCTAAAGGGAAAGTTTTATTCATTTTTTTAAGATAGAATTTTCGGCTAACCCTAGAGTTTGACATAAGCATGCTAAATACCATTAGAGGCATCAAAGGGAATCTTTTGGACGAGAACGACTAACAGTAGATATTATCAGGATAAATATCGTATAAATTCCTGACAATCTTCGTCCTCGAGATCACAGACAAACATTTACTCCAAAATAATTGTTCCTCCAATGCAGTCCATCCAAATTCTTTCGGATGTCCCAGAATGATAAATAGCCTCTTCGGACATATCAAGGTCCTCCATTAACTGTCAATGGCCCTCAACTCGCGCTATACCCCCAACAGAGGATTCTTAAGTTATTATTACACCCTAAATCTCCTCTCCGTTCTCCACAGAAACTCCTCCACGGCTGTACACCAGTGGCTCCCGTGATTTCACCTAATCATTGTCATCTTCGTATCCCTCCCTATCAGCCTCATCCTTCTCCGGCTCCTCTACCTCTTCCGTCTCCTCTGTTTTCTCTTCCTTCCCTGCCTCCTCTATAAATTGGAGACGAAATTACTCCCGAACGCGTTATCTGTCCATTTGTCAAAGGTACTCCTCGTATTCAGTTGTCCCATTGGCCATCAAAGCCAGGCGGCTGATGGCACGGTGGACTTCGAATGATTTGGCGATGGTGAGGGGGGGGCATGAGTTAGTCATGTTGAGGACAAATTTGATGATTCAATGGGGTTGTTGATGGCAGTGATGTTTGAGCTATAGTACCGTTAGGCTTCACCCGTGCTACTTTGCGGACGTCTCAGGTCGGTAACGGGAGGATGCCGGTAGCGTGGTAGAGAATAGAGCCGAGGTCTTTTACCTGCGAGGTATCACCGAGCGTAATGGCAAGGGAAACATAACGGAGAGGTTGATTCACTCTCGGGACGTTCTGACTGGGCGTCGGTTCGGGGAAATACGCATAGAGGGTGACGGCACAATAGAAACCAAAAGGAACCAGTACAGGGCGGAGTAACCGAAAGGAAAAAGGTAAGTAACAAAAGCAGACGGGTTGCTCCGGGGTCAAAGGGTGTTTACCGTTTACTTCGCGGACACTGGAAGGAGAGAGCAGTTAAATATCTGCTAAGTCTGCCCTGGACTTGACTGAGCCTAGCACTGGAACCTAATGGTCCTGTGCATGCTAGCAACAATTTCTGAAACTACGTACGCATTACAATAAAAACCTACTGTACAGTCAAACTGTTACCGTCCTTATCGTGCGGGGTACACCCATGGGTACACTGTACAGCAATGTTACTGTCCGGGTTTGCTACGCGCCATGCAAAGCCATTTCTGTCATCCGTTCAGTACCACTACACCACAACGTTGCTTCAACGACGTTGCTATTAAACATAAAATAGGATAATGTCTTCGAAAATTTTCACGACCTTGGGCGAAATAGAGAAATACAGGGGAAAAAGGGGGGGTTCTTTATTGAGATTTATAAATTGGCTGGAAACCATTTGTAGTTGTAGATCTGAATACCATGTTAAATACATGTACCGATGGTCGAAGCAATGTACAAATCATTTCTGCCGAATTCTAGCGCCAGCAAAAGTCTGATGCAAAGCAATGTTGCACTTGTGATTTTACATGCATTACACGTAGATCCAATAACAAAAAGCTGCTCGATAAAATATCGGAACTGAATGCCAAACAAAATATTAAGAATGGAATCGTGCAGTGAATCTAGATTCATAAAGAAAACGGACTTTAGGATTTTCTTGAAAGATATGGTAGTACGACTTGTTTGAAGAAGGAGAAGCGTGGTAAACTCAGAGGGTCGCTGTTGTGTACGATTTGGAATGAGGGGGACACTTGGGCGAAGTACTATATGAACATGGAAATCTCAAGGGTAACAAGAGGGGAATAGCGGCAATGGAATTAGTCGGAGGGTTGGAAGGGTCGGAGGTGCGGGGGTGCGGGGGTCGAGATGTCTGTGGCACATAAGTACTGTGTCGTACCTCGCCAGCACTGTATGCCCCCGACAACCTAACGTAGCACACGTGCCTGCTTCTAGAAACTTCGCTGGTACTGTTCTGTAGCTCGTTTATTTTGGTACTGTACAGTGCGGTTAAAACACCACTAGCGAGCGGGAGAGTAGAGAGAGAGAAGGGTACAACAGCATCAACACTTTTCCACATTCCAGCACCCCTCGCATCCCTTCTCCGATCACCATCACCCCTTCCCTCGCGTCACTCTCCCTTCCCACAACTCGCGCGCGACCCTACACTAGCGCTCTCAACAGTCGCCCAATGGACAGCGATGGGATCGCCGGTGGAGAGCGTTGATGATCGTCAGGTCAGAAGGGGGAAGGTTTGGGTGTTTTGCTCTTGGAAGATACATCCGATCTATCCCATGGTTTTCCAGACAACCACAATCGACTCAAAAAGGGTGTACCGACACAGTAATGGGGAAGGAATTACGCCCCTAAAAAGCTACCTTCAGGCCAGCCATCAAGCAGGCCGCATTGGACATGACGGCTGCTGCGGCGTGCCTTTGCATCAAAACCCCCGAACCTCTCCGTACGTCTCCAATGCCCTCACGGTCGCGTTCCTTCCCACGTCATTTAGCACAGGTCAGAAGAGATCGACCATGGTTGATGATCCGAGTGTAATGGGGCGAGTGACTTCTAGACTATTTATACTACTGTACGCAAGTTGCCTTTCTGTGCAGTACAATCCCAATGATTTCAGGATGTCTTGAAAGCCAAACAACGCTCATTAGTTATTTGAAAAAGACAGCGAAACCTCACAGAACCTACAAGTAAAAAACGAGGCAACAAATTGCGAGTGTGAGAGTTTGTAATCATCTCTTTCTACCGCTTATGCTATAAACTGTCATCATCAGAGAAGAGAATACAGCTGCAATGACTTCAGTAGGACAGTCTTAAAAGGCAGAGCACTGTCCGTCGGCGAGGATTGTTACTGTATTACCAGATCCAGTTGGAGCGGGACCGTTGTCCGAACATGACAAAACTTCAAATGTATTGTCTGTGATCGTGACGCCCCCAGTATTCTTCACCACGGAGGCCTCCAGTACATTATTATTACTTATCTCAACGGCACCATTGTTTTCAATGAAGAAGGGGATACCTCAGAGTTCCCGGAGAAGACCACTGACCCACTATTCAAGTTGATACTTGCTGATTCATTCTTAAAAGTTGAGCTGTTAATGATACGGCGTTGTTCATTAAATTGAGACATCCCCTTCGAAGGATGAGTCAGAAATGCTGACATCGCCTGAATTTTCGAGTATCCCCACATCGCTGTCAGTGGTGACGTTCAAGAAGCTGATTGTTCCTGTACCCTTCTGGACCAATATATCGGATATAATGGATGACGTAATCAAAACATCTCCCATTTGCTCTTCAATTAAGACATCTCCTGAAGCTATGGTGCTACCTTCAAGATTCACGTCTCCTGTTCCCTTTGACACGCTCACTGTCCCACTTAAGAGCGAAGGAGCACACGCACTACCAGCGCTCGCTAACAAGTCACCCGTCCTCTCTATGAATGAAACAGACCCCATTATGTTTGCCCCGCAAAGAATCACATCGCCTGATCCACCTTCAGTAGCTCCGTTCGTGATAGAACCCCCATCTATATCGATAGATCCCGACATTTTGCTCTCAATGCTGCTGCTCATTCCTGATAAAACAAAAGACCCTGAGTTTTCCAGTTTCACAGATGAAACCACGGCGTTCGATGTTATTCGCAATGTCGCGGATGGGGAGTTATTGAAAAGAACATTGCCAAGAACTGTTGTCGTTCCTGCAGGTGAATATCACCAGCGTTATCAGCCTGAATGCTCCCGAAAATCTGGGTCATTCCGTTACTGACTAATCTCCCGCCTCCAGACACGGTTACTGAACCGGTCACAGTTGCTGCTTGCAAGGTACAGAGCCCTCCCGACACAGACAAATCTGAAAATGTTCCACTAACCGGCCCACTGCATATCGTTTGGGCCAAGCATTGTGCGCACAACAGCAAGGGCAGTAGCACAAGCACGGAGAAAATACTGTTGTTCATGGCTGTTGGGAGATGTGTAGTCTTCTCTAAGCTGACCGGAGAGTTCGATATGCAAACGTTGCCGTACCCCCAACATTGCGGTCGGGTCACGTACGAATGACCTTATGTAGCCTATTCTTCTCATGATTGCATTGTAGAGTGAAAACACTTAGCGAGGCAGAAGCGGTTGCAATTATTCTGATCTATGCTGTTCCTCAGCAGTGCGGCCCCATTTTGACATAGCATTCTCAAAATTATAATACCAAAATGAATGCGAAAGTTTGAATTGGCCACAGTTTGCTCTCAGCCGTAGACCCCAAGCGAATAATCTGGAGAAGCAAGCTCATTTTCGTTGCTTTTTGCACTCCCTTGTTCAGAAGCTTGTGACTCCACAAGCACATATCCGACGTATTACAGCTCTGTCGACCTATGTGTACATTACATTATTCTAGGAAAGTGCATTTTACCTCTCAATTAAGAATGCTGTATCGGTTTTGATAGGGGAATTCATCATGTTGATGGGAATAGTTGTCGGCTGACCACTAGAATTTCGTATTTCATTGGACAGATCCAAACCAGAAAGGGTTTTTGGGAGTTTACGTACAGTGCAGTGCACATGTCTAACAGGTATGAGGTGTTTTTCATAGCTCAATGAGTTGTCTGAGTCATGCCGTAATGCATACTGTAGTTTTCGTAACCAAATTTACGAACTACAGTATCTCTTGATCCCTGTACAGATTTGTACCCCTCCTTGAGCACATTCAGTAGACGTCCCACAGCAGCCGCAGAACTAGCAGCATGCGGAGATACTTTTGACAAGGATTGCAACACCTCGAAACCTAGTCCAAGCCGACTTTGAATTGCAGGGTAGATTAAAATACTACCGCAAACACACATATTTTGAATTGACGATAATCTCTTTTGCCGTGGGATACATCCCGCCAGAGCAAGCGGCACTGGAAGTGCGTTGCCTTTTAGCATATGGGCATTTCTAGCCACAAGCAAGGGGCCTGAGAAGACCTACCGGGGATTTTGGGGACTCACCGCACTGCAGACCTAATTATTATCACGTGTTCACAGGCAAACCCTCTGCTGACATTGCAATTTTCTAATACAATTCTCCAATCGGTGTTTCTCTACAGCTGTAGAAGTTATGTCTTACATCTCACATCTAAATTAATGTGATTCTCTCTGAGGAGAGTATTGATTAGCTGCACTTTGAGAAACTACCGAAGAAAATTAGCGACAAATCCTCGGCAAGTACAGTATGATCGAATATATCTTCCAAGGGTAAAACACAAAACCTTTGGCTGGCCTGAAGGTAGCATTTTAGGAAGCGTAGTTCCTTCCCCATTACGCTGTAGGTATACCCTTTTTGAGTCGATTGCGGTTGTCTGGAAAACCATGGGATAGGTCGGAAATATCTTCCAACAGTAAGACACCCAAACGTTTTCCCCAAAACCTTTCAACCACGGTATATATTCAACAGAGGAGAGTAAATCTGGGCCGACTAAATTACCGCAATGGAATGCCCACTTCCTATAGCAAGTTGGGTCGACCTTAAACACATGTGATTGCGGTTGTGTGAGTTTCATGCCTGAACCTCACAAGGGCCAAAGCACATCTCGGCAGCAGCATGCTGCAGGTTGTTTTCTACGGATGGGCATTACTCACTTGTTGATTATGCACCTCTGCATATGAAGGGGGTAATGGGGTCTCTGGTTTTACTTGAATGGGTTGGTACAAAAATGAATATGAGCAGTGTGTAATGTGTACCCCGAAACGTAGTGCGGTATGCCTGATCTTTTCTCTCGCCACTGATCAGCGATGAATAATGCAAACTGATTGCGTTCCAAATTAAGACACACGTACGTGAGCTTTCCGATGAGAGGTTTTCTGGACCTGAGGAAACCCACATACAAACATGCCGAATTTGATATCGTCCAACGGAAAGAAACGTAGAGTTGGTCTACTGCGATGGCCAATTAGGTTTAAGCCCTTGGAGGCTATACCGTACAGTGATGACGAAGATCGATAAGTAATACTGTACTGTAGCAGGTGTTCACGTCACTGGCTGCTCGATTAAGAATTCTAGAGCATTGAACTTTCATTGAAATCATGAAATTAGTCTCTGCCACGTGAAATCAGACGAAGATTCCTTTCGCTGAACTTTGAATGATTGTAATCCTTTCAAGTTAGACTGCATGTGAGAGAGTAGGACACTTGAGAAGCTGGACCCGATTGCACAGCTAAGCCTTTGTCATAGGCTCAAGTCATCCGTGCGATAGTATAGCGCAAACCGGAAGACAAGGTGTTTGGTGCGGCTCTCGATAATATCTCCCCAATACTTAGGATGGCTGCTGATGGTATCGGAAGTTAAAGGTACAACTGAATATATCGCACGCAATATTGGCGCAAAGGGTGTGAGTGGGATTGGTTCACTGCGAAAGGTGCAAAGTTTTGGAGTCCTTTATGAATGGGGGGAACGTTTGGGTTTACTTGAATGGGTTGGTATTCTTAATTTTCCTATCGTTTGGGTTAAATCTAACGTTTGGGTTAGTTTACTGCGAGTGGACCATAGGGTGAAGTTCCCGTTAACCTGTGCAGTGTGGCGCGGCGGAGAAAACACTACTTATGAATTGCATTCAAACCAAAGTATTTCGCCAATTTTATTCTATGAATCCAGTAAGCCTGCTATGGCTTGATGAGACGTTGACCTCAGTAGATTGAAACGTGTCCCAAGATATAGGAAACATTTTCAGCTTTTGCTTTCAATGGGGCCAGGGTTATTCCCATATAACTTCTTGAGCTTGATATGAAGTGTGATCAATCACGTCATGGTACCCACTATCCACAGTCAAATCAACGTCAATGAATGGCCCACTCATACTCGTAACTCGAGCAACGTAATTGGCCTATCTTCAGTAAAGTTTTTAGTATTACTTAGGGAATACCCTCTGCATTTTAGCCTCTTAGATACAGCAGCCTTAGGAACAAAATCTCAAAGGCGAAGGATGCTAATGCGAGAGGATTGGCCTACATGCAAACTCCAGTGCTTACTATCCCAAAACAAAATCGCTGCAAGCAACAAAAGTTCTACCGTATTTTAGGTGTGGGAATATTAAAAGGTTAAGGGGGGTGCCGTGTGTCTCGCGTCTGGCCTTACGCAAGTCTTGTAACAACTTCATACCCTGTCCGCTCTTCATGCTCATGTATGCCCCTTTCGACTTATAACCGCCACTGTCTCTAAATTAATAAAGCAACAATTCTTCCCTCCCGAAGGGTTAAGGAGACGAGAAACTGAGGAGCCACTAGTCTGACTCTAAAGGGCAACTTCTTTCGCTTCTACTCACTGGGGAACGTGTTTTGGCATACTTGACGACTATATTTGCTACGTCTCAAGTCTGCGCTTTAATTTATACCTATTTGCTTGAAAACTCTTGGGGGAACACTTTAATCTACCTGAATATGATTTTTAGGTAGATCTAAGATCCTGGCTATGTATAATAAATTCCCTAAATTATACTCAAGTGAATCATGCGAACGAGAATTACCACAGATAAATTATGTTTTGAACGTCAATATTTTCGTACCATTGAAAGGAACTTAATCTCCCAGACCAGAATGCAGTTGATTTGGACGGTATAGAGGGGTTTCAGAGTCAAACTTGGTATCTACTAATATCTTTATGTTCCCTACTATTATTTATTGCCAATATATCATCTATTAATAAAATTGGTGTCATGAATTTTGGGCACTCAACCAAGTAAACAATAACACGAAAATTAAACCACCGTATTCAAAGCAGATTCCCTGTCATGATATTGTAAGATGTTATTTGCTCCGTCCTTTCACACCTCTCTCCTGTAAGTATCTTATAGATGATAGACTCACTAAATAGGCAAATGCTCTTTTCTTACCATTGGAGTTGAAGCAACTTTCTGTAGATTACCTAATACAATTGTCGAAACTGAAGCACTGATTTAATATGGTTACGGGGATTCCGAACTAAGTTTTCTAAAGGAATTTTAATTTAACAAATGAATTGAAGATTAACTTTTTATTAGATTTCTCGAAAAGAGTTTATTCTGTTTCTGGACAATATCAAAATAGGAAAATCGAGCACATTTTTGTTTTTGGAATAAAATTTTCACTAGCAGAATTCGGAAACAGATACTTTGGTCTGCATGACAACTGCCAAAGTCTCTTTAATTAAAGTAGTCTATATAATCGGACAACACAGAAACCATTACACAACACATTCCCTAACCATTACCAGAAATAATTTTGACAGGTTTACAGCGACATAAACTTATGTGGGAGCAGTCAGTCCGAGTGGAATCATAAATATGATTACAGCCAAGGAGCTATGTCATCAGCTAGACTATGGAAACTTCTAGGACTAGAAAAGGGGAATAAAAAATGGCTGGAATGGGGAAACAGACTGTTGAATTGGCCACCTAGTGATGAACTGAACTATTTACTCATTCCCAAGCTTCACTTGGAAAAGATGATTATTAACTCATAAAAATTTTATTATATGGAAAAAGGTAAGATTAATAACTTACTGATCAAGTGAAATTGTAATTACACCCATGAAACAAACCAAAGTACTGCAAAATCTAAAGATAAGGTCAAGCTTAACAAAAATCTAACAGAGCGAACCCAGAAGATAGGTATTTTAGGCAGAATATTAGGTGCATCTATACGAAGACGACCGACTTTCATTGTTTCCCGAAGTTCTTAAAACTAAATGCTGCGGTTGTGCACAGATAATTAAACAGATACTATCTATGGTGCTAATAATATGAATACAGGCCACTAGCATAACCTGCTACTATTAAAGAGTTTTCTGGTTTTGCAATGATCCAAACTAAAGATATTTTCATGTCATCAGATAACTTGGGAAAGTAAAACTGCAAATATTCATCCATTCTCGTAAACTTCCGGAATAGGTAACTGCATCATAAACAAATTTATAGAAAAAGTTGAACGGTGAAAATAAATTATGTGAGCGGAATAGGTAAAATATGAACCATTCCCGATACCCTCTTTCCAAAAATATCTGAAAATGATTGCTCTCCAATAAATTAGAAGGGGTCACCTTCTCTTACTTGAGGCCATTTTCGGAAAGATCTGTCTTAATTGAGATCATCCGGCCCATATTGGTACCGTGACAGAAACGTATCTAGAATCTAACATGTAAAATTTCTTGTTGATAAAGAAGACCATCGTCAATGTGAAATAAAAATGTTTGATTCCCTGGCGTTGAACTAGATCCTCGGAAAGGTTAGGAAAAGGAAGCCGCTTGGCTCTAAGCTCTAGGAGAGAAACGGTTGAATAGCTACTACTTTTCTCCTCCTTCTTGGCTTAGAGATATGGAAACAGACTCTATAGTCGATGCCCAAATATAAACGAAAAACGTGGCAAGGTCCCATCTTTTTGTCATTGCATATGGATTTTTAATATTGGAATTGATAGGAATTGGGGCACGGATATGAAGTTTTACGGTCTTGAAATTATCTTTGAACCGGAGATGTTCAATTTTTGCAAACATCTTAGGAGGTGAAGTGCAGAGAGTATCTGTGAGCTAAACAAATAATTTGAAAGTATCTTTCCTTAACTTGACGGATAAATATAGCCATTATTTGCAATATTTTTCACAAGGAGCAAAATTGGCACTGAACAGATAAACCTAATATAGGTTTTGATGTATAAATCACATGTACCGTTGAGAAAACATGATATTTACTGCATAGAATAATGATAGAAATTCATCTGGTACACAAGATGGGCATTAAATACATAAAAGAAACATTATTGGTTCCAAATGTTAGATAAAATATGTAATTTTCGTCAGTAGCACACTATTATGATAATATAGCTAAAGGACCTGGAAGCTGAGAATTTTCTCGAAGGCATGTAAAGAAAAAGATGGAGGAAAGTAATTCAAAAGGATCGATGCGGGTCAAGCAAAGAAGGAATATTCAATCTTGGGATGGTACTAAATGGTGCTCTACTTCGGGTTTCGTGGCTGCGGCATTCGCTTTGAACAATCATTAAACATCATCCTGTCCACTATTTCGTACTTTAAACTTAATATGCATACATGTAGGCCTAAAGTATCTGATGAAAGGAAAACAGGGAATTAATCATTCTATTCCAAGGCCTTGCTGGAACCTTGCTATATTTAAGGGCATAAGGTACTCCCTCAAGCTTCGTTGACCGTGTCAACATTGAGAGAGAGAGTAAAGAAGATGGATATATCCGATCTGATAAAAGAATAAAATAATGAAACAGCTGAAGCAACTGGGATCATCTAATCAGTTCATGAAGAAGTATAATGCAACGGAAGTAAGTCTCTACAAGCTTTAAGACGCATAAGTTCCACATAATAGTTAGAGCAGTCAAAATTTTCTACTAATTGGGACTTCATTACGAAGAGAGATTGGAAATGATTAGCCATTCCACTTATTGTTCTATTAATCACAAACAGAAAAGGATATATCACTCATTATATCAAGAAGGGATTTTAATATCGGAAAATGCGGAAGATCAGGGACTTCATCATAAAACAATCAATTTTTTGTACTTTTCCTGTGCAACGAAAGCTACAAGTAGAAAGAAAATATTTGTGAAATACGATTCTTGTGGTTCTAAAAATAGAGGAGCAACGGCCCAGACAGAACTTTTTTTTATGCGAAACAGATTGAAGGCTCCAGGGTTAAATATGTTTGATTACATCCATCCAAGCAATGACACTTCGAACATGGTACTCGAAAACCTTCTATATGTGGAAAAGACTCAAAAAATATTCTGACATCAGATTTAATGAGTGTGATATTTGGGTACATAGTTGTAGGAGGCACAATTAATAGCTTTCAGATCCTTCATAAGAGATGTTTTAATCATTAACTGAATATAATCAATACGGGGTGTTATATAGACATAAAGTCTATAATAATGAATTAAGAAGGATGAAAAGAGTTGAATAGAGAATTTGGGACTGTAATTGTAGGTAATTATGGGATAAACATAGTCAAAGTTGCGAAATATCCCCTAAATTTCGAGAGAAATATGCCTTCATCTTGTGTAGAATAACCTAGACTAGACGCCCTTCTGCTCTCTATCTAATGTTGATTGATATCAACATGCATGCGTCAACACACAATTTATGGTGCAAAGCACAATTTCCTGCAGTAATTTATGAACCGTAAACTACAACCGTTTTTGCATGAATGTTTTCTTCTATAGGGAAAGATTTCTTTGCGCAGGACCAAAAATTTTGATCAACCGAAACATTCGGCAAAAGGAAATCCGTATATGAGCTGTATGAATCAAATTAATGGGGCCAAATTCTAAAAACAATCGAACTATGGTTTCGCAACGCATATATAGAGAATAATAATTTTTTTCGCAATGAAAATATATAAAAAAATCTAATTTTAGAGGGTGGAAATCCTAATAGCTATAAACTAGACTGCTTTTGCTTCAGAAAAATGTGTATTGCAGGTGCGAACATCAAATATCTTAACTGTTGAATAGAATTTTAAGAATAATCGGAATTGTAAACTTTATCACTGTGAATATGCACACATGTAAGTAAGGAATAAATTTATGAGCAGTTATGTTGTAAACGACTGTTAGAATCTTACTCTTATCATTAGCCGTGAGTTTCTGCGTTAAATAGATAGTACTTATCATATCCGAAAATTTTATTGATATATTTTTCAAAGAGACCTCTATAATAAGAAATTGAATCCTGACTTCGGATGAAAAGGAATAAACATTTCTAATGGAATTAAATTTATGCTTTGGAATCCAATTATTTTTGTATTTATATCAACCTGTGGAAAGAAAGTTGATTGGATACTTGCATAATTTCAAAATATTTCTGGAACGGTCGAATGAGCAAATATAATTTTCTCTCGCAACTATCGTAAACATTCATATGAAGTACTTGAATGACAATTCAAAGGAGTGTAGAGTAACATAAGGTTAAAGAAGCAACTAAATCAAAATTTACCAAGAAAGATTCATAGGTGCTAAAATCGACACAACAACCTGTAGTTCATATGAAATGACATATAGGGAGAAAAGGAACATTCTACTCCTCAAAATGTTTGCAAGTTATCACGGCGGTTTACAAAAAAGCAGTTATATATACTGCAACTTTCTTGCAGCACAAAATCGAGCAGAAAGAGAAGTTCAGACATCAAAGGACACTCTAACCACTTAATTAAGCTTAAAAAATGAAAAAGTGAGCTATTTATATCTTTTACGGACCGCATTACAAAAAAGGAAATACAGGAATGCTTTTTTTGAAATTTAAAGCATTATCATGTTTGAAATCATTTATAAAATTTTATAGCAGGTCTTTTTTCAACCTCCAAGCCTTTTGAGCAACAATTCTCGGGAATCATCCCTCTTTATAACTATATCTTTCTAGCTGCAGAGATTAAATACTCTCAAATAAATGAAATAGAGGGATATGTGGCTTATGGAATAGAAAATGGAGTTTAAAACCTTTTCACACTCTTCCAATGAAGCGTAACTCATTGGACTTTGGGTTTTCGAAGATTTTATTTTCAGCATTTGGTTCATTGCAGATTGGAGAAAATTTTGAAAATCGCAGAACTAAGGGGCCGAACAGACTATTGAAAGAGGTTATAAAGGCAAGCAGTTTATTCAAGGACATGAGGGATTTTTTGAGCTGTTTTTGACTCCGTTACCATTACAAGAGAAAACTATATCAAGTTTATGAATAAACGTAGCCAGACTCCTCTTGAAACGTAGATGATAATAATCGAATAATTTGCAAAAGAAACAAGCTGCTGCTTGAATATATTCTGTGTGAAGAATAGACCTAGCTTTGTGCTTCAGTGTGTGAAGGTATGAGTCTAGATAGCTAAAACTTGGGCTCATTTCGTACTTAAAGCACATATGAACATTAATGTATGAGAAACAAGAATTAAAAGCCACAAAAAGAATCTTACTATGCTTAAATATGATTTTTTCCGATTCCTTCCGATTTCAAAGGATGAAACAATCCACTGACCTTCTCATATTGAGTCGTGGATGCATTATTTTCTCGAGGAATATCTAAGCGTATCTTTTTATATTTTATACCAATATAGACAAACAAATTTAATACAAAATAAAGCAGATTTATAAATAAATAGCACTCTTTTCCTAGAAAAATCGAGAGCTTCAATGATTTCAAGCCCATGATTTCTCCAAATTGCAATAATATCGCTATAGTGGATCTCATAAACGTGCGATACGACCATATGTTGAATCCAATTCTCAATCGGATATTTAGGTAAATTGGTGACAGTGATAATCTGTAGATCGACGTCCGCGTCGAATGAAGAGTTGAAAGTTTTTATCATTCAAGTTATAAAGGCTCTTAGCTTCACGTGGTATCTCAATATTCATCAAACGTTAAGCATAAATAATACTTGTGATATAAAAGTTAAGCAGTAAAGGAAAATTTCTAAGAGAATTTCCATAACCAATTTTTTCCTACGTAAGCACCTACAGAGCTTAAAAGGACGGAATATTCCAGGAAATCTTGAGGATGTTTCCAGATTTGCACTGAACTTAACATCTTTAGAGACGTATAGAACTTAAAACGACGAATTTATTCTCCACATAGATTTATCGCTGGTAATTAATTACAATGGGAAAGATGCTGCACAATAATTTCAGAAGAAGGCGAGTTTTTTTCAGAAGTACGCGGCCCCAAAAAGCAAAATGACCGGCTTTGAATAAACCATAAGGTATTAAATGATATCTTTAGTCAGATGTGATACTATAAATATAATTTCTATCATGTAGCGTGTGTTCTGTTTGGGATATAGAGTCTAAAACGAAATAGGCTTTGCATTCAAAATGTTAGGCATTAAAAAAATCTGAACAGATTAGAGAAGTGCAAAAATAAAACGCTTTGCTCAGACGGAAGCACAAGCTACTGTTTCGATTCAAAAATATCCAAAGTTCTATATTTGGGGTTTTTTGTTGAACCGTTTTTCATTTGCAGCCTCTTAAATCCCAAAGTAAATGAAATTGATGCTAACGATTGGGATAATTCTGAGTAATCATAAGTTATAATTTACTGTAATGAACATGGGTATGCGAGGGGTATGTATGGTCCATAAAAGTAGGGAAATTCGACAACCTTTTTTTATAGTCACTGTTTATTTAAAATTATTTTACATTCTTAAGAAGTGTAAAGGTTTATAGAAGTAGCGACCCTGTAATTTCCTATGGAATCCGTTTTAGTCCTGACCATTATAACATTTTGCTGTGCTTTAGGTTTAGACACGTGTCCTTAGTCGTTGAAAACTAATTCGTAATGGAATATGTATGACCTTTCAGTCGTTATTTGATGATGTAATAATCCCACCGCCTGAAGTAAACAAATACCAGTATATTGGTTCTGGACCTAACCAATTTGTTCCCCGCCTCGGGTTTCCGTCACTCTCAGCTTAGCCTTCAGTTACTACAGTGGCTCCATGTCCTTTGGCTTCCGCATATTTCCCCGCCTTTTCAGTCCGTCAATTTTCGCTCCTTTTCGTTCTGCATCCCCTTAAGCGCGTGCACGTAAGTTAATTACTTACTCATTAGAGACATTTATTCCTTCAGACCCGCGGCCAGCTGTCAGTACCACTGCACAACTATATACACACTGTCTTCAAGCAAGGATTTTTACACGTGGAAACATTAGATGCCATACCATTTTCTCAAGCTTGGCGCTGCATGTCGCACTTTTCCTGCTTCTATTGCTTACTTATTCTCATTTTCTCGAATTTTTCTTTGTTTATAGTACTTGGGACGGCTTTCTGAGCACGCGAATTCGGCGGTACATACTGTATTTGTAGCATACTTAGTGTGCTAATCTGCTTGCCAAGAATTTATTATAAGTGTTTCGAGATATAAATCTACTTTTTTCACAGGATAAAAAGAAGGTGAATTTTTCGCGCGATTAGTGCAATAAGCTACTAATTTAACGCACTATTTACATATAATTGTTTACGTTACCTTGGGAAAAATTTTCTGTAAATGGCTCTACTGGTAGTTAGTATATTTCTATTAAGAGTGCCCAAACATTTTATTGTATGCTGGCAGAAGCAGCGCTATTTTTTTTCAGAAGCTTCAGCTGGAAAATTCTCCTTTTCACTGACATTTTCGGTGATTAAACAGTTATTTAATCGCTCTTCCTGTATTCAAAAATAGTTTTACTTAACAAAATTTTGTTTAAGGAATTTTTAGCGCCATCTCATATCGCTAATTACTATTAAAACACATTTTATAAATAATTATTCTTGCATTTAATCGTTATAAATACGGAGAAAAATTTTAAAGTATTGATAAGATTTGGACCACAGAAAAGACATCTCTGCTCGTTTCATAACAATACTAAGCAATTTGAATGTTTTTATGACAGTTTCAAATTTTTTTAACACATATTGTGTAGAGCGTGGACCGATATCTCGCAACGAAATCTGATATTGCGGTAAGCTGGGCTTCTTCCGTATTTAATGAGCTTTTCAAACTACCACTTAGGCAATAAAATAGATATGTACCGCTCCGTAAGATAGATACACTCGATGAATCTTAATGCGAAATAGCGGGCTTACAGACGGGGAACCACATAGACTTAAATCTCAAGCTTGGAAACTGTCAAACGGTTACATGAAACTTTCTTAACCATGTATTATTTACTTTTGTAGCCAAACTATTGAGAAACCCTGCAGATAAACTACAGCTGCAGGCAAGGAACTTCTTGAATCTGTGATGAACGTTACTTAATGCTTTCATAAACCTCATGCAAGTGAGTGAAACTGCGAATATGCCTAACGTTTCATGCGATGCTTGCATGATTCAGAATATACGACTTGGAAAAGTTTTTGTGATCGCAATAAGCACGCTGAGGAAATCAGCCGTAATCTTGGGGACGCCACAGCCTCGAAAACAGGAGCCAGGAAAGTTTACGACAGAGATTCACAGATTTTTGGCAATTTCGTTCACTATATCTATCTGACTTCCTCGAGTCCAAAGTGCTATATCTACCGTTCTACTGTATATAGGATCTAAAAGGTCAGTATTAATTATTAAGCTATATCAACGACCTCAATTACTCATAAAAATTAGTCTTGTAGACTTTTTTAACTTCTCGTCATAAATCCCTAATGTACCTTTATTACTTGTTACTGGACTATTTTCTTATAATTAAGTTTGAAATGCCATTTATTTCGCTCTAAAATTCTGTAGGTACAGCCGTGAAGTACTTATTGAATAGGAATATATGGATGAGTAATGGTACTAAAATGAAGACCTATCGACGAACGTAGGAAAGTTACAAAAAATTTGCCATATTTACAAATTAATTTTTTGAAAAGAGTATTATGAGATTAAAGATTTAAATTGAAAAACTTCAACTAGAGACTATCAGCATATAGTTTTCTTGATAAATATTTAAATAGAAGCTATTTCAACAACCATAATTCACATTCACGTTAAAGATAAACGATTATGCAAAAAAATTCAGTTGTTCGTTTCAGAGGATTATAAAAAACTATAATTTTTAATGGAAAAAATTGTATTCCATTTGGTATAAAATACGGTTTGATGTTCATAATATTTAGACTTCAGTTTCATTGAGATATCAGAATATCTCAATGTTCAACGCACGATTTTTACACCTCACTCGATGTTACCGATAAAATTTTGACGCTAGTTTCATAAAATTCCTATGTTTCCACATATCTCTAACTTGGTGTTCTGTAGAAGTAATCAATTTTATATTGACTGAAAATCATTATAATCACAAAGAGATTGATTAAACTAAATAAACACATAAGTACTAATTAAACGCTAGAAAGGAACTATTTGTTTTACTATTGCAAATAGCTACTCCCTTATATATTCAGCAATTGAAATCAATCTGCCGCTGAATAGAATACAATTTAGAGAATTGAGGTTATGAAGTTACACTAATACATACTTTACCACTCAAAATAAAAACCCCTAAAACTATTCTCGTGGCATTTTTCTCACTTTTAGAGTATTTATTTTAAGAATATAATTTGTTGGTTCAAATTAGTCACTGCACCTTACTCAGTCGGAGTGCTCATAGACTTAAAAATAGCGATACAGAACACACGCATAAACTATTTGAGAATTTTTGTTCTTGAAAGAGTGGTAAGAAGCTCACATCAATTCATAACCAAATTCTTGAAATTTTGATAGCAAATTTCCTGATAAATCCTCAGCATTTCAAATGCTGCGCAGAAATTTTTCCCCGAAATGAATGTGATACTAATAAAATTAAGCCTTAATAAATGGGTAAAAATATTCCCAGGGATATAATAGCCTATTAACACAAAATTGTGATAGAATTTTTCGACTTGGTGCGGCACAATTATAGTCTTAAGTTTTTTTCTTGATTTATTATGGCATCAAATTTCTACGAAAAAAATCGTCGAAACAAAAATTTATTCATAATTTTGAATAATTTTCAGTTTTGTACAGATTTAATGTGACATAATACACAAAAAAACCTTGCTAACCTTCTCAAAGACTCTAGAAAAGATTTTTTGAAACTCGCAGAGTGCTTCTGTTCCAAAGGCTAGATTATTTATTTCAGAGTGCAGACCATAACTGTACCATATCTAAGTGAAAGTTTTAAATTGATGAAAGAACATCCAGAGACAAATAAAGATGGAGTTCGATGGTAGTATCTATGCAACATAATATCAATTATGGCAATACTGATTATTCCTTTTTTTCTTCTTGACTACCTCTGACTAAATTGTGTAAAATATTCCTTCATACCATCAGAGCTAAAATAAAATTACAGTTTTGTAATACTTCCCTTCAATTATCTAAAGATACCAAAATGAATTTCAAGGTAGTAATTTTAGTTTTGGAATGGCATAAGTAGACCTTTTACATGTAATATAATCAAAACTTCTATAAACCCGCTCACTGGCCTTGGTAATTGCAATAATAAGTATATAAATATTGATGACGATGATTATATTTGCTTGTTTATAGTAGCAAATAATATAGAGACTAATTATTAGAAATGTTCGAAGCTTAATTAAAAGCAATTAAATTTACTGTTTCAATTCGTAAATTGTTTGATTTCGGACTGATGATTCCGGCATTTCTCGGGTAGGAATGTAAGTGCAGGACAATCTTACTCAAAATGGACACCGATTATATCATTAAAGTTCCCAAAGGAGTTTATTTCAAAGAATAATCAATGCAGTAAAGAAAGTGTTGAAGAATAAATTGACATAGAGCTCTTGGAATGCAAATACTATTAAATCCAGTGTACCTATGAGCCATTCGAGTCATAAACGATTTTCTGTTTAAATGAATCCAAGCAAGTCCTCATGAAGACTTGCCATCTTTCCGAAATATTTATATAGGTGAAACGTGTACGGAGGCCTATTACGAAAGGCTACCATGTAGAATCAATTTGACAATGTTTATAACTAGATGAACCTTGAATGAAAATGGCCATGACTTTATCAAAGTTTGTACGTGGCTTGCCAAGGAATACACAAGGGCGGTATAGTCCGATGAGACGATTCGTAATGCTATCGAAGCCCGTTTAGATTTCCAGGATTTTTGGGGTTGATTGGTTAGGTGTGCAGTCTATAAGAGAAATCAGGTTTCAACGACGAAGAAAATTACGGGATGCTCTGCAAAGCAGCGACAGTCCAAAAAAACCTGTCGGACCTCCTCAACAAAGGACTTCACTTTTTAAGCGATTTTAAGGATAAGATCGCGGAATACGTCAAGAACTCCGGGACTTTTCCATCGTTGGGTTCCTCGCAAGGGGAAAGCTATACGAAGAAAGTTATATTCGACCCCGAACAGAATTACTCAAGGCCTGCCACGAGTACAGGGACATTATAGTCTGTCCGTAGTGATGTCAGGAATTTCTAGGAGAAAATGGGGAACTAATTCGACAACTGCTTGGACATGATAACTTCGCAACTCAAAATATTTATCTTAAAGATTGGAAAGGATCAAATGGCGAGCTCGAAGGCGGGAGAAGTATGCTCCCACTTCCACAAGCTAGGTAATTTGACTTAACGGTGTCTCTATAATCCCCACCGGAAAACACATTGCGGAAAATTTGATCGGCACTGGCATCATGAGAGAAACTGTTGGTCGAAGAATAGGCTTCAATATGGAATACCGAAAGCAAGGGTAGAATCCAGACCCGGGCTGAAGCTGTCAAAAAGTGAACAAGAGAAGGTCCCCGTTAACGCGGGGAAGGTCGCAGTCGGTCCGGAGCCCGAACAAGTTTGGGTTACTAAACGAGACGCCGACGGGAACTGGCTATCGAAAAAACCAAGGCTAGAGCAAGACCCACTAGAATACCTCCCAGAGCACTTGTTACCTCGAACGAAAAGAATGAAAATATTAGCCCCGGGGTGTCTCCAGCTACGAAGGCAAAGAAAACTGGGAACCCAACAATGAAGCAACTTGTCGAATTTACTTATCTCTAACTTGGATCTCCATTACTTGGCTGACCTTAACTTTACTCACCCCGCCGTCGTAGATAACCCTAACCTAGCTAACTAGTGTTTATACCTACCTGGCCACTAGGGCCACAGATTAAACAGGCACCCCAGTGTTGGCTCTGAACTTGACCCCCGACTTCCTCCTTTGCAGAAACCTTGCCAACGGAAACTTTAGCTATAGCCACGCTGATCCGCCCGGGTTCCCCTTTTTTATTTCCCCCCTCTCTATCCAATATTATGTCACTTTTATTGCTTGTTCGTTATATTTACTCACACTTGGAGCCCCGTACTCCGGCGTCTATATACAAATATATACAAATAGGAAATTCAAGGTTGTCTTCGGTGACAAAATCCTTATCCCCAAAGGAGATATTCAGCACTGCTGACCCACTACTACATTTTCTTTGTCCAGTATTACACCACTGGTGTCTGCGGTTCTTTGGAATCGATCCTTATCAATTTTCTAGCATTCCGCGGACCACGACCCGGCCTTAAAACCCGGAGGACAAGTATACCCCCAGCTGTCCAAGGAATCACCCCCGCTCTTCCATTTACACTTCTCGCCACCGGCAAGCTGTGCTACTGCATCGCAGGGTGCTTAAAGAGAAAGAGGGACAGCGAACACCCTTTGGGTCTTGGTGTATGTGTTTTTGTGTTGGATTTTTCATTGCCTGACGGGGTCCCGTTCCTAGACGAGAAGCACTGCGCACCGCGCATTTCACTACAAGGAGACGAAACTTGGGAATCATTGAATTTTGTTGCTACACAGAGATGCGAAGAAGGGAAAACATATTACATTTTATCCATCCGCGTAGAAATTAATTGCTTGTATATATCACAAATATATTAGGCACGCCCATAGTTTTTGTGGCGGCAGCAGCATTCAATTAAACCTCCTAGAGACTGAGAGACGTTGGAAGTTTTATTTCACAAGTAAAAGTTGCCCTAAGTCTGATAAAAATGGCTTGAGCCCACGCGGTTCGCAGTCAAATCTGATTCAAATCCCGTTATATGATGTCATTTGTATTTATCCATTTTCAGAACTCATTATATTCGGTTTTGGCTCCGTACTGAAGGTTTCGTTGCACAAAATAATACATCAAGTAGTGTAGTCTCCTCGAGCCCTACTATACAGCATGCAGGGGCATGTATAAGGGGTGTCACATGAGCTCTGGGCTTTAGAATAGATCGTAAAACACCACACGTAAAAGATTACTTGGTAAATTACCAGCTGTGACCTGCAGACCTTCGGCGAGCTTGAAACGGAGCCCGAAAGATCCCTAACTACATTTTACACCACAACAATTTTGGCATGAGGCAGTATATGGTCAATTCATCTCGTTATTTAGACATGAAAAGGCCTGAAAGGATACTGTTGGGACGGCTGAGGACGCTAGCATGTGGGTTGGGGGCGGACGCAAGAAAAATGTGTGTCCAAAAGGTTATAACAGTGGAGCAGATGAAGTCGACAGCAATCAGGCGCTGTAAAGTATGGCAGGCGATTCCATGCAATACCTGTAGGGTTTGAGGGGAGTAAAAAGTGGGGATAATAAGAGGGATAAGGCGTGGAGCAGGAAGGGATATAGTAGTGGGGGCTTAGTAGGGGAAGATTGCGATCGAAGAGGAAGATGCCGACCTGGGGATTGAGTGCGATAGTGGCGAGACGGACGATGCGGTGGAAGATGAGCACGGGTATGGTGAGTATGGTGCAGTGGTGGGGGGTTAGATCGTACAGGCTTTGGAGATAGGGGAAGGGATGGGGGTAAGTAGTGAGGTTAGGAGGGCTGAGGGCGGAGGGAGGAGGGCGGTGCAAGATATAGATGGAGTGCGTAGTGAGAGAGTCATTTCGAAGGAGTAGTTGGGGTTTCAGGTGTTGTTTGGATGGATGATTTTCGAAGAGCGGCCGTTGTCTTCTTGTAAAGTTCGACAGCTTTTAAAAATACCCCCCGTAGAGACATCGTAACTTCACTCTCACCCTGTAGGATATTGTGGGCCACAACCGACTATGTCTTTCAAATAATAAATCACGCCACATTTCCCCACTCTCACATATGTACATATGTACGTATGTACTGGATTGCTCCTTAGTGTAGAGACATCAAGCACCTGACAGTGTAGTGCTAGTACAGTATTTTACCCTGTAAATACCCGACTTACCGGCGGCAGTGACCGACCGCCCGGGGACAGTACTGTATACTCCCAGTAATCATGCCGAAATATAGTATGTGTAATACTGTACAACAGATCTTTGACTGTTTGCCTTTATTTTGCAAAGAAAAGTTGATAAGTTTGAACACTTTTGGGTGAAACTGACGAAATACTATCGGCATTTAACTCTGGCAATGCCCAGATTCCACTTCGATGAATGATGGAATCAGAGCAATGTGGAAGTAAAATAGTGCTTTCTTCCTCAAAAACCTTACATTGAATGTCAGATTTCGAATGGACCATTGCTGTAAGTACTACAACGTCATTGGTTCCCTGTGTGCAGCAACGACACGTGTGATGGCCTGCTTACAGAATGGATCTGACCCGAGCGGACCCACGGCAAGGCCAATTGGACAAATTTAGCCAAACAGCGCCAAGAACAATTCGCTCCGTAACGGAAAAGTTTGACATAATTTTAGAGCATACTTGAGCATTGCATTTGTGCTGCTGTTTTGAATGCAAGTTCATATCCCTAATGTCAGAAATTTATGATCACTATATGTGTCACAAAATGAAAACTTTACGTAGTTGCAGGTATTTGAGGGTTTCACTTTTCTGACACCATGGTGCCCTAGTGGACCGTAAGCTCTATCAGCCCACAAAGTTTGGGGGCTCTGCGAGGACAACTTTTGGAACAGCTCTCCTTTGAAGTTGAGGTCCTGGAGGGCGGTTGAAGCCTGTAAGAATTGTCCCTTGATCAATAATTTGATCAGCAGATATCTTTACTACGCCATCCGAACTATCGGTTTGCCATGTCGAACAGCTACTTCCTTTCCTCTTTCTCAAGCTCAAAATCAGTGGCTTGTCGGTGGAACTCCTCGACCTCTTGGTGGATTAATTAGAGCTGGACCCAGGGTCCCTCCCCGCCTCAGACGGAACTCCAGTACTAGACCCAGAATTCACGGATCTTGTAGCTGCTTGCTCTCATTCACAATTATCCCTCACCACATTATCGCTTCCCTCTCCCCTTTCACCACTACCTACGATTGAATCCTCAACAACCGCCCCATCACTATCCGAGCTTTCAGCAATTTGGTTACTCCTGCGAACGGTAGTGGCAGCTGTTTGGCGTAAGGAAGCCCTACTACTTCCATCCGTTAACTAACCTTCCGTGCTGCGTATAGTGCTAACATTATCAGGCGTCACACGTAGCTTGAGCTCTCAATGACTGTGTATATACTCCAGCAACTTCTGCGCAGTTCAGGATTAATTCTGATGCACAGACACGTGCCACATAAAGAACAAAAGTACGAAGAACGATTTCCTCTGCGTGGTGGTGGATTCTGTCCGAAAAACGAACAATAAGAGTTTTACCTTGCCTTAGCTCATGTCCTGGAATGCCAAGTTTTAGAATTATCCCATCTGAAGCATTAAAAACCATTCGTTTTTTTTCGCTCGTGGGCTAGACGAACAAGCCTTTTAACCTCTTCTTTTGGAACAAAGACATTCTGGGATTGTTTTCTAATTCGAAAGTATCGCTGCGATTAAATTGCTCTCCTGCTGCAGATAATGACCCTGCATAGCTCAGTAGCTCACATTTTAGTCCAAAATAAATGGATTGATAGATTGGACGTTGTTCACTGATTGCGGTAGCTTCCAAAGTACCAAACGTTTCAATAGAGTCCAAGAGTGTACGTCGTTAATAATGTCAGACATAGTTATTTGTGGCCTTTCCAATTTTTGTGACGTATGAACTCGTTCAACCATTGGCATAACTGTCGCAACAGACCATCTAAGAGCAAAACCACTATTCCGGCCCTTGTTGGTGAAATACCCCTCACACTACTCTGTACTTCCAAATTTCTAACCGCGTTAAGACAGCACAACCTTGCACGACTCTCTACAGTCTTGTTGATAAATTATTTCTCCATTTCAATAACGTTGCACTCCTCATCACAATTGTCCAACCATGGCTTGGATCTTCTCTTTTGCGACCAGCGCACCTCCACGACCACCTCTAGCACCCCTACTACACGACCTCCACGCATCCACACGCACTGAAGCTGTTGTCCACCCTGCTGACCACGCCCACGACTTCCACCACGCCTACGAATGCTTCATAGACCTTTGTTCTACTTGTGGTCCAGAAGCAGTTGAGGATGCTTTTCCTCTGCCTCTTATACCACGATCTGCACGCAGCCGCCCCTCCTCTGTTACGATGCATAGCTTGAGCCTCAGAGTCATCTAAAACCCGGGTCTAGAAGGTGCCTGGCGTCGCACGGTTGACGGATGCGCCTGTGAGGGATTTTGATTTGGAGCACTCGGAAGTTCCCTGGATGTTCTGTAGGCGTAGAAGGGGGAGTAGGGTCTGCTATTTGGTCAAAAGGGGCAGGTTTTCCGTAAAATCTCGAGTTGGAAGCATCCTAGTGGAGGGCTGTGTGTCAACCGACACATCTCGGTAACTACTGAACCGCTTTGAGTGCTCCAACTTTCAGCGTGCTCTGGACGAGCTCCCCATTACAGTGGAAAGATTAGATTCTAAATACAATCTTTGGTAAGCAATGTTGACGGGCTCAAACAAGGGCAACAAATCAGCTCCACTTATCAGTATATTGATCAAAGAGGACAAAACGCTTAAATACCCAAAAAAACGATTATGATCACAATATCGATCAATGCGGACATTCGGGATATGACTCATTCCGTAACCTTTGCATCATTTGCTAGGCAACCCTATTACTGGGATTTCAACAACCGAGTAGCGACTGATATTGCCGCACGGGCAGCCGTTCCGATTGCTGATGTGCGGTAAACAACGTTCGCTCGTCACGCGGCGAGACTCGTCCAGAATAATGCCAGTTGTTTGTTGGACGGGGTTTTGAGCGACAACTAATGCCACAACTTGAAATATGCACCCTCCAAAGAATCTCCGTTCTCAGGATATGTCAGTAGCTACTCACATTAGGCCTCTATTGCCTTAATCAGGAAAATCAAGTACACGGTACCACCCCATTTACCCAAACATTTAAGTAAACCACCCAACAAACACCCCATTCACCCCATCACCAGATCGACATGCCGCGACCGCTGCGATCTCGCCGCACCGATTTCGTCGATATCTTTGTCGACAGTGCCGCCACCTCTCGCCCCCGGAGTACGTTGGACTAACCGTTAATGGGGCTAAGATGGCGTTTCTTTTCGAACGGTACTGTAAAGCGGCGCTGCATGGTTCTCGTCAAGGTCGCTCTTCCGCGGTGTGGCTTGTCGCCGTCGAATCCTTCTGCATGGTACTGAATGGCAGGCGAAGGAGGCTGTCTTTTCAAGCCGTGGGAGCCCTGTTCTGCAGGAAAATGAAACTGGTTTACTAGTTGTCTTTTGGATAATACTGAATTAATAATTTAACATCATAATACTGTAAAGATATGTAACAACAACTCTACCTTACTGTAATGCTACGAATGTCACTGGTCGAGGTTAGTTCTTCAGAAACGCCATGACCTACACCCGAGCTAAAGGTTTCAGGCCATTTTCAGGAGTTCTTCAGAAGATGATTGTAACTTCCTGAATTTATTCTTTCGTGTCGAAAGAATATTTGTTCAACCCCGGAGCGAAAGCGGGTGGCGGTGGAATTTGGGTTGGCGGGCTTGATGTTTCAAATGGCATGAATTGAAAATGGGTTGTGCAGAGGAGTATTCGTCAAAAGTGTCCTCTTCAGGGCTCGACCTAGGGACGGCTCTCCGTCGGCTTTTGACAGAAGGAATGCGACATATGGTCGTGGAGACTCACGAGAGCGAGGATTTCCTTCCTCTTCACTTTGGAAACGGCGCCAAACTCTGGGTATTCAGCATCGCGTCGGCGCGTTTCATCCCTTGGTTTTTGTCGAGGCCTAAATTGAAAGGCGACATGCGGAATGACATGACCATGTTAACGAAAGAAATGACGAAGGCCCCGGGAAGGACATGGGTGTAGGGCATGGCATGGTACAGTGTTGGAGTCTGGAGGGTGGACAGATGAGGCGAACATTTTATTGACACATCTATAACGAGCCTACGTGGGCTACAAGGACCAGAGTTTCCGGAAGGGCAAACGACTAGGTTGCTAAGTTGTGATCTTGGTGCTGCAATCTTGGTGCTGTTTACTGAATGCGGTAAAATAGGTGCTGGTATGATGGTGCGACTTGAGAGAGATCGAGTCCATGCAATGATTGACAAACAACCCCAGTAGGGCAAAAACCGTTCAAGATTCGAAGACGATCTTGCGTCGAGCTGAAATCGCATCTTGGATGTCGCGAGGTTGGGTGTGCGGTGGTGGCGGTCGAGCTGCGGATGAGTTTTGTGCCCTCCAAGGGCTGACTGATAATTTTCATTTTCTGTGTACACGTGTATTTCAGTTTTGGAATCAGGAAGTGAGATTAGTGTCCAGGTTCAGATTCATTTATGCTTCATCAAATGTGTGTCAAGTTCAGGGGCATACGTACCACGTGGCATAACTGTGCTGTTCGAAATTCACTGTAATGCGATTATAGTAGGATTTCTAATAAATGTCATGAGAATGGCCAAAAGCTAGAAGAAGTTTAATGCATTCAGTATCAACCCTGTTGACATCGGCCCTAAGTTCCTTTAGGGATTAGGCCACGTGGTTGTCAGCTTACACACTTGGAGGTCAGCAGCGTGCCCTGATCCCCGACAAGACGTGGAACATCCGGTGAGCCGTTAGCCGAATAGTCGGACCAGTCATTGTAACGCAAAGACACAGGTTGAACCATGGATTTGTAATGAACGACAGAAAATTGCGCGCACACCATTGCCCCGTACCTCCAGACGAGCATCCTGGCTGAATTTCCCCCTCCTAAAATCTATAAAATTAAAGGTCTCCCTCTCATCAGTTCTAATGTATTTCATTTAACTCTCGAAATGTGGCTCTGTTCTCTAATGATGGAAAATACATTTTGATCCATATCATTCCGAAACAAAGCACAAAGGCCAGGTGATTCGCCAGGGCCTCTCCGGCACAGACTAGTCACTGGACATACTAAGAGCCTCCACATACAACTCAGTAGAAAACATGCAAAGAAGGAACCGTGTAATGTCAGCTACAGCTGTGTTTGAGACTACCGAGCACGGTTACGTGCTATAGGCTGCCGTTATTCAAGTGCTGTCTGGGCTCATTGGAAAAGGAGCCTGTGAATAGCGTGCTCGCGGGCGAACTCAATTCGTCCATGGCAAGTCCAGTCTTGGGCGACTTCTGTCGTCCTTGGAAGCTAAGCGGGAGTCGCCGCACGGCTAACATCGGCTTCCTCCTCAGAATCTTTTTCGGACCAGTGCAAACAGCACTTGTGTATTTGTTCGTCGTCTCATAGTTCAGCTGCAGAGAGAACAGACTGCCAAAGTCCGTTGGTTCCGCCCGCAAAATCGTTAAACTCCCCAGGTCATCCACGTCGATATCTCTCTTCTCTAAGGGAATAACCTCGCAAGTCGGGTCAATCTCACATAAGTCTCGCAACGTAAATTCTACCATTCCGATCAAAAACTCAGAGGAGCCCTTCTTGTGGCCGCTCGATTGAGTCGCATATACTAGAATTCTCAGTCGCCGCTCGTCATCCCCATTGCACACATGGCGATACTTTAAAGAAATGCTGCAAAATTCAACAATAGCCTTTGAATCATGTTGCTTCCATATGCGATCACTCTTGTGAATGGGCAACCATACCGGATTTCCATTGCAGTCATCGTGTTTATGCGCCCTTTTCAACTCATATCGTTGTCCTAGCGGCGACTTGTTCCAATCCCTTTTCCTCAAAACTGCCGCGCTAAAGTCCAGCTGAATATCACTACTGTTCTCCTCATTCGTGGTGTCGATTTCTTCCGCATACAACATCAACACACCTACAGTCCTCTCCTCCGATGCGTGCGAGATCTGCGCCGCGAACTGGTTCCACTCCCATCAGAACAGACTCAAGGGCAATGGTTGCCTTTCCAAGAAGTTCATGGTCGTCCAGGTGCTCGATACCTCGTCTGACGATTGTAAACGTCTACTCGAAGAAAAAGTGTTCTATGTTCGTTGGTGAATACTCTATCTCAAATGAAGTGCAGTACTCCGGTGAGACTGAGTTGAAGACCGTTTCCGTCCTTGCAACTTCAATAAGTTCACCTCCCTCCACAATGCGAGTCCTAACGACTGCGAAGGAGTTGATAGGGTCCTTCCCGCACCCAAGAAGCGTCTTACACTCAATAAATACTTCTAAGCGCTTGAGCTCATCCGTTAAGGAGCACATTTCGTTTTCTGGCAGGACAATATCTTTGGAGAACAACTCTCGGGTACTCGCTTCTCTGTGAGAAATAAAGACAGTATAGAGTTAGAGGCAAAGGGAAAGAAGTTTAATGCATTCAGCATCTACTGTGTGCTCACTGGGACAAGCCCTGAACACTTGCGGTCCACTTAAGTGACATTCCAAAATACTGACTAAGGATTGGGCGGGCCCTCCTTTTCATTCACAACCGTCCATACATTACAGAAAGGTTTGATGGAGAGGGATGCACCTAGTAATTTCGAATGTCCATCCGTGAGGGTACACCGCAAAGTGGGGAAACGCTTCTTCAGGTATTGTCTAGAGATGAAACAGCGAAATTCAAGTTGTTTCACATAGTATACTGTGAGTTTCCCGGCTGATAGGAGATGTAACCAGAGAAATAAGTGAAAAATCCCTGCCATGACACCGAAACAGAGAGAAACTCGCGTCGAAATGAAACAACGGTAACATGTCATGCCGCGAAGTTTCTGATTCGGTCGTGTTGCCAAGTAACATGGCTGCAAATGGTCAAAAGATTATGACTTGAATGCCGGCAACTTGCTCTTCGTGGTCGGTGAAGCTTAGAAATGCGGACTCTGATTAAGACACTACTGTTTTTGAAGAGATGGAAAATTAAGTGAGGTATAGTCAAAACCGAAGATATTGGCCGTGAGCACAATATGGACGTGATTTTCATCCCTTTGGAGCTGAATATTACGACAATGATCCGGAAGCGCTACACCTTAGTACTGGAGAGTCTAGCAGCCTTGAGGCCTGGTGGGGCCTCTCAAAATACAACGCAGTATCCATGTCCTGGGGAGATGACCTCGACGGTCCTGTGAAAAGTTCGGGATCCGGATTCCATTTCGGACATTATCTCGGCGAGTTAGGGCGGAGAACTGAGCAAAAAAACTCATTTTTTATATTGCAGTTTGAACTCCCGCAGATCACATGGTGAGGACATAGAGACAGCGATCGTACACCAAGGGATTTGGGACGGAGGCCACATTGTTCGACACTGGGAAGGATCTTTGCTGATTTCAGTGGGTTGACGAGAAGTACATTGAGTTCTTGTAAACAATGCTCGGGGGTGAGTGGAAATTCGAGAAAACGTACGGTGATTTGGCCGCCGGTCATTGTGGGGCGACCAAGGAGTGGAGAAAATATTGTTGATGCCTTTGTAACTGGAGACGATGCAGCTCAACGCGGTAGCATCCCACGTCGCTATCGAGGACCTCGTCCATGTCCCTAGTAACAAGCAGCGTCATGAGTCGTACAGTACTTGAGCAAAGCAGCTCCGGTGCTATTGCCAGGATGCCGTGACCGTACAGGGGGAAGAGAGGGGGTTCCTTTACTGTGACAGATGTTTGGCTGTATTTAAATCACATTTCATATCTGAGTGTTACATTGGATGCATGTGGTGAGAAACCTTAAAAGGGAACCTGAAGGCCACTCAACAGACAGGCTGCGTTGGACAGAACTGCTGCTGCTGCGTGCCTTTGAGTTAGAACGGAACGGAGCTTGCAATGTGTTTCTATCGCCCTCACAGCCACGTTCCTCGCAATGTCGGTAAGAATGGCATATGTTCCCGGGTGCCAACCGCCAAGGGTAGATACTGGTACAGGCACAAGTCTACGTCTTGCGGAATTTATATGGAGAGTTTGGTACCTCCTTTGTTTTACAGTGCTTGCCGCGTTGAGGGGTTTCATTAGGTTGAAGGAACGCATTCTTCTATTGGAGGGTGCTAGGGGGTTTGCAAAGGTGACATCGAAGAAGTCGATACCTCCTGCGCCCCCTGTTGCCCGAATATCGGGCCTGGTATGGTGAAGGCCTCGATGCTCGACGGCCGGGTGACGAGCAGCCTTTGCGAGGTCTCCAGCCAAAAGGGTCACTGTACAGTTGACAGCGGAATAGGATTTCAGGAAGTCATTCGTTCGTTTTCTGAAGGTTACCGTAGCTTTCTAGTGGCCCTGCACGTTGCACTTCCCTAGCGCCAGTCCGCTGATAAAGCTCACCTCACTTACCGTAGCAGTAGTATCGCACTCCTTGTGGTGCTCGACGAATCCTGACCTGATCACTTCATCTCTCACTTGCCAGCGAGATTCCACCCACTAGAAGTGTCTCGTGCCTGTGCCAATCTCCACTCTTGGAGGGTGGCACGCGGATGCATGTGCAGTGCTAAATGACGTGGCAAGGTACGTGGCCGTGAGGGCATTGGAGACGCACGGAAAGGTTCGGGGGGTTTTGATGCAAAGGCACGCCGCAGCAGCCGTCATGTCCAATGCGGCGTGCTTGATGGCTGGCCTGAAGGTAGCTTTTTAGGGGGCGTAGTTCCCTCCCATTACTGTGTCGGTATACCCTTTTCGAGTCGATTGTGGTTGTCTGGAAAACCATGGGGTAGATCGGATATATCTTCCAAGGGCACTGGAGACGTACGAAAAGGTTCGGGGGGTTTTGATGCGAAGGCACGCCGCAGCAGCCGTTATGTCCAATGCGGCCTGCTTGATGGCTGGCCTGAAGGTAGCATTTTAGGGAGCGTAGTTCCTTCCCAATTACTGTGTCGGTATCCCCTTTTTGAGTTGATTGCGGTTGTCTGGAAAACCATGGGATAGACCGGATATATCTTCCAAGAGTAAAACACCCTAACCTTTTCCCCCTCTTCCAAGAGTAAAACATCCAAACCTTTCCTCCGAAGTGTCAGACGACGAAGTACTGTAAACTACCCCATCATTCCCCCCAATGCCAGCGATAGTGCATATTGCTTATGAGAGCGTAACAACTTTATGGCATTAGTATAACGGCTGTCGGCTGCAGGATCAGACTACTTTGCGAGCAAAGAACTAACCGGGTGGTCCACGCCGACCACGTGGCAGGGAGGTGCTGGAAAGTAAAATCTGTTAGCTTTAGGAGTAAAATCTGTAATGTGTTCTACAGTTTACTCTACGACAAAGGTGAATTAAAACTAGAGAACACAAACACTTTATCAAAGCAAGTAGCTAACAGCAACAGGGATACCTAAATAAGTACGCATTACAGCAATTAGGGATAATTTATGCAGTTACATGCTCCAGTAGTTGGGACTGATTTGAACCTTTGCGTTGGACGTTTGCTCGAGACAGAACTGGTAATGGCAGGGTTAAAAATGCTTGATCACTCGAATCCCTCGGATGCTGCTGTACAGCGGCTATGGGCGCGGGGCGCTTCTTCCGGGGATGGTACCTCAAAGGGGTGTAGTGTGAGAGCTTCCGTTTGGTGCCAACCTTACTTGTCTTGAGTGACGTACGCTGCCAGCAATGGCCGGCCTGGGGAGCACACGAAGGGGAGAGGATGTTCCAGCGAAAAGGCGGTGAGTTGCCAGGACCGAGATAAATGACCGGGAGTAATGGAATGGTGGAATTGGATGAGATGATCGGCGTGTCTCCCCAGACGCTGAAATCCTTGTCCGGTTCCATTCGTTCCATCATGCGTACGCTTGGGTAAACTCTTTTGATTTGGTGTGTTCGCGTCGCAAGAGTTGTAAGGAGAGTAGCGCGGTCATACGCCCGTGACCAATGCGCGTTGATCCTCTGACCAGAACCAAATCAAACTTCCACCGGTTGCTGCGTTTGCGTGAGACTTGAATCATATATCCATAACAGAAAATCATAACATAAAATATAACATAAACAAGAACAAAAGACGGCTTTGATTGGGCCATGAAGGAGAATGAGGGCGGGAGGCGGGAGAACAAGCGACGACTTGAGGGACCAGAAGTTGTGGCCAAGGTTTCCAAGTTGTCGGTTATATAACTGTTCGACGGGTTCTGATCGCACATCAAGTCCTTGAGCAACGGTAAGCTGCCAACGTGGCTATCTCGAGTGGCTTACAGTCCGGCGGATGCAAATGCAACCGAGATGCGACGTGACAGCGTGACTTGCTTCCAGTTGTGGATCACAGCCACGTCGAAGCCCCTCTTATCATATTCACCCATAATTTTCCAATCATTCCACCGAATTAAAACAATAGAGAAAACCAAATGTACCAGAGGTACGTGATAACGAGAGTGAGGTCACAGCAAGTGACCGAAGAAAAAGAGCGAATCATCACATTGCATCACCCTAGCATCCAGATAGGACTCGCGGAATGTGCGTCCAGCGGACCAATCTCCCCATATCAATATGCGATATTCTGAACCCCAATCGCTGCACATTCCGAGCGCACCCATGCGCAGCGAGTGCGAGGACCAAGAAACTTGAGGCGGAGGTGTAACTTGAGCACGAGCGAGACAAAACTGGAGCCAAAGAGTAATGGTTCTTGCGCTAGTGGAAAGACGAGTCCCAGGTAAAGCCCAATAATATTTGCTCCAGATCGGTTTCGAGCGTAGAGTATCATAACGACGGACCAGGTCGATCACGCTAGTATCGAAGCGGATTTCGGCGGTAAGCAAGGGTATGAGCAACCCGGTTGCGATTCTTCCGAAGCGCGATGGCGATTTTGATTGAATCCGGAGTGACGGTGATGTTGGTCAGCAACAGAGACACCCCAGCTTCGCCACGTTCAAAGAAAATGTAGCTGACGAGTACAGCGCAGGCGTTACGTAGAAATTCTAGATCAGTGTCCGGAGAGGCGAGTGTGAGAGCGAAGATTCGACGAGCAACTGAGCTTGGCAGAGCACGCCGCTCTGTAAGCGGGTCTGAGAGCAACTTTCGGTCTCTGTCCCCTTGTTGAAAGGCATCCACAGCCAATTGTATGAGTGGTGTGAGTGCCAGAGACCGCCCAATACGAGTGTGCGCCGTAGTGACAGCCGAGAGGTAGTTGCGTACTGAGCCCGCACTGAATCTTGTTCCTCGAAGAGCCAACCCAGATACCGAAGGACAGCGCCTTCATTTCCAGAGAGTGGGTCAATACCATCTTGAGAGCAGAATACCAGCCATTTCTTCCACAAAATTTCATTTGATCTCCACGTGTTCGGTGCTCTCGCTTTCGGCATCAGACGAGCGATCGTGTACCCCATAGTCGCCCCAGCCCCTACTGTAAGCACCGACTGTTGTAGCGTACAGCAAGAGGTAGAGTCGGCTTCTTCTGCTAGATTTTCCAGACGGCCAATTTCCACGGAGGAGCGGGCATTGTTTTCGGGGCCCAAATTGGCGGGAGGTAAAGATCTTCTGCGGCGAAAACGTGCGGACGAGCCAAACGGAGCAATTTCGTGTACCATTGCTGAGCGGGCCAGCAAGGCGTGACCAGTATTCCCTTTGCCTGTTCGTGGCAGATCTTGTTCACGACGAGTGGAATCAACTTGAGAGGAGGATTCCAAAAATTGAGCTCTGAACGCCAGTCTTGTTGTAGCGCGTTGATCCCCAGGGAGCCAGGACACGCGAATTCGCTGTTGAACTTGGCGCAGACCTTGTTGCTGCTGTCGGCGAACCGGTCGATAGTCGGACGGTATGATTCGAGCAGCGGTTGGAGTGTCTCCTGATTGATCTCCAGTCGTCGAGGGTGTGTAGTCGTGACAACCGATCTGCGAATCGATTGACTGCTGACGGGAGGTAACGTGCTCTATGGAGATTCCCAGCTTCTGTAACAAGCGGTGTAACACGCGGAGTTCTTGCATGAGTGGTCGGGACTTGGTTGTCATAGCGTTGAGAATTGCCACGACTGCTTGGTTGTCCTCCCATACTCTGAGGTGAGTCCCTGACTGAGCATGTTGGCGAACGACCGGATGTTGTCCGTCACGGCGCGGAGCTCCAAGAATGTTATTGGCTTGACGCGAAGAAGAGGATCCCATAAGCCACGAGCTTCCCACGTTCCTTGGGCCTGGTTGCAAATTGGAGCCCAAGGTTCCCCCTTGACCAATGGTCGTCGATGCGTCCGAGTGGAGCGCCAGTAGGGGATGGGGTCGACACGGGCCTCTCTGGCGGACTGTGAGCTAGATCGCGCCAGTGTTTGAGGTCCCGAATCGCTGAGTGAAGCAGCTTCACCCGTTTCCCTGAGTTGGATGTGTTCAGCTTGAGCGAATCGTAGATGGATCGGGTGTAGAACCGTGCGAGTGGCATGGCCAGGGAGCATGATATTGCCACTCCCGAAGTGGCGTAACAGTTGGACGTCGACCAGGCGGCGGTTCCGACGTGCTTGGCGGAGCAACTGTTGCGAGATACCCTTGAGTTTTTCCATTCGCTTTGCGGTTATTCCAAACATCATACGAGGGTATCGATAGTAAAACCGAGATGTTCGATACACTGCGTTCCGGCCAGTTTCCCTTGTCTTCCTTGCGAAGTAGTCCGCAAGCCTTCAAGAGACGATCGATTTGCCGCGAGCCTTGTGAAGACGAGAGCGTCGGCGAACCGCGACCAGAAAGTCGTCCATGTACGGGTGCATACGCAGACGAAGGCGATTTCGACGAAGCGGACGAAGGGTCTCATGTTGATAAAATATGCCGGCGAAAGCTTCCATCCAAAAGGGAGGGCGATACAGCGGAAATATCGGTTGTCCACCTTGAAAATAACCAGTTGCGAATATCGGGATGTAATCGAAAATGGTGGTAGCCCTTCGCGATATCGAACGAGAAAAGGTAGTCTGAACGCTTGAGATCCAGAGCGAACCCTTCCAGGGTTTCCATTTTGACAGGCATGTCTCGAAATAAACGTAGACTGGCGGAAAGGTTTACAACCAACCGCTGTTTTTCCCCGGTAACTGCAAGAATGCGTTTGAGATCGGGTAGCCATCCTTGTGCAGACGAGAGCTTCGCTGAGATTTCTTCGTACGTTCGGCGTGAAGAGCGTCTTTGATTGCGTCGTCGAAGAATTCCCGGTCGGAGGGATCGATAGGGATTTGAGGAGGCGGAATTGAGTGTCTGAAAGGGATGTTTTCACCGGGCGCTCGTAAACTCCAAAACGGAGTGCCCGAAGAAGGAATTCGGAGGCTTGAAGGGTCTGGGACCAAAAGGGGCGGCGCGTTGAGTGTTGCGCCATAGGACTTGAGACATAGGACGAAAAGACGGCGGAGATGACCGCTTTACTTGCGACTAGGCTTTCGGCCGGACCAGGCTGGTTCTTCCAGGTCCCTTCGGAGGGCGGCGATTCCGGCGGCTTGTTGCTTGTTGAACTCCTTTGCGTAAGCTTGCGAACGGAGCTCGGCAACTTCTGCTTGGTAGATCGGTACAAGTCGGATGCGTAGGGGAAGTCGTCTTCTCTGAGGTACTTCTGGAGAAGAATAGCCTCTGATTTACCGGATTCCAAGAGTCGGTGAAGAAATCAACTCGTTCCAATACCCTGGAATAGGAAGCTTCAAGAAAGTGGTGTAGAACTGCGAAGGCCTCGGTAGCGGCTTGGACGTCCTTAGCAGCCAGGGCTCGGTGACTCGATGGACTGGCGAGGGCGTTTTCAGTTGTTGCCCACGTTCCAGAGGACTTCGCTTCCCACCCGTCCCTTTGGTCGGCTGTCTTGATGCGCCAAACAGACCTTCAGGTTCCGGAATGAACCTTTTTGCGGGAAACGGAGCGACGGTAAGAGGTTTCTCGAACTTGTTGAGCTTACCGGTAGGGCGTAAGCTCGCCGAGTGGAAGGTTTCGCCCACCTGCTCGGCACTTGGGGGCGGCAGTGAAAACTGCAGTTGCCCAACCTTGAAGGCCTCGGCGGCGGCCGTGGCTTGATCGGCGGGATCCGACGGCGGATCTGCGGCAGCGGAGGGCCCAGCGGCGGGAGCGGCTTGGGCGGAAGGACCGGCACCACCCTTGAGCAAATTGACGACTGCTGCCAACGTGGCCATATCTCGAGTGGCTTACAGTCCGGCGGATGAAAATGCAACCGAGATGGGGACGTGACAGCGTGACTTGCTTCCAGTTGTGGATCACAGCCACGTCGAACCCCTCTTATCATATTCACCCATAATTTTCCAATCATTCCACCAAAGCTAACAGATTTTACTTTCCAGCACCTTCCTGCCACGTGGTCGGCGTGGACCACCCGGTTAGCTCTTTATGGGTGAATATGATAATGAGACTTCGACGTGGCTGTGATACACAACTGGAAGCAAGTCACGCTGTCACGTCCGCATCTCGGTTGCATTTGCATCCGCCGGACTGTAAGTCACTCGAGATATAGCCACGTTGGCAGCTTACCGTTGCTCAAGGACTTGATGTGCGATCAGAACCCGTCGAACAGTTCGATATAACCGACAACTTGAAACCTTGGCCACAACTTCTGGTCCCTCAAGTCGTCGCTTGTTCTCCCGCCTCCCGCCCTCGATTCCTCCTTCATGGCCCAATCAAAAGCCGTCTTTTGTTCTTGGTTTATGTTATATTTTATGTTATGATTTTTCTGTTATGGGTATTATGATTCAAGTCTCACGCAAACGCAGCAACCGGTGGAAGTCTTGATTTGGTTCTGGTCAGAGGATCAACGCGCATATTGGTCACGGGCGTATGACCGAGCTACTCTCCTTACAACTCTTGCGACGCGAACACACCAAATCAAAAGAGTTTACCAAAGCGTACGCATGATGGAACGAATGGAACCGGACAAGGATTTCAGCGTCTGGGGAGACACGCCGATTATCTCATCCAATTCCACCATTCCATTACTCCCGGTCATTTATCTCGGTCCTGGCAACTCACCCGCCTTTTCGCTGGAACATCCTCTCCCCTTCGTGTGCATCCCCAGGCCGGCCATTGCTGGCAGCGTACGTACACTCAAGACAAGTAAGGTTGGCACCAATCGGAAGCTCTCACACTACAACCCTTTGAGGTACCATCCCGGAAGAAGCGCCCCGCGCCCATAGCCGCTGTACAGCAGCATCCGAGGGTTCGAGTGATCAAGCATTTTTAACCCTGCCATTACCAGTTCTGTCTCGATCAAACGTCCAACACAAAGGTTCAAATCAGTCCCAACTACTGGCGCATGTAAGCTGCATAAGTTATCCCTGATTGCTGTAATGCGTACTTATTTAGGTATCCCTGTTGCAGTTAGCTATTTGCTTTGATAAAATGTTTGTGTTTCTCTAGTTTTTATTCAGAAGTAAAATCTGTAATGTGTTCTACAGTTTACTCTACGACAACCTGTCAACATTGTAAGCCAAGTGATAGTTATATTTTAGGGGACCTACAGTAGTGTCGATTCGACTCAGGTCCAAACGGTCTTTGTTATCCCGACGGTATGGAACGCCTAGGCGATCACGCGGCCGACTTCTGCCCTGCCGGGTTAGACCACACACACTGCCAGAACGCGCTCCGAAACGCGCTTGCGTATCAGATTTTCCGTGCCGCCGGACTTGACTGTCAATTCGAAGTGCATCTCCTTGTCCGGTGCACCGCGCTCCGACCCGCAGACATCCTTGTTCACCCCACCGCCGATCAGAGCAACGAAGAGACACGACCCGTCGTGTGTGATGTCACGGTCGTCTCCCCGTTCAGAGCCGCCGTCCGCACCAAGCCCACATCAGCCGCTGGCGGCGCTGTCACTTTAGCGCACCGTACAGGACCTAGAAAGCAAGCTGTCGCCCCCACCTCCACCGTATGACATTCATACCCTTGCAATGCACTACACCCTCCAGTCCATTGCGTTTGACCCTCTGAGTGCGCTTGCCCCCAAACTATCGTTTTTCTTGGTGCTAATCCCGCGAACAGCGTAGAAGTATTGTACGACTGCAGCCGTGTACGCCGGCTGGACCAGCGTGTAGCAACAAGTTGCTATTTCGCGACCTAGACTTGGTGCAACGAGACTCGAAAGCTGAATATTTCATTTCATCTTTGATTGATGACTACAATCCACGTATTGCATGTGAAAAGATTACCGGGAGTTATCATGCACGCTCAAGGCAAGTACAGCAGGCATTGAGTTGTTTGTAGTAAAGGTACAGTACCGGGAGCGCCTCCCATGTACGCTCTATCGTCGGGTTGAGTGCAGTAACTGTCGGCTTGAAAGTAATGACTAGTATCTATTGGACCATTGTCCTCATATCCTAGTGCCACTAATTTGCTATCGATATTTCAAAACTAACTTTACGCCTTGAGAAAGTGCAGCACGCGACGTATTCAGGGCCCCTCACTCAGTCGGGACCTTGATCCTAGTCTTAACTTCTGTTATCTACAACGAAATCTACTTAAACCGAGATTGACCAAGAGATAAACGAGGCTATGAGAACTCTTTCCAGAGCTCTCGAAGGACCCAGTTTTTAGTTGCTTTCAATTTATCGAAATTAGGTAGTAATTTCGAAATATTGAAACTACGACCATCCTCGTAATTTTAATGTTCGATTTATCGAAACTAAAATCGATAAAAAAATAACCAAAAAAAATAGATTACTTCCGCACGACCTTCCCACTTCTCAGCATCTTCCCAGAAACCCTCCTTCGCTTGGATCTTGTCTTCATCCCCTCTTCGGCAGCAATTGATGTTGCGATGAGCGCAACTCTTTTAACAGAGTTTCTATCTTCAACAACTTTCATGCCTGACGACAACTCTTCGAAATCAGATCCATCTACTTCTTTGGGTGCTCTTTCCTCAATGACATCATTCTCTGTCTCTCCAATTCTATCCTGACCTTGAGCCCTTATTAAGATTTCCGGGCTTCTGCTGCTCCGGTTGCAAATTAATTCTTTGGTTATCTTCATTAATCTCGCTTGCATCGCGTCTTTCTTCATCTTGATCAGGATACTCTTCATCATTCCCTTCTGCTGCAGTTATTGTACTACTATAAACTGTTTTCCTTTCCCTCGACCTATTTACTGAGTGCCAAGTTCCCCAGCAGCTTTTTCGATACCATACCGCCTTCTTGACACATAGATGGACGTGACAATGGCTACACCTGATAACAGAACGCTTTCCACGAGCCTTGGAACCAACACTTAACCCACACAAAGCGCAATACTTTTGAATCTTCTTATGTAAAGGGTTGTATCCCTTCATATTCAGTCATAGATTTGTCCCTTCCTCCGAATTGAAGAAACTAATTCTTCCTCGCTTTCTATTTGCTGCAAGCTCAGTGAGCCTCTGTTCTTTCACGCTATCCAAATTACCCGACTCTAGCTGTCCTCGTTTTTCTTTGGAATCTGTAACATCAATCAAGGTTTCTCTATGATTTCTCTTTGTTTCAATGGCGTCTTTAGCAAGGCCAGCAAAAGCATCCAGTATAAAGTCTACAAATGACAGTGTTTTCCGGAGAAGGGTCCTAAAATTATCTAGAGACCTGAAGCTGTCTTTGTCCGTCAGTTTATCTCGGCAATGCAGAAGTCTCCATCCGACGAACTCGTTTTGCGTGAGAGTGTTTAAAATGTGATTAACCACTTTCTATCCCCATTTTAAGTGGGTTTTTGGACTGTATAGAATAAAGCGCATGTGCGCAGCATTGTCAGCAACTCCTTTTGTAGCACTGTAAAGGCCCTGAGAGCTATGCTTGAAGAGCTTAACTGGACGCATAGGACTATCCTTCTGCACACAGTCACGGACATTTTCCAGAACTCCACATGGGATAGCATAATTTTCTTGTGCTCTTTGTCCACACAACATGGAATAGAAAATACGTATGCATACATCCAGCAAAATTGATCTCGAAACTGGTTACTCATACATTCTTGGCTCCGTCCAAAACATCTCGCGGAAAAATAACCAGCACTTTATACAGTATCTGGCTCTCAGAGGCGCATATGTAAATGCCTGCGTCAAGATCCAAGCATAAAGCCTGGTGCAGCATTCGGAATCTATGCTGGAGCGGAACAAGCAATCTGCAGGATTCGCCGTACAAAATATTACAATGAAAGCCGGAGTCCGCGTGTGGCAATGTCTGTCGAACAGATGAGTCCTCAACTCTTGTCATGATTTCAATAAAAGCCATCAACGGTGGGATTCCGTTTCCATTGTTATCCCATACCATTCCAAAAGTTGCGGCTAATCCTTGATGTTCAATAAACATAAACCATCAGGTGAGGCTGCCGCCCATTCTATTTGTTTGCATTCAACCAAACCGCATTGACGAACACACATGAAGAACTTCTCTCTTCCGAGTTTTGATAACACCGCGGACTCATTAACTGTACCGCGTATCATTGGCTCTGTAGCCCTGTTTCGGCCGACCAACTGTCAATAACAACTGAACTAAAGTCTTTAAACTATTTCCAGTCTCCATTTTTCTTTATCACGCTGAAGATACGACACAAGTCGCTGTTCCTTTGATATAACTCAGTAGCGAAAGTCGCAGTCGCCTTGAAACTCCTTTGCGCAAACCAGTCCGCATTTCTCTGAGTAATCGTGAGGACTCTTGAGTGCAGGTATAACAAGTTGTCTAGCCCAGAATCTTCCGAGTCATCGTACCCGTTAGGGGCGAGTATGCGGCCATTGTAGTCCCCTTTGAGAACAAGTGATTATGGAGCTGCGTTGTGTCATGCACCGCAATACAGTATGAAAAGCTGTCACCATACGGGGGTGGAGTGCTATAATAAAGCCGCAAAACTTGGAAAGCTTTGTTATTACCGTATCCTCTGACGGCAATACCATGAAGTGATATAGATTTCCCTCTCTTCCCACCGTCTTATTCTTACAATAGAACACTACAGGACCACTAAGGGGATGGTCATCAATTATAAAATTGCTTGGGGGGTCTTTCTGGATGTTCTCGAACCGGCAATCTTCATCTTTTGAATCGCTACCAAGATTGGCTTGTCCTGCCAACTTGGGATCGAGGTTATATTGCGCTACAAAGGCGTGAATGGAGTTGAAGCGGTCTTCTACAACTCGAAGTACTCCAATACCCAGAACGCTCAATTTCTGATCACCTTCGTTTTAGTGTATCCCCTGTCAATTGTGACGATCATTCCTGTCAGTGCCCGTTCCCCCTTCCTTCCAAAACCATTTCTTCTATTCTTTATACAGATTCCTCAAGTTTTTCACCACGCCGGCGGAAGCGTACCTGAAGAACACCGTGAAAGAATGAGTCACTACATACATCAGCTGTGTGTCCTTCTCGGTCGGCCTTTCTGTTGCTCATAGTATTGAGCTGGATGTCGGACGCACGTGTACCAAGTATTTTATAGTGAAATATAAAGAATACATTGTTTCTATCGAGAAAAATCTTTCTAGATTACTGAAAAGCAACTCTTTCGAACTCTCCAATAAGGTGGGTAAGATATCTTTGAGTTGCCCAAACCCTGCTGTTGTCATTCCCAGATCTTGTTGAACTAAATGGAAGCATGTTGTAAAGCATAGACTTCGCTTCATCGAGATCAACACAACAACCACTGATATGCTTAAGTACTTCAGCAGCTCACTCGAGGCTGAGCCTAGTCGTCGATGACAGGAGAAAAACAGCGAGGAAACACTGTATCGACCAAATCTGTGGAATTTTGACCACTTTGAGCGCAATGCGTCCATTCATCCAGTTACAACAAATTTCTGAAGCGTCATCCACAAACATCCGCAAAACTGAAGACCTACTGTTATCTTGTTCAAGAGCTTGAAGCTCAATTTCCAATGTCCGAACAACTGTTTCTCCATACAGTAGAGCCCTCCGGGAGAAAAAAGACATTTTAAAAGACCTTTCATCCATTATGTTGAATGGCGGGGCATTCTGTATTGTCCACCCTACAGGGTGTACTCCGATCTGAACCATCTCTACGATTTGTTTCTTGCCTTCTTGTAACATTAGTACCGAGACCCCTCCTGAAGCGACCCCTTCCTCGTCCCCTCGCTCTTTATCCTCTCCCCCCTCTTGGTCCTCGCGGTGCTACACTTTCAATCCCTTCTTGTTCTCTGTTTAGTTGTTCTAATAAAGGACTATTTTGAGCTTTTTGAGCCACATTAGGAGGATGTAGCTTTCGGGAGTTTCGGATCGGGTCACTTACATAACGTCGTAGAGGTACGACAGGCGGAGAGGCCGTTCTTTGCCCAAGCATTCTCTCCAGTTCGTAATCGGATTGTAAATCAGGATTTTGCGGTGAATAGGGCTGAATAGCAGGCAACGGTGAAAAAGGTGCATGATGCTGTCTTCTGAATCCGATGGCGAATTAGGAGCAGTGCTTACTCTTGCTGATCTGAAACCTCAGGGAGGTGAAGGGTTAGAGGAAAAGATGGGCGGTGCATTTGCCTCATTCAAATTGGTTCTGAAGGGGAAGGAAATGGGAGAGAGCATATTTTTGATGGCTTGGAAGCTGAGGAAGAGTATGAGGGGCTATAACGGGGGGGAGAGTAGGGCCAAGGAGTGGGCGAGGAGGTACAGCAGCAAAGATGAAGCCAATTACAGCGCGAACATGGATCGGTTAGGAGAGGAGAAGGCGATCAATTTGTTTTGAATCTCAGAGAGTTGGGAGTAGTCTGCTGGTTGGATCTGGAGTCGAGATGGGAGAAAGCGTGAAGTTAGAGAAATCGTAGCGGGATGGATCTCCATCCATCGGCCGCCAATTTTTTGTCTGTAGTACAGGTTACTGTTGACATTCGAAATCCGCCCTTTGCAGATTGTACACCAATTCGTGTATGCCACAATGCCTCTTTAACTGAGTACCAGAAAAATACCTATAGTTTCGATGTATCGAAATTAAGGCCTTTTCCAGCAGGGGTCGGTCGGCCCCGAAAGTGCCTATTTTCGATTTATCGAAACCATGCGGCATTACGGATATGAGGAAAACTTTTAAGAACTATTATTTTAAATAAAAAATTTGTTTAGCCGCATTTTTTAAGTTCCCATGTACTCTTTTAAACATGTAGATACATACTCGATCAAGACAAACTTTTCGAGAATTCCCACTATGCTCAACGCAGGAACAACTTTCCCTGACGGGATACCCATCGATTTCCCCCTCAATTTCACAAAAGTGGATCCATGAACCGTTCCAAGAAATCCCATTCACTGCCGTGCTTCCCTTGTTACGTCAGCTTCGGAATGTAAGCGCTTGTATGGGTCAGCTTGGAGGACGAAATTGGTTGCTGGAACCGTCATTGCCGTCCAAATCGTCATTGTAAGCGGTCAAAGGAGGTCGTCAGTGGAGGTAAGCTGGAATATACGTGACCGTCTCAAAACTGTCACGTTGAAGATTGTAAACATCAAAGCGGGATTACCTCCAACAGACGTTGTAGTGGAGGAAGGAACCGGCCAATTGCCAAACGAAGCGGTACATGAACGTTAGGGCGCTCTTTAACCGTCTTCGTCGGCATCGGATGGGAATTACGATGATTCCACGGCGCGTCAATCAGATGCACCTGTTTTTTCTCATGGAAGATCATGAACCAATCAGGAGGTTTTCATACCTATTAATGAAAATATATCCGTAAAAAGCTGCAAAATAATTGGCTACTCTGGTAATTATCTCGCGTATGGTTGTGCTTCTCGAGATTTATCGCCATTTGACTGCTTAATGAGCATATTCCGCTCCGTCACCTAAACGTCATGCGTGAACTTACAAATGATCCATTAGATGCCATTGGAAATCATCCCGTCTTATCAGGAGAGATATTGAAGTTCTTTGGGATTCTCATACTAATGACAAGGTTTTCATTTTCAAACCGCCGCGATCCTGGAGTGAATCTGGATCGAAGTACAGTCCAGCACCGAGCTTTGGAAAGATCATGTCACGTAGAAGGTTTGAGCTAATTCTGGAAAATATTTGCGCCAGTCACACTTCTGAACAGGAGGAAAGGGCCTTGGATGACTCGAGAGTGTCTCTAGTAAGTGGATTTTTAAAGGCCATTAATGACCACCGCAGGCAATATGTCACGCAATCTTGTCATATCTGCGTCGATAAAATTATCAGCAGTGGTACGGTCTCAGAGGAGATTTGATCAAGAACGGACTCCCAAATTACGTTTTCTATGACAGAAAGCCCGATAATGTCTGCCAATTGAAGGCTTTTGCATGTGGTCAGTCTGGAATAATGTTGAGATTGGAGCTCATGATGGGGAAAACGGGTGGCCTTCGGCGTGACTCACAGAGCAATTCTGTCACACCACGGCTTTTACACTTCGTCTTGTTCAACCTTGGCTGAAGACAGGTCGCATCGTATGTGGGGATTTATTTTTTGCATAGGTGTCAACTGCGGAAGCCTTGATGAAATATGGAACGAGATTTATTGGTGTGGTCAAGAATGCGGTTAAGGAATTTCCGATGCCAAATTGTCGTCACAGGAGCTCACGGAGCGCGGAGATAATATCTCGATGGTTTCGAAGAATACTTACACCAACAAATCTTTAATGGCTGTGTTGTGGATGGATAGAGAACGAGGATATTTCATCAGCAGTTGCCATAAAAGCAATCAGGGAACCCCAATTTGTCGGGAAAGATGGAGAACTGTGGATGGCGTTACAAGGAAAGTGGAATTCGGTATTGCAGTTCCAGATGTTGTGGAGAGGTACTACGACACGTGTTCTCAATTCGATTCACAACAGATGTAGGCAAGATACCCTTGGAATTGAGAAGAAATTGGAAGTCAAAGATTGGTCGCTCAGGGTCAATTCCTCTCTCCTTTCGATCATAATTGTTGATTCATTTTTACTATATAAGCATTTTTTCGGTCCAAGACTCTGCTTATAACAATCCAAGTTTTATGAGATGCTCGCCGAAGAACTCATTGGAAAAGTTTGATTCGATATCACGTAGGGCATCTAACTGCTTACAAAATGAGGATGAAAACGAGATATTGGACCCTGTTTCAGGGATTGGAACTCATCTTGCTGTAAACAACAAGAAGAGGAAATTGAATAATGGTGAGTATACTAAGGGATCTTACCAAGGTCGCTGTAGAGTTTGTAAGGTCAGTAAGTCAAAATTTCTTTGTTCTACTTGCCGTGACAACGGCCTTGGTGATGTTTATATCTGTCACGCGAGCAAAGAAAGTTGTTACTTCATGGACCTTGTGCGAGAAACATCATATGGATCTTAAATAGGATTCCAAGTTGATATAAATTAGTGTGACCTTTTGTTATAAAAGAAAAAATGATAAGTGGGTTTTTTTTTATTGCTCCCTACTTCTTTTTATTGCGTCATCTGACTTGCGAAGTTAGCTGCTGTCGATGGCGAGTGGATTTACCCTTTATGAGATGTCACCATATTCTGTCTCCTGTTCAAGTGGATACCTAATGGCGCACCGAGACAGCAGCTTTCTCACAACCAGTCGAGTTCCCGTTGGAATTTTCGGACTTCTTGCAGAAGAACAAGTGAGAATCGAACTCAAGGTGTCCGGGTCAGCAAACTACGATTCGCACCATAGGCCACCATTCCGGTGATGGACGTGAGGAGGTGACTTGGAGTATATAAAGATGGAGGCTATTGCATCTTCAGTACGTCGGTCAGTCGAACACCACTGTAACTAACTCCTTACAGTGCAACGTTTTTACTAATAAATATTGGGACAAAAAAATTATTTGACTACCACAGTACAGTACTTCCTATTTTTTTTGTCCTCGTATGAGGACAAAGTGTGCCTCATATGAGGACAGTGCTATGACGGATAGATACTAGCAGCTAGGGTTTTTCGAGTGGAATGCGATTGGATTTCGAACGCTTGTATAGAGATGAAATGTATTCTACTATTCTTAATAGTATTGTTAGCTGCCTATCACCTCATCTCCAGAAATTTCATTTGAGCTTCACAAGAAAAAAATTTCAATATTAGACTAATCCGATACATCCTTCCACAAGTGTTCTCTAGACCTACAATACTTTTTTCAAAAAGGCACTTTCTAGAAAGCCGATTGAAAGTTTCGTAAGTTGAGGTCTACCGGTTCATTATTTACCATCGTGCAATAAATATATTACTATGTACGAGAGAAGAGAAGAATTTTCCCCGGAACGCTTCATTAGAATAACTGTTCTTGCAAATTACAATCTCCACTCGAATGAATGAGCGACCGTAAATCACTCATTTATGTTCCGATTCTTCTCTTGCACGCGTTAAGTTGAATGTAAAAATTTGCAATAATTTTCTCCTTTCTTCTATTTTGTCAATTCTAGTTGATTTTTCTTAAAATAGGTACTCAAATACCATCAAATATGAGAGAGCGAAATATAAACGCCATCCACCATGTAGTCCTTACTCGCAGAAAATTCAATGAACAAATTTATTCCTTATTTAGCTGCAACAGGCGCATAGATTTTTGAGGGTCTAAGCCATCTAAGGTAGTTTACGTATCTTTACAAAAAACTGAATGTGCTTTTTTCGCTGTTCGGAAGCTTTAAGCGAAGATCAAAGGTACATGATACAAATTTAGTATTATTTAGAGGACAAAAGTAAAGCTAATTATCATTTTGAAGAAGTGAAAAACTTTTTTCGAACAAAAAAACCAACAAAATTTTTAATGCCGTAAAAACTGAGGCATGGCATGCGAAACTGATCATTTAAGTGCAGAAAAAAAATCATTCGTTGGCTATCTCCAACAATATTTGCTGTTTCGGAAGTATGTTAAAACAATTAAACTGTACATGGGCTCGCATTTGAGGTGTACTGACATGTTATGGGGAGAAAATCAAGCAAAGCTTGCTCTTTGCTATAAAAACGCAGGATGAAGACAAATTTTCGGGAGCAAATGGAGCTAGGAATTTTTGATCTTTAGTATGGGAGTTCATGTAACGAAAGCATCCCCATGTATACCTAGCTCGATGTTAACTTGTTGCGGTCTGCCACTTTCCTACTGTGGCCCATTTTTTATGTTACATTGAGAGTTACAAGATCTTTTAGTGCCAAAATTTGTTTGCCAAGCATATGATGGCCACAATTCCATGTATCTTACCTGTACAAAAATTGTCCTAGTCTATGGTAGTTGATCTTTCCCCCTCGATGTTTAAGTTCGGACTTCCCTTTATTTGCTATTTACAACTCTATTCATAGATTTGCCCTACAACCGAATACCCCAAATATTCACAGTTAATATCTCTCAAACATGTTCTCCACTGTGTTACCGGAACTTTGGATTGGCCTCTTTTTCCACACTAGGGCTCTTTCTTTTGCATATTTTCTAAAGGAGCCGACATAGACCGGGAAGATACCCGGAGAAAAGGCAAGAGACGACGGAAAATATTAGTCAACATCACTAAATCTACATTCCTCTAAAAATAATTTGTAAAACCGTTGTCGCCCTGCCTTACGCTGCGAAAAATAATGCCCCTTTACAACTTCATTAGAAAATTTAATTTCTCCTCCAACTGTTTCGAGAAATGAAAGCTTCCGTCCGCGGTTAAAATCAGGAGAACAAATAAAAACAGTTCATATCTTGGTAGAATCCACTACCGCAATTTGTCCTGCGTTTGGAGACCAAACTTGAGCTGGAAAATAAGGACATGGGCGGAAAATTGAATCAAATTGGGAATCTTTTGGCTAGGAGTATCGAGTAAATGGAATATAAACCCACCTTTGAACAGTTTACGTATATCATGATGAAAGTCTTGATGATTAAGCCACAAAATGTAAAGAGGAAAACACTCAGTATTGTGGAAAAGGAGGGAGAAAATGAGATGATGAACTCATTATTTCTTGTCTATTTGATGTTAAATTTATGTTATACTATTAATTTCATTATTTCTCCCTCCCAGGCAGTTAAGTTCCCTAATTTCATCGATGTTTTAAATGATCGTAGCAGAGCACCTCCAAGGGGATTCTGACACCATCTGTGCAGAGAAGTACAAAAATAGATACTACGGAGAGAATTTTCTTGAAGGGAAGCTGAAAATGTGAGTATACACAAAAGCGAGTGTGAGAAGGCACGATGTTTAATTTTCGAAGAGAATTTTGCACTTAATTTCTTTTGGTATCTCTGCGCATGTTCTTCCTAAAAGAGGTGTTAATGTATCGGAATCTTATCAAATGAGTGGCACCAGTACACTCTGAATTTGTGAACCCTAAGCGTTCCCGTGTTTGTCGACATGAAAGATATTTCACATAATTATAATTCATCAATTAGATATCTTACGCGATTCAATATGGAAGGCCATTTATCTCTTTGCGCTGGGTGAGAGGAGATATTTTCTGATTCAAGGATACTTTAAAAGAGAAAATATGAGGAAATAAGAACTCCAAAGAACTTCATTTCAAAACAGAAGACGGTAGGTTTGCTTCGGAGACTTTTTTTGCTTTTATGCGTGCTTATATTACCCATATTTGCTGGTAGATTGAAGTACCATAAGCTTCTACCACAACCTTTCCCGTATATGCTCAATACCGCAATAAAAGTTGACCCAGTATAAGACAGCTTATATGTTACTGTAAATAACCACTCCGTGCCCCCACTGAAGGCATGTTTATTTCAGGTTGATCTATTTAGTCGTAAAACCTCATTCATTGCATATTTAATAGCTAAATTTCTTCATGATGTTATCTTTAAACAAATAAGATACCCTACAGGTTTTTTCCAGCTTGCTACTGTTGATTATTGCAGTGGAACTAATGCTCCGCACCCAGCCCGCACCTCTATACTTCTTTTCATAGGTATAAGAGATCTTCTAAAGCCAAAGACGGCACCTAGTACCGGGCTTTGTTGGATGAGATTCCATCTCTTGCATTGGCCTACGGCTGAAATTCTGTTTTCAGTTGTGTATACAATTAACAACATATTTCCAATTATTAAATGTGTTTAATCGGGCCAATAGTTTAACTCTTCCAAATATTTTGTCCTCATCGTCCTCGTATATAACTGCTTCCTAACTTGCAAGAGTTTCCCAGGCGCTGCAATTGCCGGAAATTTACAATTATATGCTTTTAATTTCAAATATTCATGAAAAGGGTAACACATCTTTAGCCTTGAGTTAACTCAAAATCACATGATTCACGAAATAAGTAATATGAACAGCTGTATCTGTTGAATAGTAGCAAGTCTTGACTGAAAATATTACCGAAAATATTACCGTTACGAAATATATTAACAGCCAATTGCCGAAAATTTTCTTTATTACATACGACTACTGCACACTTTGAAATGAGCCTAGGATGTTAATCGTGCTCCAAATTCTAAGCTGATGCCTATTAACAGACAGTTCTGCAATAAATAAGGGACTTCGAAAAGAGTCAACTTTCGCGAACCCAGTTTAAAGATCGTAGATTATTGTTTTAAAAGAATAACTGAATGCAGAGTTCACATGAATGAAGTTCATTGAAAAACGCATCTATGAGACTAGATATGAGGCAACAAATTCTTATGCCACATACAAACATTCCTTTACCAAATAAAAACCATCCTTACAATTTATAACTTTAATTTACGAATAGTTGTAGGACACGCATAGACTACAGTAAATGTTTTGTTCATAAAAAGTGCCCAATATCTACAGCTTTTAGAGGAATAGAATATGAAATCTGTGCTGATCTTAGTACGCTTTCACATCTCAGGTACCCACTTTCTAGCGTGATGCTTGTTCCTCTATGTTACTGTTTATCACTTTGATCCAATTCCGTATGCTGCAAATCTTAGTTCTCCATTTGAAATATATGGTAAGACACTAGTAATACATTTACCAGAAATTTTACACGAAATAGTTAATGAAATTAAGAAGACCTTTTGAAATGCGTATGTTGGGAATTTAAGAAAAAAAATCTTGTCGCTCGACCAATCCCTACTTTATAATCAAAATCTTCAGGGAGAAGGAGAGAATGGCCGGAATGACTCATTATTTCGAGATTATTGAGGCAATTTTTATCTCCTCTCATTCGGAATCACAGACACCAGAACGATTAATATCAGATAAGAGCAATCAGTGTTTCACTACCAAATAGCTCGGTGTGTTATAAATATTGATTAAAAATTGAAAAAAGTCAGAAAATATTTTGCTTTAGTCCAAAAACAAAGTCCAGGCTCCCTCTGATTCACTTTGAAGCCTGATGCGCTAGTTTGAAGAAACAGAGAATGTGCTTAAATTTATAGGCTGTCATATAGCTTTTATAAAGGCTTCTAGTGTCTATCCGACCAAGCACTGTCCTCATATGAGGCACGCTTTGTCCTCATGTGAGGACAATTTCCGTTACATTTTGGAAAGGTAAATGTTTTGGAAGCCCGAAATTTTTACTGGAAAAAAGGTTTTTTATGTTTAGTTACAGTACAGTAATTTTTATTGTACATGCGCCCTCGTTTATGAAACCCCCACGATAATACGAACTATTTTTCCTTCCAAAATGAAGTCGTTTTCACAACTTCTTGCGAAGAGCGGAAGCTGGTGAGTGAAAACTGCTCTAGCCTTCAGCGAGGTCAACATTCTTGAAAAGTTTGTTTTGATCAGCCATCTACACTCATGAACTAATGCGGATGGACAAGAAATGCGCTGAGGTAAAAAAAAGTTTTTATTGAAAAAGAAGTGCTAAAAGAAGTCCTCATATGAGGACAACGGTCCAATAGACACTAGAGAAAAAGGAAAACTGGGAAGGGAAAAGTTTCGGGTACATGAACAATTCAAAACGGGATCTTCCATTTAACTGCCAATCCTTTATTTCAAAGAGCTCTTTAAAGTTATAAATTACAGCTGACATTTCCTAGAGGGAAACATACTGGTTTGGGCAAATATCTAATAGTAGAAGGTACACTTAATGAGCAAGTGTTGGATATTGCTCTTCATAAGTGGTCTTACTCATTTTTGAGGCAAATATTGCATTGTTAATATTTCCTTCATAAATTCTAAATATCATACAGTAAGCCTGAACTTAATAATTGTGATTAACATTGCAGAATTTATTACTGTATTGCCATTAATTTTACACATCCATCTTTTCAAGAGGAAATGTAGGGCAGAAGCCGTGGTAAAGCGCTACAATTGTGTTATGTAATTGTGTCATCGTTGAGTACAAAAAATGGAGCAATGCTATAAAAAATAAAAAAACAAAAAAATAAATAAAATTGAATAGCCTGGTTCACCATTAGTTTCCATTCATAGGGTCGATATAATTTACAAAATATATAAATAAATACAGCGTTTTCTTTGCATAAGCTGTCACTAAATACACCTGTTCTTATTAAGGAGTATTATTTCTATGAAGATTATTTTTTAAAAAAATTGCTTTCATGACAGAGCTCGACGTCGACGACCGGTTCTTGAAAAATGAGTCCTGATTACAACTTGTGTATCTTCAAGCTCATTTTTCACAAGGGATACAATATTTTTTTATGTTGCTTCCTTTTGGCTAAGTTAATCATCGGGTTGGGCATTTATTGAAACTATTGCGCGCCTTTATCTTTCTCTTTCGCATAACTTCCGTTCTGCGGCCTTCTCCTTGTGATATTAGTCAAATACAACAATGTTTCAATTTCTAACTATTTCAGAAACATAAACGAAAAGGCAAAATTCCGGTTGACTGAATTACTGCGTGTTCATGACAAAATTGGGAGTATGGTGGAACTGAAAGTTCGTATAAACAATATTAATGCACCTATGTGACATTGACAAAAAATATTATTAAATGTGAACGGTACAATTTAGAAGGTCAAACGTCAAATGCGTGCCAAAGATACAACTACCAGAATTATAGAGGTCCAATATGGGATATATAGTACCGATTGTTGCATACCTGTGTATTTAAAACTGATTTCAGTAAAAACTTGAAAAATATTCTATAAATCAGCCTGGAAGTAGTTTTAAATAGTTTTGTTCTAAATTCGACGTAAGATATCCTCCTTTGTGGCGGTTGTCCATCTTATTGCTCAGCGTAAAAATATGAATATTTAGGTTTATAGTTTCTTTTAATATTACAAACTGAAGAGCTACGGGAAGTTGAAGTGAAATAGAATTTTTAGACCTATCGGATACAAATTTATATGTATTGATGTGAAATGAGTAAGAAACGTTGCAATAATATGCACGTATAATTGCTTGAAAATTTTCAGATTGCTCAAAAAAGTTTAATGCTGGATAATGATAAAACATTGGTCCCAATAAAAGGAAATAAGTCTCCTTACCGGGACTTCCAAACTGCAAAAAGTTATGAAATATTTATTCATTATAAATATCGCTGAGATTTCATTTTGAATTTTTGAATGTTTCTTTATGAAATGCAAACAGGTACAAAATATTAAGCAAAAAATTTTATTTTATTAATAAATAAAAGTAATGTACATTTATGTTGATATTTCTACAGAAACTTTGAGATTTACTGAGTCATAAAAATATTGGGATTCGAAAAGTGAAAAATGCACCCGTCGTTTGAAATATTTGAAGCTTTATTCAGTGTTTCGTAAGCAAAAGATCCTTAATGCTTAAGTTAACTCTCAGAAAGACATGTAGACTTTCATGACAGCGAAATGAATATGTTGGTAAAAATACAGTATTGCTTACTTTGCTTATACTTCTCCGATAAAGATTCCCACCCATTTTAGATATTTTTAATTAGTAAAAGTCTACTGTATAAATAAATGATATATCTAAAATTAATGGCCTTTGGAGTATAAAATTTTATCGGTGTTAAAAATGCGTAGATGTGCTTTTGCTTTAAATTTCGAACTATAGTTATGAGAGTTAAGCAATTTCTCTCTAAATTTACGAGAAATACAGAAAAGTACTCAGTCGTTCATCACATTTAAATATGATTGAAAGCATATATTTATGCGGTAGAAGGTAGTTAATTTCAAAACCGCAGCTAAAAAAGGAAATTTATACTCAGTTTCTCATTTTAAGTAATAAATTATTCTAAGTTTAAACATGGAACCTAATATTGAATTTTTTCAAGGAGCGAAAATTCTTCTATTCAAAAAATTAGAAGATTTGATCTTTATATCTATCGTTAAAGCTTTTAGAAAAACTTATAATAATGTCAGTTTTTGAAGGAATTCGGAGAATATTTATATCAAATCCTGAAAATAAGAGGTATTTGTATTTCAGAAAATTTGCGAGCACTAATGGTAACGCAATCTTCATATATTGCAAGGATACAGTTTTCCAGAAACTATTGAGAATTCGGTACAGAATATTGATAGATAAGATTGAAATGGATTAAACTAATAAAGGTCACGAGATAGCCTTATACGGGAAGAAGTAGATATTCAAAACGTCAATTGGAAACTGAAGTATAATATAATTGGAATTTATGTTGAATTTGGACGGAAAAAATAACCCGCGAGACATATTAATTTAACTGAAAGTATTATTAAAGGAAGTAAGGGACCAAGAAAAAAACTATTTTTGGCTTGATAAAAAATAATATTACGTAAAATAAAATTATAACTTAGTGAAAATTTAGAAAACATATAAATTTCTAATATTTTTCCTATTCGCAATAATAAGATTATTCGAAAAAGCTTTTTAATTAGTAAATAAATAAGTATTTGATTAGTTTTTCCCCATTAGCTTAATTACATTAACTTTTTTCAGCAGTTTCATTGAAAAAATATGTACCGTTTTCAAAAACAGATGTCAATGATTACGAGAAAAATATGAAAAATTTTTTTTTTATCTAATACAAAAACTAATTTCTCCGAAATATCTCCCAATACATTATTGTGTTTAGTAACTGGCCTACCTATTAAGTTGAAGCCTAGAATTCCGAATATATAGGATTATTCTCTTACCATTGGAGTTAGTATAAATCGACTTCACAAAACTTTATTTTTGGCTTTCTTTTGAATCTTGGAGCTAGTTTTGAGAAGTGAGTCCCCCTTTCTTAAGCATATGTTTTTCTAGTTTTTTATCATTAGTAGATATTTGGACACACGTTATGCTTTAAAATCTTCCATAAATCTAAACTAAATTAATTGAAATGGAAGAAATGGAAGAAATGAGGGAGAAACGAAAATTAAAACTTAATAATAAAAATTATGAAGGTTTACGTCAATCATGAATAGAGAAAATTTTGAGGTATTAAGAGTATGAGGCATGCTGCCTTTTCTTAGGCATTTTGTTACTTAAACTATCTATGTTCACATCGTGGGTGAAAGGACATATTTAAATAGTTGAGACTTAGCGGCTCAAAAAATCAAGCAGAAGGATATCTGCTACGCAATATCTATAGAATGAGACGTTTAAAATTTTATGTTTGCGGCATTATATTTTTCAAAGGAGAATCATCACGAAAAAAAATTAAACCGTAAATATTACTATTAATTTACATCTGCATTGAATCATATTTAGTAATTAATTGTTTCTAAGGATCCTTATGTTGTTTTTTTTCATATTCTCAGTTTCAGTTTTACTGAAAAAGGAAATATTTTTCTATTTCCGTTCGATTAAAATAGGCCATTCAGAGCCATAGAACCTCTAATATCCTTCACGAAAACTGATATATATTTTGTTGGCTATTTAAGCTCCATGAAAAGTTAGTTCGCATGAAATGAAATTGTGTAATATCCTCCCTTCTCTACTGAGGACCATAATTTCCTTCCCATGTTCAAAATTTACATATTTCTACTTTGGATGTAACAAATGAACTCAATGTTAGAAATAGAACCATCTGAAGACTATGAATTACTGTGTAAACGACAGTCCCTTTTTCTAAAACAAGAGACATGCTGGGATATTTTACTGTACTCACTAGTCCTTAAAAGTTTCCAATTTTATGTTAGAGCCTCAAATAAAGGTTTCTTTCACTGGGCACCATTTTTGGTCGCTATCTATCGACCATTAAATAGATGATTTACTTCTTTTTATAATGGTCGCACTCGATGGGATTCATATGCTGCAGGTACTGACCATTACGCAAGTCAAATAGAGCTTGAAAGAGATTGTCGCCTTCCTTCAGGTTTGGCGACGATACTTATATTCTTTCTCCTATCTCAGGAGCATTAGTGATTCCATCGTTGTAATTGCACCGGAAAGTACAGTACAGACTTCACAAGTATCTAGCAGTTGGTTCTGAAGCAATAATTTGTTCATAGAGTAGCGCTCCTAGTTCTGTGGTGTATGGAATAATGGGTACCAAAAATGTCACGTTATGTAGAACGGTTCCTTCAGTGATACTGCAGCTGACGAATGTTTCCGCTGCTAACGCCGCGGTACTTTGTTTTTATGTATCAGACTCATTTTTTATCGCGATAACGTCTTAGGGAGATAAAAAAATGACTTTGGAAGGTTCCAAAAATTTTTCAAGGCGAAACAAAACTCTTCATGGATAAAATGACTGCTTCTTAGCTCGCAGGGTAATAGCACAAAAGAGTTGTGGCTCCGAACTCGAGGTAACCCGGTGGATTTCCCTCTTAATAATGCTTTCTGGGCTTGGCATAAGATAGGAAACTGTCGAATCAAAATGAAACAAAATTTTTAATGGAGCGTACTCACCGTTTTTTAGAATGTACCGCCAACCTTTTCTTTTGCCCCCAATGCATATTTTAGGACTTACAGCGGAGAATTTGAAAGGGTCCGTTAGGCTGATAGGTGTGCTAACCTGAAAGAGGCCAGAGGAGAGCTGTTGCACTTCTAATTTGAGGACTGCCATAGTATGGAAGCTGTCTTCGCCCTTTGTTATACTGGCCCAATGTGTTGAAAGAATTGTAAGCGCTTGTATCATTTTTGGGTTTCAAATGAGATCCCAATTTTTTTAGATTATGACGGGCGTTCTTTACACTATGTCCGAGCCTCTGAGGTGTAATATTTTCTATAGATCGGTAGCCAAGGTCTAAGTATCTGAAAACAAAAGAATTGACTGAAAGTTCTAAGCGGCTCCTTGTGGTTTCGGAATTTGTATAGTGTGCAATCTTGTCTTGATTTATGCTTTGGCCTTCTTCACTCATGTGAAAACGGAGCTCAGTAAAGAGATGAATATAAATCTTGCTTATATCAAAAGGGATAGGTAATGTGCCAGAATATACTGAAAGGTATTTTATAGTGATGAGAGAAATTAAGCCTTCTTTTCTGATCTTTATAGCTATCAGAGACCCACGATGACTAGTATGTTTTTTGTGAATAGTTTATGGGCTTTCTTTTTGAGCTGCACAGTAGCTTAAAAGAAACATTCTTGTAAATAATGCTTTGTATGTCAAGTCTACAGAATCAGTAGAAAGCCTTCAACTGGCCTTTAAATAATTACTTAATCGAGATAATTACTGAAAAGAATAAGTTACAGAAGTTCATATAGTTTTTGTATATACATGAGGAGGCTCTGATTGAGGTTCTATGCGGCGATGTCTTGCATGAGGCCCAGAGCTTCAGTGGGAAAACTCGGGGAAATTATTGGAATTTCTATTCTCTCGAAACAAATATTTACGAAATCTCTTAGATAAAAATCTTGAAATCGGAGGGAATGTTTGGGGGGTAGCAAATGGTACCTTGCCTGTTATGCACATGAAGGAAGATGAAATTTCAAAGTTTGCTGCTCTGATTGAGGTGGTCTCATCCATTGTGGATCAAGTGATTGAAGTAGTTAAAGCAAAATGCATGGGTGAGAGCTAAAAGGACCGGACGGAAGCCCTGCTTACTATGATAAATATTACGGCTATCGGGATAAATGTTAATCGGAAGTCGATGAAACAAAATGATTGTGAGAATCTATCGATAGAAGTCGAAGAAAGCCACTCCATCTAGTTCCAAGCCAAAAGAATTCTACTGTAGAAGCTCCTTGGAGCACAGACAGGACTTTGAGAACAAGATCGTCGCAGATGTTCGTCCTCAGATTTGTAGTCCGAAGACGACGTAGATATCGCTGGCATTGTTAAGATGCTTCTCAAAAATCGCAATCGCAAATCTAGGAAAAATCGAACTACGGAAGAGAGGTAGAAGATTAGTACCGAGAGCACAGGTCTCACTGGGACTTTTTTGAGGGTGCACGCTGTATATTAATGTTTTAAGAGAGGATTCTATAGGAGCTGCGATCGCACACGGATAAATAGTGGCGGATAGCAGTACTACTAACCACCTAAGGCTTCTGCAAGTGCCTAGACCTAGTGGTAGAGACATCAAGAGGAACCATAGTAAGAAGAAGGAATGCGCTCGTGCTGTGTGTTTCCGAACGGACCATTGGGACTGCAGGAAGATGTGGCTAGAGTCAGGCTTTTAGACTACGATCAGAAGGATACTTGATCCTAAGATGGAGATTAAGCAGGGCACGTGGGCAATTTGTGTCATTTATTGGATACATGCGCTCTGTAAAGGTTAAAAATAATATATAAAGGCCTGTTATCGCTCACATGAGGATCCACATGGGCGTTAGAGCCACGGTAAGTATAAATAAAGTCTACACAATGGTTCAGTGGGGGGACAGAAGGAATATTTTCCCTTCATTTTTCCCAATTTGTTTAGTAACTTCCCAGAACTATTTACACAGAATTATACCTGGACAGAGACATAAGGAAAGAAAGATAATTGAGATAGAGAGCAGAATATTTATTTGCGCACTGGATTTTGTTTACTGTTGTTTTTAAAATTATTTCCTGATTCCTCGCTTCCATTCACAAAGCGTGGCAAAAGGACTGCAGTTCAAGAAAACGGTTGCTATATCTATTAGGTAGATTTAGGGAATTAAAGAGCTTAAATAAAAGGTTTTTTGGTCCATTATCTCTCAGGAAGAAAGTTAAGGGTGAAAGTTTAGGGTGGTATACATGGCGTGTCTGAGGTCGATATTATTTATATGACCAAAAAAGCTCTGATTCTTACAGTTTTTGCGATATACATACTGCCGATTGATTTATTTATAGAACGGATAAACTCTTTGTATATAGAGCTAAATAAAAAAAGTCTTCAACAAACTCCAACGGAATTTTAGCTATAGGAAACGAAAAATGACTAACAGTTTCCCCGAAGACGTATCCTACTAATACTGTCGGATTTATGGAAAGGGATATTGTATAGTTGGCGACGAAATGGATTCAGGAAATTCAAAGACTGCTCTGAGTGACAAATTAATAACATATCTATTTTAATTGTAGATTATCAGCGAGATAACTTTCATTTTAATAACACTTTTGATAGTCAAATTCCCCCAATTCGGACTTCTTACATATTCAAAGGCGATCTCTGATAAGTCTTTGTATACATAAAAGCTGAGTATTAATTATAGTTACCATATTTTGACTCTATCGGAATATATCTGCGTCTACTTCGGTCTACTCTCCGCAGTCACCGACATTCAAAGTTTTTGGCTGACTTACATAAATTTACTTAATTTTGATCTCATTTGTTTTGTTTTGGGCCATTATATTCAATTAAAATCACGCCTCTCGACTGCTATTGATCTTCAACTTGAAGTAATTGGCGTCGAATAAAAAAATCTAGATGCGAGATATGCATGCGACATTCACGATTTTTCTTAGTTGGGTATTATCAGAAATAGAAAGAGCGAGTTTTTCTATATGTGAAGCTTACTAGGACATCAATTTTATTCCGAAGCCTTCCATATGCGAAGAGTTAAATATCAGAAAAAGGCAATCTTAAGAGTCCAGTGGCGCCGAAACAATTACCGAGAACCTGACTATAGCAAAAAGCTGAGACTATCGCTATAAATAAATACCTTAAGGTAAAACAATTTACAGCGTTATCAAATTCGAAAAGATGCTTGGGCAGTGCAAATTTTTTATTTTGCTTGACCTGTCTGTAATTTCAGTATTTAAGGACTGCTATAAGGGAACTAATTTTCTCAAATACAGTAAAATTCCTGCTTTGGATGCCCGCTCTCAACTTCGGCTCCAAGTACCATTGTCACCGCTCCACAATAGTGATGTCAACGAGAGACCAGTAAAGCATATATATTGTTTCAGGTGCTTTTTGGAAAGGTGGAGCATCCACGTAGGCATCTTGCACCCTTTTCTATTTATATCAGTCCCATTTTATATCTACACTCACTAGTAATTCACTTCCGGATCCAGTGAAAATACCAAAGATAAACTGGTGATAAACCGTTGCAAAAACTTGGAATTAACCTCAGAATATCATTGTCTAATTTTCGGAGATCTAAATTAATGAAATATTCGAAATTGATTTACTAGTTAAAAATATCAACCGAGTTCCCCTTATTTGCGACATCGTACCAAAAAAACAGCACAATCCCTCTTTTTCCTATGCCATTAGACAAACTACTATCTCTTTCTTTCGGACAAACTAGGGGATAAGGGTTATAAGGAATATGGATTAGCTCTCAAAGACTCTCTGCGTTTCTGTGATAAAATGAAAAATTCCGTTGATTAATTCGATTAAATTAACGGATTTCTCATGGATTAAATCCATCATGCATTCTGTTTGGATTATCCAATTCAAAAAAAAATCTTGCAGGGAAAAGTATCTGCTTTGGATATTTTCGCCACTGAGTTGTCTAACAAGCTACCCATGTTAGCTGATTCATTAGGCGGCTGATAAAGATGCACTATTTGCCAGAAATAAATATTGGGATAAAATTTCAGCACTAATAATCGCTTACATCCTGCTCCGCTAAGACAAGTTCGCAATGGAAGTAGACATTCTGTTCTCTCACCAGTCTTATCTGCGTCACGTTGAATGTATTCTGCTATGTCGAAACCAAATCATCTTGGAGCCGAACCCCAAGTACCCAGGTTTTGCTACGACTTTTTTGCTGCTCACTTGTACTGACAGATTCCTTTATGTATACCGCCCGCTGAAATCCTCATTTCTTCCGAGAAAACAGCTTCAGATGACCAGTTTAGTCATGACCTGTTCTGCCGTGCAAATAAAGATGTAGTCTGGAGACCTCTTTTTCATCTCTCAAGTTTGTCAGCAACTCCTCTTTCATTGCGATACGAAGGATACAAGCACTGATTTCACTTTGAAATCCCTAATATACTAGGTTTTCATGATCTTAGGCGTCTAGATCGGTTTAGGCGAATGAACACGTTGGAGCAAGAGAACATTCTTTTGTCAAGTTGCCCATGCGCAAAGAAAGTAGCACAATCCTGCTTAGCATACACGCAGTCCCAACAAACTTTCTTAAATATTATCGGTGATGATGTGGGGTAGAAGAGCCAGGGTTGGGTCAAGTCCGTCGGGTCTATGCCGAAGAATTGGAGCTCTGGACCTCTTGAATATCCATCGGCTTCAATGAGAACATACGATTGATTGAATTATTATTTTTCTGAGTTGTTCTACAGTATTTATTGTTTATATTTTCCAAGTAGTCAACCAGTTAGAGTAATGATTATAGGAGAAGAATGTTATTGCAAAAAATTGTCTAGAAAGATGACGAAAATATTTTATAAGCGAAAATATTATTCGTAGAAGTCCTTGGTCTAAAATTTGTTTCGATCTGTATTCTTGGTGAGTCTTCTGCCTCAATTGAATCAAATGATGATAGCAACAGCTATATTAAAAAAACATGTAGAAATTCTTATGGCTTAATCATTCGCCTCGAAAATTTCAAGAAAGAAACCAGTGTGTTGAAAAACCCGTTTCATCACACTTTACACTCTTCGCCCTTGGTTAAATTTGTTGTAAGACTAGGTTTTAAAATAAAATGATGCTAGGATTAAATTTATGAAGGAATATATATAACATAAATTATGCTAATATATTACATATACGAGCGATTCTATCTTATATATAATACTAGTAAGGCATAAGACGTAATCGTTTAGTATGAGTCCATTAAATCTTCAATTTAACTACCATGGGGACGTTCCTGCGCCAGGTACAAATTATTTGCAGTCCATGATAGCTCATTTGAATTGAAGCAGGGCGCCAAACAAAATCTTAAACCGAGCACAGGTATCATATCGGAGTATAAAATCAATTCAGAAGATTGGTCAGCTGAACCTCTTGATCTCAGGCTCACCATCTTTCCAGAAATTTTCCAATGAAAACAACGTTCTCTATACTATTTTCTGAAAATAATATTTCAAAAATATCACAATATACGGACACTGCTTTGACCAACTTATGTCTATCTGTCCATTGCATTTATACGATGATAAATTTCAGAGCCGTTTCTTGGGAAAAAAAAACTACGTCGTATTTTGTTGGGACAAATACTCAAAAAAGTAATAAAACTATACCTAAACAAACTTTGCGGCAGAATTAACGCTCTTCTGAGACCAAACCACTTTTTTCCACCAGATTAATTTCTATTTTAGGGCTAATGTACGATATTTTACTTACTCAGTACCTGCAAATATATGCCCTCACCGAAATAGTGTAGAGAGGAAGCTGTGGAGCACTAACTTCCTGTAATTCTATGTTTACGGAGTACCTTTCTAATGATCACTTACGGAACAATTTAAAAATTATCCGCTACAGTTACCACATGCTATAGCAATATACTAGGGTTTGTCCTCATATGAGGAAGAAACGTGACTTGTGTGAGGTCAGTGATATACCAGATAGATGCTACATGTTTCCAAATAATACCAGTTCTAATAGAAATATATCAAGAAGAGAGTCAGGATCAAGATAAGAGTGTAAATGAAGGAATATTTCGCAATTATAATAAAACAATCGCGATGACCAGATAAAGTCCAAGATGTCATGTTGTGACATATTTTTCCATATAAGAATGTGTACGATCAAAGAAAATAAGGAGAAAATTTAGCTCGAAGCATAATTTATTATTCAGAGATTAGGCGACTTATCTTAACCATACCTTTGAAGTTTTGTCCAATGATGACAGAAGTTTCAATGAGGGAAGAAACCGCAACCGTACCCTTTCCAAAACAACAAACCTTGCAGAAAAGAACGTGAGCACTATAGTAAGTTACGAATCAAGCTACAAAAACACGGAGGATATTTTGCCGAATAGCTCAACGAATCGATAGATAAGCGCAACAGAAAATATTTTTAGCTCTCCTTTCCCAAAACTGTTAATGAAAATGTGTCCTCGAATAAATGCTTCAAGTTATTCATTTTTATGCAGTTACTGAGTTCTCCCGAACGATGAACAAAAAGGATTGCCGTTTTGGCATTTTAATTTTGCCCAAAAGCTCTGTCTACCGAGCTACTGGGAAGTTTTAACAAAATAACTGCAAGGTCAGGTGGACTAGAATAAACTCCACATCCCAGATTCAATGGAAATAAAATATTGTTTTTCGAGTGATCTTTGGAATTTTAAACTTGTTTTTTTCTTCTTGCCAAGTCTTTATTGATGCGCTTTATTATTAAGTTTTTGAAAATAAAGAGACCATTTTAATGGCACCGGCGTGAAAATAATCGCTATCTTCTTTATATTAAAACATTACAAAGTATTAAAAATGAAATATTTTCACCCTTGAAGCTATCCCAACCAAATTAATATTCTTTAGCGCCCATAGGGCTTTATAATACCGTTAGAGACAAATATTTGCCTTTAATTTACCCTATAATGTCCTTTTTGGTTTAAAGTATCTCTTCTGGAAGTTAAATTTGTATATGTACGGCAGTGAAGCCATGGGAAAAGCACGCTTGGAATCATGTGGAATTGTTCTTACTTAGTATTTGTTTCTGCAATTATATAAATATCCTTTTCAACTCAAGTAGAGAAATTTATGCAATTTCGGAATAAGGTGGGTGAATTTCGCGTCTTCTGGGGAACAAAATGCCACGGCGACGGCACACTTTACATAATACTAGTCATTTGGTACTGATTTATGAATTTTAATAATCATGATTTACCTTTAAAAGCCAACAATTGTACAACTTACACTTAGTTTAGCTGAAACATTTTATCTACAGTTCAAATCAGCTAAATTCTGGCCCCAAAATAATTACAGAGTTTATGGTTCAGCTTCAGCCGACTTAGACTTTGCCCTGGTCCAGTTAAAACGGTAACCAAGAACAGTTGCGTTTGGTATAAAATCACAACAAACCAGTTCTATCGTCGGCGAGGCCGAATACTTGGGAGTATGCTCAAATTATTTGAGCGGCCCGTTTCAATCCCACCGGATTTATTTATTTACAGAAATAAATTTTTACTGTATAATAACTTCTCTCCGACACCGTCGTTCTCTACGTCCCTTTGTCTAGATTACAATATGATCGACATATTCAGTTCTGTTGTTATTTAACAGCAGTTTGACTGGTTCAGTCCGCACTGGGGCCTGCCAGGAACTAGCTTGATTCCATATACAAGGAAAATGACTGTTTTGCTGTACAGAGAAATATTTACAGTTTCTCGTTAGCCAATTGGGTAGCAGTTCAATTTTTAGTGAATTTTGGACCATTTCCGAATTTTGCACACCTCTGCATGCATTTAGATGCCGCCGCTCGGGTTAGAGTATGTTTTACTTCCTGAAATATCTCGAACACACTAGCAGATAACTTTAGAGTTCTACAGTTGCCTAAATCTTTTTTCAGTTGGGTTTCCCTAGTATAACTCTCCAAGCCAATTGAATTCACCTCATTATACTCAAATATTCGAATATCACTTAATTAGACAAAAAATGTATGTAGAGATGAGCCCAGTGCGAAGAGCTGTAAAAGGAAATCATCCACCCAGTTATCCAATAGCGTTAAATGGATCTATGTGATTTATAATACTGTTTAGAAATTCAGGTCTACATTGCAACAAAACTGACCACGTTTTCCCACGATCATGATTCACTCTGTGGTACTGAAGAGAACGAAAATATAGTACAGCAAAAAATTTTCCATGCTCTTCTCGCTCTCAGGTGACCGAACTTAGGGTATTTTGACCCCAACTCAGTGGAAGACTCTGAATCTATTCAGTAGGTAGACCCTAATGAGAATTATCCAGTGTATATCAATTATGTATTAGACTGCGATTAGCTAAACTGGTTCATAAATCAGACAAATTAACTGTAAAGTTCATGCCCTGTGTAAATAACAGCGCTGACGCGAAGTCCTCAGTGAACTTCGATCACAATGAACTTTCAGTGAAACAATTTTAGAATATGGTTTCATCATAGCGAAATATCTACAAAGTAGTAGAGTTTCTGCGTGGAGGAAGTGCTCCTTCCTTTCTGTCTCCTTCGAAACAATTTCTAAACAACGACGGATTCTTCGGTCCTTTAACCGTGCGGTAGAATCAGATACAAAGCCAAAAGGTCCGATTGGCTTTTTTTCGCTGCACCTGTCTGGATGTCTGTATGTAGGGTATCCTGGGAAATATATTGCTATTCAGAGGCAGAAAAAAATGAAAAATCTCCTGTTTAGTTCCGAAGTGTAATTTTGAAGGAGAAATTTAGCAATATGCTCATTGGACTTCTATTTTCCCTGTATCTCTCTACGACGTTTTTCGGTCCACAGATGTTTTAGTATAAGAAATAACACTTTTTATGGAATCATTACAGATGTGGGTGACTGATACTTCAAGAGTTTTATTAGACCATGTGCGGGTTACTTATTTATGATTACACTGCGGAGGCACTAGTATATCTAGAGGCATCAGTGTCACTTTCGCTACTGCCAAGGCAACTAAGAGTTCCTGTGGCGCCAAATTTAATACTATAACGACTGATGAAGTATCAATTTATTCTTACGGGTAAGGGAGGAAAATATGATGCCAGTCTGTATGACAAGTACTTTGGACTCTGCTTGTGATTTCGTAGTTCATTGGCTGTTTTCTCCCATAGCTACTAGAACCTAGTGAATACTTTCGTTTTACAACGTGGCGCGCATGCCTCTAAGCATGTTGATTTCATTTCTACAATTAGTAACTAATCGGCAAAATTTAATGCCAAATGACTATGTTCTCTGTAGTCTATTGTCTCTACTCACAAAGCCGTAGGGTATTCTTATATCTCGTTTGGGAAACCACTCTGAATTGGTGGCGCTCAGTGCGCACTTGGTACTAATAGTGAGATTCTGGGCGGCGTTTTTTGCTACTGTGTTAAGGGAAGTTTGCTGAGTATGTCAGGAGTCAACACAAGGTCTACTTTAATATCGTTATCATTTGAAAAGTGACACTTAGTTGCCTCAACACAGCACCAACAGGGAAAGGATGAACACTGGGAGTTGGAGTGCTTTATTTCAATAATATTAAGAGACATTAGTTAAAAGAAGAGAACATCTTGATTGCTTCCACTGATAGTAATCATTGCTAGTAACAGTTTTTACTTCGAATTGTGGTCTCAGCACTCGCTGTTGGCAGTGAATTGAAGCAGCTTTCCATTGAAAGCAGCGAGGCCAAGGGATAGTTCGCTACACCACTTGATAATTTTTCGCCCAATGCGGCAAGGTTGCTGATAGGGGTAAATCATCGGAAGAAGAGATACTCAGAACCAATTAACCCAATAAGGAGGTGTTGCTAGCGAAAAAAGTGCTACCGTGGCATGGTTGAACGAACAAAAAGGTTTGGTTAAGGACGACAGTTGAGAGGGCTTAAAGCAAGTATAGAAAGTGCAGGGTCTACCACTGATGCTCCGTGACCAGCGTAAGAAAAATGTTTCGTGGGTCTGAAGTTGACTCTCAACTTCCTACTACTCTGGACTTGGCTTGAAGTTGTCTGCCAACTTGTTTGACCTCCACAAGAGGAAGCTTATATCTACTTTTCGGATAACCTTAAAGTCACAAACAAACATAATAAGAACCATAAAGTGCATCAAATGGAATCTTGTGAACGAAAAAGACTAAAAGCAGATATTATAAGAATAAATATCTAGATTTCTTCCTTAATATCTTAGTCCTCTAGATCAGAGACAAAAAAATTCCACCAAAATGTCCATTCTACCCAAGCAGTCCCACAAATATCCGCGAACGGCTTAAAATTCTTTATTTTCTCCTAGGAGATATCTAAACCACTAAAGATGCCCGCATCCGGTTCCAAAGTCGAGACCACCTGGTCCATACTGTCCGGCCCCCTCCCTACCGTCCTAGCACTTTCCATGTCCCCCTACTCCTCCCCTCATCGTCCTCCTCTTCATCCTCCTCTTCATCCTTGTCACAAGAGTCAGAGATAATGATCACTTCCTCAGTCTTCCCTTCGTTCTCCACAGCAGCTCCCTCACCGTTGTACACAAGTGGCTCCCACGGATCCACACAGTCCTCCTCTTTATCCTCCTCTTCCGCCCCCTTTTCTCCCTCTTCCTCTTCCTCCGCCCCTCTTCTTCCTCCACCTCCTGTTCCTTTACCTCCTCTTCCTGCACCTCCTCCTCTGCCCCTTCTGCCTCTTCGAAGCAGTGCCGGCGGACCCACTCCCGAACGGGTTCCCGGTCCATCCTTCTACAGTAGTCATGATAATCCGTTGCTCCGTTGGCCATCAAGGCCAACGCGTTGAGGGGGCGGCGGCCTCCGGATGACTTGGCGATGGTGAGGGACGGGCGGAGGTTGGTCATGTTGAGGGCAAAAAGGGGTGAGCCGATTGGGTAGTTGATGGGGGGGTTTTCGTCAACGACGTCGATTTCGAACTTTAAATAGGGCGACGTCTTCGAAAAGTTTCACAGCCTTGGGCGAAAAAAAAAAATGAAGCAATGCCGCGGCTTTGAATTTGCATGCAATCAGGGAGATAAGTACAAATCTGAAGGATAAAATATCGGAACTAAATTATGAGGACGAAGCGGATCACGAGTCGAAAGATTTCTTTATTGAAAAAGGAGGACCAAAATGCTCAAAGACAAAATAGAAATGGAGTTCCACAGTGAATTTGGATTCATGGGGAAAATAATTTTCATGATTTTTTTCGTAAACGAAAAAAGATGGGAAGAGTTGTTTTTGCAAACTCACAGGGAAGTAGAAGACAGAAGTTTGTGGAGAGGACCGCTCTACTGCAGAAAGGACCGTTTCTGTAACAACAGTTACCGTTAACTGTAACTGAAGCAGAAAATTTAAAGGAATCTTGCAATTAACCTGGGCTAATGAATTGAAAAAGGTTCTCTAGAAGAGAAAAATGCCAGCAAAGGGGCCAAAGATTGAATTTGCAAGGCACACTACACGAGACAGTGCAACGACCAAACACAATAGATCTAAAATTCAGTCGCTTTTTGTCTACAATGCTATTCGCTCCACTAAAGCCGGAAAGTTTGGGTTTTCTTACTGTGAGTGGAACATAGGGTGTAATTAACATTAGCCTGTGCAGTTTGACGGCTGTAGAATTGCTCCATAGTCTGCAAGATTGGTTACTTTCCTCCCGTAGTTTCGAAATTGTGCAATCTAAATTTGTTGCATCCAGAGCGGATGAAAAATTTTCAATGATATGATGGAACAATTTCTCAGGACATTGAAAGACGGTCCCGGACTAAGAATTTTTTGAGAGATATAAATCCCAATGAAACTAAAGGATCCAAAAAGCTCTTCCTCGACATCAGCTCTATATCGGCCTCTGCCTTCCATGCTTCCAGCTCGGCTTCCAACATATTATCACACGCAATTCTTCCTGCGCCATTTAGGCCATTTACAACACATCAATTTGCCCTATACGTTCATCGAAGATGGTTTTTTTCCTGCATTCCCTAATCACTTCTCCCTTTTAATGCCTTCTGCTCAACGAAAAAAACATCCTAGCAGACACTAACGAATTGCATCCAAGAAGCAGGAGAGGAGAAATTACTCTTGGGGACCAACGGAGAAAGGCATCTTGGACCTCTATATCTACCTCAAATTTCAAGAACTGGGTATTCTGTGCCCCATGGGCCCGCGCCCTCGCCGCCGGTGCTCTGAAAACCTCGACTGTTTCGGCGATAATCCCATACAATGCTTGCATAGAGGGCACCACATCCGACGAAATGAATGTCAGGGCGTCCTGCTCCCACAAGACTTGCAGAAGGAAGCATAACACACAACAGTAGATCTCCTGGATATACTTAATCGCACAAAACCGAGTATTTGTGCGATAGGAAGCAATAGGAAAACAGATTCCTTCGACGACACATTTTTTCACGTCATTTCCACTCTTGGCTGATAACTCGGGGCGATATGTATGGAACTTGAATGTTTACCTCGGAGGAGTATCTTCCTATTAGTCATTCTCGTCCATATGTTTCCCCTGTTTTCATTTTATGGTATTTAGTATACATGTTTGAGACTACCAAGAGAAGACCCAAATATTAGGGCAGTAGAAAGTCAAATTCTGAGCTATGAATCATTTCGTTCACTTTAGTCAGTGAGGATAGATAGTAGGACCTGATCCTTCTATAGTCAACTGTTGCCCATTGAACCCCCGCCCTTGTCCTCTTCTTCGTGTTCCCACAGCTATATTTCGGTAAAAACTTTTTGTCGCTTGCTACATCTCCATTCTAGGATAATTGGTTCTCGGAATACCATCCTCGGAGATTTATTCCTATCATATATAGATCTTGATTCAACGATGTATGCATCACATCTTGGGGAGGATAAATCTCCTGAAAAAAGAGCTGATGAATCGATTACTATTCCCAAGAATCTGTCCATGGCCCCACCGACAAGTGCTATGAGTGCAACAGGCAGGAGACAGTGCTGTCCGTATTAATCTTTAAATGAGCGTCTAAAAAATGCTCTTCAATAATTGAACGTGCTGACGGACGAAAAACTAACTTTCTTACCTCTATCGTCACTGTTGCTTAGCTTACTATCCAAAAAAATAGTTGGAGAGGAGTGATGAAGCATAAAATAGAAAAATTTCGGGGTAATTTTCTTGGAATCTACATGAAAAATATGGTGGATGAATCAGCATTGAAAAAAAACCAACCAGAACAAGTCGCATACAGGAATAATCGCTACTTGCGGCAATCGGCTGCTTGAGTGTGCGGTCGAAAATCGAAAGATGCGACATCTACATTACATGAACCATGCTCATAGAAGAGCGGAAGAGGTGGCAATGCCTCAATACTACTATTAATATAACACCACAAACGTTGCCACACCCCTCCTACAACACCAGAAACCGATATAAAGCATTAATAATTCACTCAGGCTGAATCCTCGACTTATTGCCCTTCATTTATAATTGTCGACACCTTGCCTGCCCATTACCACCATCAAACCCCATTCTTACCGAAAATAGACAAAATAACCATTTTCACTTCGTTCAAATCGCTAGAAACCCATCTCTCAGATTCAAGAACCAAAGCGATACCCGTTACCTACAATACATCACACACGATGCCCTTCAATACCATAACAGAGTTGATGTTATTTGCAACGGCCTTGTATTCACGCCATTTTATAGCCCTAGCGATGGAGATAATGATGTGAAACCAAGCATGGGCAGCGTGAAGTGCAAGAGCTTTTCGCCTAACAGGGCAGTAGAAGTCACAGAGCCTGAGAGTATGATTCAGTAGACAGTCTGCCGCGCATTTCCTATGCTTGTGGAAGACAGTCGCGTTCATGGCTTACTTTGTGGAGGATAGTGAGGGTGTGGTAATAGTGATGGCCAGTACTATTTGTCAATTCTATGGTAGGGGCAATATAATAGCAATTTTGACAATGACAAGTAGCTATAATTGTGTCAAAAACATTGCCACTAGTAGGGCAATTTTCCATGGCAATTGAGCAGTGGGAAACTGATGAAACTATTACACTACCAGTGGGGGAATTAGGCGCTTTACTGATTAGGGATGTAGGACGGCTATTTTCCGAAGAATATGGAGAAAGGCCTGTGTACTGAAGAGTCCACTACCAGTGCCCTCATGGCTTTGATAGTGCCCGAGCGGCGAAGCACAGAGGTTACCTACCTTTAGTTGCCAGTTCCTCTCAAGGCAGACTCTTCTCCGTGCCTACATCCACTCTCTTCGGTTGGCATCCAGACGCATACGCCGTCATAACCGAAGTGGCAAGAAGCGTTGCAGTCTGGGCCATGGAATCATACGAGAAGTTTCACGGGATATTCATAGAAATGCACGCTGCGGCCATGGCCACAACCAAAGAGTTCTACTGCTGACTGTCCCCGGACCAATCTTCTTGCGATTTTGAACCGATTTAAGTCGTCTTCGTGGTTCCCGCAGGTCGACTATTTGTAACAATTATTTGATGCACTTTGGGATACAGGCTAACCTATTCCTGAATCATTGAAACACCCAATTCCCCCCTAGGCCACGTTACTTTAGTGCTCAAGCGATTGTAAATCATGATACTAAAATATTGTACTGTGATACCATATAAATTTATCTTACTCCACCTACATTTTCGTCCTTGTATTCACAGCACGTTTCCATATCCTCCAAACACTCACACTAAAGATAACGGACATATTGGTGCAGTCCAGCGGCCATAAGGAGGTCCAAGACGCATTTATGCAACTGTTGTATCATGAAGATAGCGTGTATGGCTACATAGTAGCCATACATGACGCTCACTTGAAAGATATGAAATTATACCTTCAGCGGAGGTATGGCGACATGTTCTACGCCTGGAATGCATCATTATGCCACCATTCGAGCGTGAAGATAGCAGTGAGCACGAGCCTGTTCCTAGTGGGTAATCCTGCTATGGACCCCTGATATTTTCGAACCTTACCCGCGTGGGCTGCGTTCAAGCTCTCAACAGAACAGAAAAGTAAAAAGCTCCCCAAAATACTGGACTATAAAAAAACAAAAAGGGTCACAAGTGTAACAAATAAAATTAGAGCAGAGAAAAGCTAAAGAATTATTAAAAGGAATAATTAGTTCAGTACCTACTGGGAAGTGCTCACGGGCGAACTATAAGACCGAAATGGATGAAAACAATGATATCAATTGGAACAAAAAGTTTTTAAAACACAAAGGGGATGATTTCGGAATTTACCAACAGTATGCCGCTGGGAAAGGAAATAGGGAACATCAATAACTTCCAAAACAGATTCTCTGAAGCTTTGGATTTTCTTATAGTTTCTCTTGATTTTCTTGATTTTCGGATTTTCTTCGAGCAAAGTTAGAAATAAATTCAGTTCAAATATCAAGTGCGGTTTACTTACTGTACTATATCCTACCATGACAATGCAGGGATTACGCGAGAAAATTCTGTAGCGAAACTCTAAATGAAACTTTAATTAAAATCTGTAAGCAAAAAGATTTCTTTTAGTGAAGTGAATTGCAGAAATACGATTTCGCATTAACATTTACGTTTCACACGTGACGATTAGTTACTCCATTCCAAAAAAAGTTCTCAGAGCTATTCTTCTTTTCCATCACCCTTCGGTACAGGAGGGCCGCCTAAATGGAAAGCGCTCGTCAGCGTTTCTTCCTGTAGATCCCTTTTCAAGGTTTGTTGCTAAATAGTACCCAAAGGCGTTTCAGTAAGGCTATTTATAATAGTCGCGTCACTTTCGAATCGATTTTGAAGGAAGTAAAGTTTACTGGAGCATATTAGACTTTAAATGGAAGCTGAGAATCGGAGAGTCTCCAGTGCCTGCTCTTTACTACTGCGGAATGTTGATCTTTAACATTTGATACTGTTTTTACCCAAACCAAACCTCTGAGTACTTCAGAGGTAGACCACAAACTCTGGAGGAGTTTCTGACCTCAAAACAAAGGAATTATTGTTCAATGTTTATTAGTTCAATCGGAGCGCGAGGGCAAAGTACGTAGGTCGGGATGAACGAGCGGCCAGAGCAGGACATTGAATATTGAATGAAATCTTAACAGAACATATCTGATCATTTCGCGAAGCAGAGAAGGAAGATATTGGATTTAAAACTATGCTGTATTTTAAATTCAAAACAAAGAAGGGGAAAAAATCAAAATTTGCGGTACACAGTCCTTTGAAATGGAACTACTTCAGTTTTGCTTAAAATTTTCTGCTGATAAAAATATAAGAGTAGCATGCCGGCGTAATTTTAGTGCAGGCTTGACAAGGACTTGCAAGTTGCTGTGAAAAAAATTTACATTTTTGGGAATAAGTCGTGTTGGACATTCTATTTTTTACTCATTCATGTTTTCGAAATCGTACAACTAATCCAAGTTTTGATCAATCCAAATATTGCGGTATTTCATTCGAAATTACGTCTAAAATTCCTGTAATGCCTACAGAATGAACTATTGAGAAAGCCAAAGAACATTTTTTTGAGATTTTATTGACATAAATTCAGCTAATAATATTAATTAAATAACTCATTATTTAACAAGTCCATTCAGAAATTATTTAAGAGACATCCTTAGTGCAAACCAGTCTCTTTAATCCAATATTAGATATAAGCACATTCAATAATTGTAAATTCTGGAGCGGCAAACATGCGGAGGTAGATAGATAGTTAAATCCTTGCAGAGGTTCTTTATAGCTAAATCGTAACATATACAGAAAAATAATTCAGCTTACGGTTTAATTGCGAGAAGAAAGGTGATTCGTCTAAAAAATGGGCGGTGGATCCCACGGCCTGCCCAAATTTCACCCTCTACGAGTCAAAACTCGAGCCAAAATTGTCCTATAGGCCTATTTAGGTTGACTGATAGGTATGTTAGGAGGTAGAATGAGTTGGCATAAATTATTTTTTGTAGAATGGGAGATAAGTTCCTCCCGGTGGTTTATGTTATGTATCCCCAAATAACCCAGATTGAAAACTTTTCTATTCATATTCCCCAATGAATAGATTTCAAATCGAGTGGTGGAAACGAAAATCAGAATTTTTCACAAGACTCAAATTTCGGGAATTGAGGAATAAATTTACGGGTATTTTTATTAATTGAATGAAAAGAGGCATTTTAAAAATTATTATTAACGATGTTTTGCATACAAACAGAGTGAAACTAGCATAAATAACACTCATTCTTCACTTATTTAGCGTCTATGTTACCATGAACCAGGATTTTTCTTGATCTGCTGTGAGATAAATGCGCAATTTAGCTTTTAAAATGCGCTGCACAACTCTCTCATGACCTAGCTTATGTAACGTCACTTCATTTTCACTGTAAAATTCCGATACGTAAGAAAAGTCTTCTTCACTGGACGTAGCGATATAGTAAGATGATTTCGCATATTTATGACTCGAAATGTCGTGTCAAAAAATTCACCTGTTTTCAAAAATGAAACGATATGAATCTTTTATAAATTGAAGTGCCCTTGTCTAAAACGGCGCACGAGGAAGAATAAATCAAAAGGGTACCTTAAAAGCACTGCAGTACATTACATTTATTTCTGTATTAATTTGAAATTGGTCAATATCTTAAGAAATCAAAGCGCACTAATTAACTGTGGCTGGTAGAAATCTGAAAATGCAACAGGTTTGGAATTGCAGAAGGGTTTGAAACTGCACCAGGTTTTGGACAGCCTTCAGACGACTAGAGACAATAAAAATGGTTAAATATTCAATACAATTTGTTTCCGGATGTTTTAATGGACAAAAGCAGTCTTCGATTTATCAGTACCGCATCGAAAATAGTGAACGCGATTTTTAGGACCGATACAGACGGTGCTCTGCTCAGGGCTTTTATTTCTCAGAAAAATCAACAATTTGGAGTCCATACAATGCAAAGGAGGCAGCAATAACTGAAAGATCTGTAGCACCACTGAAAGGGTTTGCCTAGCAATTTCGCAAAGTTTAAAATGATACAATCCTAAATTTGACATAAGAAATACAACTTTTTAGCACTTTCTCCATCAATGCTTCCCAATGGGAAGGAAAAATTTATCGTTGTTAACTCTGTTCAGTTTTCAGCCAGAAATCTCCAAAAAGTAAAAAAATGAAAGCAAGATCTTAAGTTTGTTGAAATACGAATTCAGGAGCTATTTTTGTAAATGGCTAAACCCTGTTTAAATATTAGTCCCGGATAAATAGTTTCTTTAAAGATAATTTAAGGCTTTTTCAACAATTTTTAACGCTAAATAATGATAAAAAATTGGTACCGACAAATTCATGATGATTTTTACTGAGATCCCGATACTACTAAACTGTTTAACCTTTTAGTATATTGCAAGAGTCATTTAGATTTCATTTTTAAAAATGTAATTGATCTTTATCGAATAAAATATCGAAACAGCGCGAATAAAATCTTTTAGTTCATTAAAAACTGGAAGTAGTGTAAAACGGTATAAATAAGTCGTTGAAATTATAGATTGTTTGAATTCATAAAAATATTTTGTTCCGAGATGGGTTAAAATTGCATCAGCTGTTTGATACCATTTAAGTTTCAAACAGGTTTTCCTAACTAACTTACCTTGCATACTTGCGTTAAATTTCAGGAAAACATTTACATCTTCACTTGAGTAAAAATTCATAGCCGTCTATTTGAGTTATGAACAGCCAAATTTATCCTTCTTCTAAAATACTTTTAGCGAAATGGAATTTTTGAATAAAGATATTTCTCTAGTACAAAGTAATAGAATTTTATCTTTTATATATATATTTTTTGTCTTTTTGTATTTATATATGTAAATCCAAACGCGGCCATTTAATTTTTATTTCACATTTATAACTATTTTGTAGGTGTTTTAGTTGGACATTTACTTAATTACAGAAAAAAAATTGTGGCGGGTAAGTCGCTTGTTACACCGCGCTTTTAGAAAAAATTTTATTGATGCGTTGGAATTTCGTTTATTTCAGAACTTTTTCTGGAAAAAGTGACTTTTATTCTTAATGACTTAACTATAATTGATATATAATATTTAAATTCCAGCCTTCGTTTAAATATTATATTTTTCAACAAGGTAAACTTGCACTATTAGGAGAATTATATATGCTTCATCATTTATTTTTGTCTAATCTTTCAGGTAAACTTATAATTTGACAAACTACTCATTAAACATCAATTTTGCCCTTCCGAGAACACCAGAGGATAATTAGATCAAATAATTTGATTTCTGATTATTTATTTATAAAAAATGCTTTGTGTTTTAATGCGAATGGAATCGTATTAATTTACAAAAAAGAACAAAAAACTAATGAATCATATTGAAATTGAAGGCTGTGAAAGATAGCATGAGGTGAGCTTCATGGAGGACAAGGTCGATGAGGTCAGAGTCAATGGAAGAATTGAATATAACATAAATGGAATTTATGTTGAATTTGAATCCACAAAATAACCAAGACTATATTTCAATGTAACCGGAAATATTATTCAAGAAAGTGAAATACCAAAGAAAAATTTTTACCTAGAATGATAGGAGAAATCTCGTAAGTGAAAAAGTTAGAAAGTTGTAGAAAACTAGAAATTGAAGACATTTTGCACGCAAATTGATTTCCCTTTACTTAACTTTTCTACTTAATCTATCTATTACAAAACGCCTTAAATTTTATGAAAATATCATTATTTAAATTTAAATTTTTTTTGCTTGTTTTATATCCTTGTTGTTAAAAATATTCTAAATTTTCTGAAAATAATGCAAACTTCCAATATTATCCAGAAAATATGAAGCAGTATGAAATAAACTCAGTTTTATTCGTGTTTCAATCTTCAGATATCAATTGAGAAGTTTAACTTGCTTTATTATATTTTTAGTTCTTAGATTTATTATTTAAGGATATAAGCTATATATATGTCAAGCTATATCTATATATTCATTAACGAAAAATAAATTGACCAAAGAAAAGATAAATATATCTGAAATGATAGAGTAACAGAAACTTTATTTCAATATCAGAAAACTGTTTTCGCATCAGTCATGAAGAAAAATATTTTTGAAGAACTGATAGTATCGAACCTTCTTTCCTTGCTATGAGAATGCAAGTCAAACTATTTTTGATGATTTTCGTGTCATTCAGGGTATTAATATAGAATTTTGATGTACGGGGTAAGAATAGCTACCACGAAAAGTCTTTCTTAAACATTGTTTTTTATAATAAGGCATTATTTGTTTCTATTTTTCATTGCTACTTTCTTTAAATAAACTTTGTAGCGCAAAAATTAAAAAGTAAAAAAACATACGTACATCTACATTTATATAGAATAATTCCAAGCCTTGAATTTTTTTGTAGGATCTTAATTCTTTCCCCCACAAACCTTATTCCCTTTCATCTCGACAGCAACAAAATTACGTATATATTTGTCTGATTTGGGATTTACATAACATACTTTGTTCCAATTTTTACCCTTACTTCAAATCATATTTGTAAACATTTTGAAAGTTCATTGGGACTTGCAGATATGCAAATTGGTTAGTTATGTACGCATGGTCCAAATTTTAAAAATCCACGATATGTTTCCACGAATAAATTTGAGGCACTATTTACCTGTTAAGAGGAAAGATAACTGGTTCACGCACTGATATAGAGTAAACAATAGTGAGAGGTATGATATTTGATTACTAATGCGCAACAAATAAATGAAATGTACATTCATCTCAAAGAAAATACTTCAACCGATTCTGGACTCGAAGTAGAGCCTGTTCGACTCTTCTTCAGTAAATTGAAATATTTACTTTTTCTGTCAATAGAAATATCAGATTTAAAATATGTATTTGCTGATACTGCAATTCAGATCTAGCCTGTAAGAAGTAGCTCTCTTCGTTTACCAACGATAGAGTAATTCTCAAAAAAATTTACATGTTCTATTTTGTTGAGGTATTTACTCTGTTTGCATATTACTAAAAACATGTTTGGCCCATACAGCGTCGATGTTTGATCTCTACACCAAAATTTTTAGTTAAGTTTATTTATTTTGAAAATAAAGACTAATAAAAACGGGATAAGTACTTACTTTTAATAGTGGGCCAAGAAGATCAAACGTCAAGACTAGAATAAAAAAAACTTGTATTTAAATTCTATTCAGATGCGAAAAGTTTTAGTTTGCTGCACCAGGAACCGACAAAGTTGCTACACTTTGAACTCAAATTGGCTTCAAGAACTTCTTATTTTTAATGGATTTCTGCTGAGTAGTAATTCATATAATTGTGTTGAAAGCATTTCTATGAATAATCTGAAATCAAATTTCTCCATATTCGAAAAACAAGGAGAGTTAACTTCTCAAAAATAGCTCAATATATTTATATTGAAATTATTTCTTCCAAATAGTTCAGTAACACTTCAGTTAAAAAAGATCCGAAGCTCTAACGATAAATTTACTACATTGCTCCAATGTTCTTCGAGATTTTCTCAGGATTAAAACTTAGCTTCCTTTTTGTGAACCTGTACTTGATAGTTAAAGAAATCATTTGCATATGTACTTTTGAGTAACATATCTACGTATACACTCGAAATAATATTTTTATGTAAGTATACAATGGATAATTACCTTCAAAAAACCACATAAGTCTTATTACATGAAAAAAAGTGATAAAAATCTTTTGTTATCTATACATTACCAAAATGATCTTCTAAGGTTCCATATTTCCATATTTATACTTATTGAAGGAAAAAAATCCGTAGTAAAACACCACTATTTTGAAAGTACGTATAATAAGGTAAACATAAATGCCTGTTTTGTTACAAGGGGTGTAACATAAGTAACATACATTCTTATTATCAATCTTATGCAAAGAAATTATGATTTCGCTTTAGTATCCAAATATAGCTTCATTTTATTGGCCAACTCGGCCAAGACTTGTAGAAAGTATCCCGTCACCCCACCATCAAGCAGCGGTAGGGGCTTCATAGCACAAGGCCGGATATCCAGGCAATGGGTAACAACGGAGGAGCCGACTTTTTTGACATCTCTAATAAGAGAATGCGTACTTTCAACCCACTCCTCCCTCAACGCAGCAATTTCCGCCAAACGAGAAGGTATGAACCCCTGCTCGCGACTTTTGCTAGAAGAAGGCTTGTGCCTATCCCAATATCCACCTTTGAAGGCAAGCATCCAGACGCGTACGGGGTGCTAACCGATGTCGGCCGAAACTTGGCCGTCCGAGCGATGTAGAACTATGGGAAGGTTAGAGCGGTGTTTACCCTAGGACATGCCGCTACGGCTGTCATGTCTAACGCGGCATGTTTGTCGCTGGCATTGAGTCGGATTTGTTACCCATCAGTGACGACTTTTCCTTCACAACGAACTAGCGGCGTAGAAATAACTGACCACATCTTCCATACATAAAAATAACCCAAAAAAGCTCCCAGTATGTGACCTCTGCTCATCAATCATTATTCAGATTCGTTCACAGATCAGTATGAAGAATACTTATGACTTAATTCCAAAATTTCAAATCCTCCCATGAGCTTAATCTGTCAAATCCCCTCTAAAACTGAACGTAACCTTACTTTACATATCGCTTAAATATTTAGGCCTGCCTGAAAATTTTCCTAAAGGAAAGTATTGTCTTTCTAAAACTGTTTTTTTTAAAATTCTTTTCTTTTATTAACAACGGCTTTAAAATCATCAAATTGGATCAATGAATAATTAAAATACATTTTAACATTGTTAAAACATAGATGCAGATGAAAACCAACAAAAATGGACACTATTCTTAGATTTTCAATAAAAAAGAGGAAATGAAAAGGCTTTAAATTACGTTTTTTGGTAGCTTCTCACGACGGCACACAAGAATAATAATCGATATTAACGAAATCGTTCAGAGCTTTTTTTTATACTAGTCAACTGTGTGACCTCTCTCTTGGAAGGGGGGAAATGTTGGGTGATTTGATATTTGAAAGATATGTTCGGTTGTGGCCCGCTGTTGAAAAAGATAGGCAACGTGAATGTCAAAGTGGACAAAAAGCAGAGTGGCACTTGCGGGTGACTCTGGAAAAAACTCAATGTTTTTGCTTCGAAGGTTTGGTTGTGTGTCGATAAATTTTCGAGTTGGTTCTTTTCTTTTACTAACCCGAGCGGGGTCTCCCCATTATTTATACACAACTCCGGTACTATTCTCTATTTCTAGCATGCTCTGTATTTTTTATCTACTTAAAAAAAATCACGGGGATCCCTGGATAATATCTATAAATATCTACACTAGTAAATTGTAGTGCAATTGGCACTCATACTGCACTGCCATCGGCAGAGCTGATTTTGGTGATCTTTTTTTGATCTGATTCACTGCTAACCAGCAGGCACTGTACTGTACAGTAGGGGCAATTCTCGCTTGTCCACTGTTATTCCGGGTACTGTATAACCAGCCGAGGGGGCTTGCGGGCTTGCAATCTGGACCACTCGGCCCCCAAGTTGGACCTGATATTTTCGCAGGTGAAAGGCACCTATTGGGCCAAGTATCGAATTTATTTATCTAAAACTTGGATCTCCCTAACCTGGGTGACCCTAACTTCACTCACACCGCAGTCGTAGATAATTCTAACCTATTTAACTAGTATTTATACCTACCTGACCACAAGGGCCCCAGATTAAGCAGCCATGTTGGCTCTGAACTGACTCCTAACTTTTTGCCCTTGCCAACGGCAACTTTGGCTATAGCCACGTTTATCCGCCCGGGTTCCCCCTTTTTAATTACTCCCTCTCTATCCAATATTGTAATACCCATTTTGTTGTTTGTTTGTGATACTTACTCTTACTTGGCGTCCTGGACTCCGGCGTCTATATACAAATAGGAACTTCAAGGTTGTCGTTGTGACAACATCCTTATCTCCAAAGGAGATATTCACTGCTCACTAATACTTTGTCATTATTACACCCCTGTTGTATTCGATTCTTTGGAATCGATCCTTATCAAGGTTTTAGCATTCCGCGGACCACGGCCCGGCCTTACAACCCGGAGGACAAGTATACCGTCCAGCCGTCCAAGGAATTACCCCGCTCTTCCAACCCCATTTCTGCTCGCCGTCGGCGAGCTGTGCTACTGCATCGCAGGGTGCTTAAAGAGAAAGAGGGACAGCGAACTCCCTGTGGGTCTTCGTGTGTGTTTGGTTTCTCATTGTCTGACAGTGTTCCGTTCCTAGACGAGAAGAAGTGCGCGCCACGCATTGCACTACACAAATCTGGTCTCTAACTTATTGGATAAACTCCGAAGTCGAAGAAGATTCTCAATAGTCTCACCTCTGGTAACTCTACTTCCAAGTAAGAGTCTCCTTTTTTCATCGTTGAGGATTGGAGACCCCTTTATAACCGTTGTTAATTTGCCGGTTCCTCGTGTTCAAGCCGCCACCGGCAGATAAGGAATATCTGGACTACGAAGAGGAATGTCTTCCGTTGGATCTAGTCGCCCTCGTACGCACCAAAAGGTATAGCCTCTTCAACAGTACCCCGTACGCAGACTCGCTCCAGGTCTGTGGCTGGAGACATACCATCGGTCACGGAAGCCCCCCTACAGGACATTGACTCCCGCTGCCTGGAGCATGATGCTTCTTTCCGGGAGGAGATTTGCACATTGGTGCGCACGGAGATTGAAACCGTTGAAGGAGAGATAACTGCAATTCGAGAATCTCTGAAGACAAGTGAAGTCCGATTTGATGTTGACTTTTGTCAGCAAGAGGCTCGTCTAAACAGCATTAGTGACTTAAATGCTGTTGTAGGAATCCTGCGGGATGAGGTTACCACTTTGAGGCAGGATGTTAACCGCCTGCTGGAAGACCTAGCCGTCGAAAAAGCTACGGGTATAGAAAGAGCCGAACGTAACAGCTCCCGTCTAAGTCGTCTCGAGTCTAGAGCCGTACTGGGTACCTAAACCCTCGATCTTCACCCGGAACAGGGGGTTCTCGGTATTACCGGTGTTGATGGACCTCGTACTAATGACGAGGAAGATGATGATAAGGACGGAGATCAACGAAGTCGGACCGTTCGCAACGAGGAAGAAAAGCAAAGTCCTTAAAAAGAAAAGGGTCAAGAAGAACAATAGGAACTTACATAAGGACTCATTGTTGTCTGAATTGCTCGCTCGACGGAATTGGAGAAGATGATTCTGAAGATGCGTCTACGGATTCAGATTCGGACCTCTCTCTGGATGAAACTGGACGTCCGAAAGGAAGATATGAGGGCGCCGGTCGCGAAGAAGTCCAGAACCGCTCGCATCGAACAAAGGTCCAAACAGTATCAGCAACCTCTGGTAGATCCACCAGGACACGAATTGGCCTTCGTGAAGAACCCGGCCCTAGGTGGGTAGGTCTCGAGGAGTTACAGTCAGCAAACCATTTGTACCGTAGGCTGCTATCCAATTGTACATACCGCTTGAAGCGAACTTACCAATCACTTAATTCCTCTCAGACAGGGAAAGATGGGACGAAAGCCAGACGCATTGCCCAAAAGATTAAGAGGAAGGATTTTTTCTCTGGTGAGGACCCTATCCTGGTGCTGGCTTTCCTGGCACTAATGGTTAGGGAGTTCAACCTCCAGGGCATGACAGAATCTCAAGCCTTTCGGGTTCTTCCCGATTTCTTAACCGGAATTGCAGAAAGGCAATTCGCTCTGTCGCCGAAACAACTTCTCCAGAGGAGGTATCACGAGCTGGCCGGAGGCAGTCCAGTGGATGCTTCGATCCTTCGCCACTGACGATGCCATACACAATGTGGTACTCGCTATGCGAGATGTTCAGCAGCTACCCAACGAAGGCGAACGTGACTACTATTTGCGCCTTTCTGACGCCAGCAGCCGTTGCGGTAACGTTCATGACGCCCAAGAGCTTATTACGATGTACATCGACGGCCTGGACCGCCGAATCAAGGGAGTTTTCAGCCATTATCGACGCACAAATAAGGCAGCTACCTTCATAGATATTGTCGAGTACGCCGAGATTCAAGGCATCTCCGTCAGAGCTCGCTCTCAAGCGCTCCGAAAGGTCTCGATCGATTCCCGTCCGGTCAAACCTAGTACCAGAATTACGGCTTCTCGATGGATACGAAGTCCCCGTCAAAGACACGGACTGTTGCCCTGTTAGATTCTCCGTCCGCATCTCAAAATTCAACGATCGAGTATGATGCCGATGGAAATGACTACGAGGCTCACATACTTGACCAAGCTGGTGCTTCGGATATTCCAACTTGTACGACGGAGGAAGGACTTACTTCAATATCCGAAGAGACCTCTTATGATCCCTCTCTCCTACTCTCGGATCGAGGAAATACTCCCGCACCGCGAATCCCATACGCAGACCGCCACACAAACTTCAACCGCCCAGGTTGGGGAGGGCGGACGTCGGCGCCATCACCGTCACGCCTTACGAAAGAACAGCAGATAAGTCGCCGCCATAACCTCATATGCCACACATGCTATGGCCGGGGACATATTTCCCCAGAATGCATTTTACCCTTGCGGGAACTTCCGTCGGTATTACGGAGCTATGAAGCTTTGACCCCTCAAGAGAAGGCACGATACCGCAGACAAGCTATAACCGCGTCACCCGGATGTTGAAGTCGGAAGCCCAGCATCCCGCTACGGAACCTAGAGATGTCGCTAAACCCATGCTTCGGCGACGCCGATAGGTTTCATACCACCGGTTCCATCCGCGGTCCCAGATAACCTTTCAAAAAAAGAGTAAAGGGAGCCTCCATTGGGAAGAGATTGTCACCTCGGACACAGTTGCAAACCAATCTGGGGCCCCACGGCCCGCGCCTTACTCACAGAATTGGTAGTACTTCAGATACCGCCCGATCCCGAAATGCAGCTGTTGGGATCCCAAAAATTGTAAGTCCAGTGGCTTAGATCACCTCTTCAAGCTTCAGCGTCCATGGAGAAAGGTTAGGAGCATGAAGCACCCAGACAGAGTCATGGTTATGGCCCGACGCAATTACAAGGTGTATGCTGATATCGGCCTTAGACCCGGACTCATGCATCGGACGCTTGCGGTTTTAGACACTGGAGCAGGTCCTAACTTCGTCCGAAGTTCGAACTCCCACCGGAAGCGATGAATCTTCTATCTTATGGCCCGCTCCCGGACATCTGTGATGCAAATAAAAATCCGTTGAGAACACTCGGGACCAATAAGTTACCCATCCGGTTGGGAGATATCTTGCTCTAGTCATAGTTCATCGTATGTGAGAAGCTCGCCGCACCAGTTATATTAGGAACGGATTTCTGCGACCGTTTTGTGGAATCCATTCGTCCCCGGGAGAGCTCGTTGAGCTCGAAGGAATTACGGTTCCAATAGTACGAAGGCCTTTAAAAAGGGCACCAAGTAAGAGACCGCTACCAACGGAATTGGAACCACCCTGAAGGACGGAAGGGCATCGCCCAACATTAGGATGTCCACCCGGGTTACTATTCCGCCACAAAGTCAATCATTTGTACCGGTGACAACAGACCGCCACGGCCTGATAGTTGTACAACCTGACTCAAGTCTCTACAACAAACTCGGATTGGCAGCTGCCAATGGTATTGCACAAGTGGAAGCCGGGGTCCCATTTCGGTTGTTGATCGCGAACTTCACCAAATCCCCTAACTCTCCATCGGTTGCAAATAGTTGCTCAAGCATTACCCATCCATCAATAACAGTACCAAGCCAGCTAAGTTTCGGAGAGGTACTCGGTATCACCGAAGAAATATCCCAGAGTATGGTCTTGCACCACGCCTGCTGGACACCAGAGCGTTGTGCTTAAAGAAAACGATCAAAAAACTCTGAATAGAGAAGCATTAAGACCAGAAAGGTATAAAAAAAGTATAAGACCTTTACTGTAGCCACGTAGATCAAATGCTCGCCAGTAGAATCAGGAAATGCTGAACAAGTACTCGAGTATGTGGGATGGTTCGCTGGGAGCAATCAATACTGTTGCCCACCACATCGAATTAATTCCCGGGACTTTTCCTATCGCTCAACCGCCTTACCGCGCCGGACACAAGGCAAGGGAATTGGAAGCAACTGAGGTACAGAGAATGTTAGAGGCAGGCGTAATTGAGCCCGCACAGTCATCATGGCTGCACCGGTGGTTTTAATTCTTAAGCCCGATGGGACGGTTCGTTTCGGCGTCTATTATAGAAAACTGAACGCCGTAACAGTGAAGGACACTTACCACTTACCAAGGATGGATGAATGCATTGACTCCTTGGGAGATACATCAGTATTCACTACCCTTGATTGCAACTCTGGTTACTAGCAAGTTCAAGTGGCGAAAGGACAGAGAAAAGACCGCCTTTGTATGCCACGCAGGATTATATCGCTATAGGCGAATGCCATTCGGATTATGCAACGCACCTGCTACCTTTCAGCGCACCCACGAAATTCTTCTTTCATCATACAAATGGCGCTCCTGTCTCGTGTACCTTGACGATGTCATCATTTTCTCCAAAAACATGGAGGAGCACATCGACCATGTCGAATAAATTCTGCGGGTGTTGCAACATGCTGGTGTATCCCTCAAGTTAAGGAAATGTACATTTGGGTCCGATAAGGTCAAATACCTAGGACACATCATCAAGCCAGGAAGACTGGAAATAGATTCTACCAGAGTAGCCGCACTCCGGCAGGCGAAGTACCCGACAACGCTTACTGAGCTTCGGAGTTTTCTCGTTCTTTGTAATGTATACCGCCGATTTATAAAAGACTTTTCCAGCATCGTGGCACCACTTAACAAGCTTTTGCGAAAAGGTATGCCAACCAAGATAGAACCATTTGGTATTACCGAAGAAGTCGCTTTCCGGACTCTTATCGCCGAAATTTTGTCACCCAAGGTATTGTCTTTGCCAAACCTTGGGTGACATTGGCTTGCCAAAAGCGGGACTCCCTTATTTAATAAACAAGGATGCTAGTCAATATCAAGTAAAAGTCGCCCTGTTAAACATACCCAACGGGGGAACGGAAACCCTTGGATTCTTCTCTAGATCACTCAAGGAAGCCGAGACACGTTACCCTGTCACAGAAAAAGAATGTTTAGCCGTGATTAGGGCGTTAACGACATTGCGACCCTACCTACAGGGGGTGAAATTCACCATCCCTACAGATCATTCCTCACTGAGGTGGTTAATGAATTTCACTGATCCATCTGGTCGACTTATGCGCTGGAAGCTCCGAATTTCGGAATTCGGCTTTGAAGTTATGTATAAAAAGGGAAAGTCAAATACACAATCAGATGCATTGTCAAGACAGTAACATCGGTGAAACTGTTCGAGATTTAGAAAAGGAAGTAACGTGCTTTCTTGCAGAGGACTCGTCCGCTCTTAAGGAGGGGGAGGCTGTGGAATTGTCCTCAAAAATCGAATCGAAATACGACAAAAGGTGGCCCAATTCACAGGATTTGATGAAATCGAGGTTTCGTTCCACTCAAAACCGAATTGAAGAAGAATTCGAATGCATTTCTCCGGAGGAGCTCTCCAGGGAACAGTAAAACGACGACTTCTGCCAGAAGATCCGTTCAAGAATAAATGCTGGACAACAGCTCCCCTTCACAATGGACGCTCCTGGACACGAAGGATACCTCCATCTAAGAGCATCGGAAGACATTCAGATCGTCGTGTCCAAGTCGCTTCAACAGAGGATTTTAAGACTGAGTCATCATTCCAAGTTAGGCGCTCATCTAGGTGGCCGGAGACTGTATTTTTCTCTGAAAAAGTCCTTCCTATTGGCTATCGATGTCGATGGATTGCTACGCCATTGTCCGCTCGTGCCCAACTTGCGCGAAAAATATAATCAAATTGCGAAAGTCTGCGAAGGAGCTAAAGCTCTTTGCACCAAGGGCCCCATTGGAGTTCGTGGCAATCGACATACTCGGAGAAATTATCCGCACCAACAGGGGGAATCGAATCTTGCTGGTGATCACTGATCGATATTCGAAGCTCGTACGAACCGTGCCCATCAAGAAAATCTCTGCTGCAGCAGTTTCCTTCGCCTTTGTAACACACTGTTTTTGTACGGTCCACCCACACAATTGTTGGTCGATAATGGTAGTCAGTTTGCGTCGAAGTTCTTTTTGAGCGTATACTAGACTCTCGGCAGCAAGAACTTGTTCACAACCACATACCACCCGCAGACGAATGGGCAAGCGGAGTGTTTCAACCGCACAATACTTGCAGCCCTCCGGCACTACGTAGCTGATCACCCGAAGGACTGGACCTCTTCACGGACGCGCTAACATTTGCTTTTAACACAGAAGTCCATAGGACAACGAACGTGGCCCACTTCGAACTCGTCTTGTCACGCGCGCCCACTTCCTTACCTATCCGAGCGGAGCTTACTATTGAAGAGAACTCATCGACAATACAATATCACCACCGGTGGACAGCTTGGTTAAAGTTCTTATATCTACCGTGAACCAGTCCATAGAGAAGGAACAAGCAAGATACAAACGCAACTTTGACGCGCGGCTACGAAAACCGGCATACGAAATACTGATCAGATCGTTCGTATTTCTGAGAAGGGAGCCCGGGTAGAGCAAAGAACAGCAACACAAGTTTTCTGCCGTGGCAACTGGTCTACATAGAGTCAGGGAAGTTCGAGATGACACTGTGGTGATCGAGATTGGAGACACGAAAGAGCGAGTATCGCACGACCGAGTCGAGCCTGCACCAATACTCTGGGGTGACTTACAAAACACGGCCCATCGGAAGCAACTGAAGCCTACATTGGAACAGCACCAAACGGATCACACCACTGCAGTCATTATAACGCGAATCAACTCAATTGGTATCCGCGAAGATAGTTCGTTGTCCAAAGGACTGCTTGACCTTCGATTGATAGAAAATCGAGAGGGAACAATAACTAATGCAGCACAAGACTCGCTCGAGGCTCAGGATTACAACAGGAAGTTGGCAGTATCTGAAGAAACAATTCCTCCCTTAGATGATAAAAGCGGCGATCAGGCGATGCCTTTTTCATCCGTTGCGGCCCGTTCGCGAGGGGGCAGTCTCCCTAACAAATATAAGCGCTCTGAAGAGAACAAAAGTGAAAACCAACTACCCCACAGACCCGGCATCAGTCAGGAGAATCTGAGGCTAGGGTACAAAAGCCAGAAGTCCCGAGTCGGGAATATGTCATCGAGAACATCTTATCACGCGGCCGAGCTGACGACGAGGAGCTGCTGCTTCGCGTCCACTGGACCGGCTATCCCAACTCTGAGGCAACTTGGGAACCTGTATCCGCGCTTCCGAGGAGCAAGGTAGTGCAATACTTCCGGAAAAATAAACTTCCCCTACCACTAGATGTTAAAACTGCTTAAGTTGGATAAAATCCTCAAGATATTTCGGAATACATCAATTCTGTTCCAATCTTCAGAAGGGGGATTAGTTACAAACCTGAAAGATAGAGTTCAACCGGGAACTCATTATCTTTTGTACAACATGGACAGTATCACAAGGAGGTTTGTCAGAGGGCCGCTAGTAGCAATTTCAAAAGGGCCACTGAAGAGAAACGGGAACTTTCCAAAATTTTCAGCGCCTTTTTCAGAAAACTATAGCTTACAAATACCTACTATCGTTGGGATTCGCCCAATTCGCTAATTATCCATCGATAGAGGGCAGTGTCGCGGGAAATCGACCCGTTCGGCCGTTGCTTGCCGCTCAACGTCCTTAACAGACGTGATCAAACTCTGACATATTTCCCTTACAGAACATGGTAGAGGGCTAACGGGATCTCCAACTACTTGAACAAAAAAGTAATGAATGACCCGCCAAGCCTCCGCCGAGAAGGAAGTTCGATCCGAAGGCAGAATGTCAGGACTCCTGATTGAAGATAGAACGTCCACTTCCTCCATAGCAACGATCTGATGGCGCGCCTTCATGATTGCAGCACGAAGCTGGCCGACCAGAGTTGGTACCGTACTAGCCCAGCTCCCATCCGGAGGTGACAAGACGGATTCCAAGAATTTCTTAAAGACGTCGATAGCGGTTGAGTGATACCCGATACGCCGTACTTAGGCGGGGAAGGAACAGTGGCGTACACAACTGGTGGATCTAGCCCGGTCTCAAGGGAAGAATACTTGGAATCTTGGTCGGCAGGTATAGAATTTTCGCGAAGGCAGGGTGCCGATTCTCGCGCCGCCCTGCGGGTAACCAAAACAAGGGAAGAATCAGAAGAACTACTCGTCGCAGGGCCGGAATATCGCGTTGAAGAGCCAGGAGGCCCTGATCTCGCCGAACCATGGGAAAAGGATAACCTTCAAGAAACGTGGCGCCGTCCAGGCGTCCTTCGCGAACTCATCCCAGCTGCCGATGGCAGGTTTGCAGATTCACCATTTCGGAACATACCTCTTCTGAGCCTTTTACAAGCCGAAGATTCCTCGCTGGAGGATAGGACGATAACCTCAGACAATTGAAATTGTTCCACTTGCTCGCCCACAGGAGAGGACCAATTTTCTGGGCCACGAGTTCGTGTTAATCCTCTCTTTTGCTCACACCCTGGGGAGGAACCGTCGTCCATCTTCTGAGAATTCTCTGGATCTATGATTGCCCTCTCTGTACTCTCTGCTTGCATCGGAGCTGGACCGCCGTCCTTTGATCCGTCTACATCTGCAAATGTTCGCGGCTCGCAGAAGTCCCCGCTCGCCGGTCGCACTCCGTGCAGTAGGTCCACGGACAATGTCTGTTTGGTGATTTTGTCGTCTACGAGCCCGAGCTTCTGCATCGCCGACCACTTCCCTCGCCCAAGTATCATACCAAATGAAATCACCTGCGTCCTCTCTCCTGAAAATGCAGTGCATACCGTCGGGCGCTACTGAGTTGGCTGTTACGTCTTGGAACCCGCGACCAATCCGTCTGACCTATGATTTGCTTGAAACAAACCCAATCCTCGAAACCTTCATCCCCGAGAAGAAGACTTAACAATTCAGGTCCAAGGTGCTCAAGAGCCGCTCTAACACGAAGGGGGATCCACCATAAGCGAAAGGTGTCGTAAACCTCCCACAAGATGAAGCAAACAACCGAAATTACCCACCCAGTGCAGTGCACCACCCACCAGGCTGAAGAGGGGTTTTCAAGGACGGAAGAGCCACGGTAAGCGAAAGTCGGCGGAAGCTCAGCAAAAACTCCCCAGAGAACCTCCCTCTCCTCCCACCAGACGGGAACCGGAACATAACGGGATTCCAATGAGGCAAAATGCCAACAATCCGCTTCTGGTTGGTTCCATTGGATGAAATACCCGAATTACGACCTGCAACGCCGCTCATACCTTATCGTGCTCGCCCAAAATATCATTTCTGCCTTCTTAGATAGCGCACTACAAGTCCATTGGAGTTAAAACAAGCCCTAACAAGGGTTAGTCAGCTAATAACGTGAGCTTGTCTACGAGTCTGGCGACCTGATCGCTGCGCCGCACTATACGCGATGGAACCGGCTCCCAAGGTCCTATTCGTCACCGGCGACGGTATGTTCCAAATTCAGATGAGGACATGGCCACCCGGGAACGCCACTTGAAACTCTGCGGCGCTTCAAACGGAATCCCTCCTGGGAGCATCAGCAAGGACCCTCACCAACGGGTGTAGCTGCGGACTAATCCTTCTGCGTTGAGGTACCGGGTGTCTAGCCATGGCACGCGCGCAAAAGCATGTGGAGCCCTCGCCATCGAGGTACCCTCTAGTTCCAACAGCCCGGAATGGCGATACATGCGAGAAAGGAGAAACAGCTACGTTAGTGATGTACTTGCGGTCGCAGTTTGCGTTAAATGTGCTAGGTCCTGCTTTAAGTGAAGACTCATAGTCCTGTTGCAGTACTCTCCGGAGTCTGGAAGTCCGTACAAGGACTTATTTAGCTCAAGCAGATATCCGTCAGTTATCTCGAGCTCCTTGGGAGTTTTCAAGTAATTCCTTCATGAAAGGTTCCCCTTGGGCTGCAAGTACGCTTGCTTGACGTTTTGCGACCAGATGTAGAATCCAAGCAACTCTGCCACCGCTACTAGAGTTCTCGTTGAACTTTGCCTCATAGTGGTGGCATCGTAGACTAGAAATCTCTTGTCTTTATTTTTGTAACCCTGAACTAAAAACTCAGATTTTGGGTATTACTCCTCGGTACCCACATTCTTCATTAAAAGCGCGAATATTCCAGTCAATATATTTGAGTATGCGGGTACATCCCTTTTTCAATACTCTATTCCAAGTTCCCTTCTTAATGAGCCCCTGTATCTCTATATTCTTGGCTTCAGTAAAGGCTCGAGAGTTGCACCTTGGATCGTTGGGATGGAGTACTTCGGTAACGTGTGTTCCAGGCAAGTCTCCAGAGTTTTCATCAAAGTAAGGCTTTAGTGCCCTAGAATATTAAACCTCTGAGGCATTACGATCAATAAATACTTTCTTTACATCAACACGAGTGATCACATATGACCCCATCCACTGGTATGGTTTAGCGTCCCCGCGGTACAAAAGTACTTTCTGTCCCTCATTTAACTCATGTTTGGAGTATTTAGTATCTTGATGTTCAATGCGGTCTGGGCTCTTAATTATGACGTTATTGTTTCCATTTTCTCCAGGACCATCTGTATTGCTCTCATTCGTTCAGCCTGGTTTGGTATTTGGCTATTAATAGCGGGGAATATTGCCGTAATATAGAAGAAAAGAAGGGATGGAACTAATCCGTCGGGATTCATTCTATCATTCATTGCTTTGATAGTAAGACTTAAGGCGAATTTAGGTTCAACTTCTCTCTTTGAATATCTTATCTACTGGTATGTTCGGCGCAGAGGAACATGGTATCGTTCCCTGGTCCAATAGAGTTGTGGCTCTCAATGAATGTAAAGGAAGGCCTAACTCCGCTTTCCTTCATAAGTTCCTTCCTTGACTTAGATACGAATTGACTTCCCCGGTCAACGCGCATCCGATCAGAATGGCCTGCGTATATCTTTGACCAGCCCTAAAGGAATGCGTTCCATACTGCTTGTGTTGACAGAATGCGCAGGAAAAATGCGTTCGAAATTTTCTTTTGTGTGTCGTCGACATGCAGTGCATATAAATTACCGAGATCCATTATACCCAAGGAAATCTTCTGATTAAAAATTATACCGCTTGGTATAGTAACCTGGAACGATCTCGGCCCTGGCCCAAAAGTTTTGGCATGTTTTACAGGGCTCGCTGATCTCCCCAATTAATTTTCGAGTCTCGTGCGTTGCCCGCACTGGCTGGGCTCTTGATTTCAGATTAAATAATTTTCTTGCCAACGCATCGGAGACGTGAAGGTGTAGACGCTTCAACTGAGTCCTTTTCAAAAGTAGCTCACTAAAATTCCATTCTACGTACTGGTGTCCTCTCTTCGCACGATTGTAATTTTCCAATTTGCTGACTTCGATACCAGCATTTTGTCGACATTATCGAAAATCAGTTTATGAGAGTCGAGTATCTCTAGTCCGATCAGTAACGGTATCTTTGCAACGATCACGTCAAACTGGATGCATATGACGACACCATCTGGTCGGTATCCTACTGGTTATTTTACCAATACTCGTGGAAACGCCATACCCAAATTTGATGTGGGTGTTCTGCAGTCGCATTTTGAATATTATTCCCACAGATCCACAGTAATAATTAGTTTGAGCATTCCCAATGATGTATTTCTGAGCCCTAGTATCGAGGCACTTTCCGTGAAATATCTCCGCCGCACCCCTCATTTCTATCCCGTCGGTGTGACACTTAGTATTTCGAACAGGTTTGAATCTGAGCAGAAGGTGTCCCTATTTTTCTGTTTCCTATTCATCTTCCTAGTCAGGGGGCGCAAGAAAACTCCCTTTTGGCGCGTTGATTCTAAATTTTCACAGTTTGCCATTTCTTCGGAGTACTTCGGCTTATATGGGTACTTCTCTTCGAAGATCCTCCAAGCACATTCGGTAGGGAGGGATCTGGTGATCCAGGACGGGAGATATGTGAAAAAAATGGCTCATACATGTTATAGGACTCTTCACGTAAATCATTTTGTGAAACGTGCCCTTCAATGTCGTTTGAGCCAGTATCCCTATTCATGATGTCGCAAAAGCAATCATCAGCGGAGTTGAATTCATTACTTTCCGAGTCATCCTCTTCAATAAAATCTTCATCCATATTTTTCTCTAACCCTGAACAAAGCTCTAAGAGAACCCGTTTTGAGGACTTTGCAGGATCCTTCGAGAACCTTTTTTGGTGAAATTGTACCTTACAAGTAACATTTTTTGAGAGGGACTCGGGGAAATCAGAGACTTTGTGCATAGGATGACCAAATCCCGAGCAGCGAATTCTGTTAGTTTATCCTGATTCCTTTACAGAGCGCCTATCAGAGTTCTGCCTTTGCTTGTAAACCGTCTTTTACTTGCGATGTGTTTCAAATTAATGGCTCCTACGGGCATTGTTGGGATCTCGAGCATAGCGTCCCTGTCTCCTGTAAAGAGCCGTAGAAACTCCACGGCGCAGCACTAGATCAATCTCATTTACAGAAGGAAAATGAATACTTTTCTGATCCCTGATTCGTCCCAATTTCTCTTCCTGTTCGAACTGAACGGCGACATTCAGCTGGCTGTAGAAGAGTTGATCAGAAATATCACCTTTGTTTGCCAGACTGCAAACAAACTTAGCCCAGTAGTGTCCAATAACAGAAGATTGAATAAACTCCACTTTTTCCCTGTCAGATCTCGCGTGTTATGCGGCCTGAGGTGAGAGTTTCGATATCTCTTCATGAATAGTTTCAATAGAGTCACTTAAAATGAAGTCCAGCGTAAGGATTTGGCTGACTCACAGGCTTTGAAGGTACGTGGCTATGCAGTTTTGGCGAGATTCCGAGTTATACTCTTCGTGTAAAAATTTGATGGCCTGACGAAAGTCTTGGAAGTTTTCCTCCACGTGTCGCGTGTAGAAACGTGTGGCGTTACCGGCAAGGAGGTGGTGTAGATATTTAAGGCGTTACGCCAGCGTAAAAGAATAGTACTGGCATGCATAGATGTACTCCGAGAGATAATCATTCCAAACTTTGCCTAGAGACCCAGAGAATTTCTTACTTTCGTCCCTGAACCTCTGAGATATACAATGAGATATTTTTTCCTTAGATAGGTGACCTAAGGCCGTGGAATTGCCACTGGAAGCCCTTTCATCCCATTTGATTTCTGTAAACTGCGGATTACCTAGAGATAAATGGTAATCGATGCATCTCAAGGCGGTCAGGAGGTCAACATTGCAGTATATGGTGGACATAACTGTTTTGAAGAATATTCCCGACTCATGTGAAACTGTGCTGATTCCTTTTTTTGTGAAAAAGGACAAGAACTGCGAAAGATTGTCGTATTAGAGAGCATGGATGGAGCAAAGAGTAGCGTATGTGGATAGTCGGCCGAGATGAGATCCCTGAGGGCTGCACCGTTCAGAGTGGTAGCTGCCCCATAGTCCCGAACACGCTCCGCAAACCCGCGCTGGAAGTTGTTAACCTGAGCGATACCTTGTTCGGACGGCATTCTGTTCCATATATGGAAAGAGTCAACTTTAATCTCTCCCTCTATGTATTTTCTATCCTTTTTTATTTTCTTTGTTTTTGAGTGCTTTTGCCTTTTTTCCAGTACACGTGTGCCTTCTGGCTTAGAATTTTTTTGCCGGGGGGGGGTCATAAATTGTTTCCTATGAGTGCAGTTTAATTTACTGTACTCTGGTATTTTTTGATGTTTTCCTGATTTTCTGTTTTTTTCTGATTTTTTTCACGCAAAAGCAGAAATATTTTTCAATTCAAAACTCAGAAGAGGTTTACTGCACTAGATCTAGCGCGCGAGTAGTATTACACTACTGACTGTCAGCTAAATTGGACCTATGGATTTTGCCACTAAAATGACGCTGTAAGTGAGAGTGGCTCTCCATGATGACCGAGGAAGTGTTGCAAGTCGGCGGTCCTTTTTGTTCTCGCGAAAATTAATGTGGCTGTAGCTAAGAAGGTGGTCGATAAACGTCTTTCGGCTGTTGCAAGTTACGTTGCACAGCTTGCTATAGCGCTTTGCCTGAAGTCCTCGAGTAGTAGTCCTCGGGTGGTTGTCCTCTGATTAACCCCTGTTCGATCTGCGTGACAGCGGTTCCACTTACGACGAGGGCGTATAAGAGGTAACATTTAACTCTACGTCAAAACAATTGTAAATACTGTAGGTGGCACACGTGGTAGACTCTGAGTGGTCACTGAAACTGGATTAACTATGAATGTTTTCCAGGTTCCACTTGTCACTTCCACAAGCTCACAATCCTCCCCCACTACTTCCTGATTGGCCGTTTCCAAAATTTTTGGAACGGAAAAGGTCGGTCGTTTCACAAGTGCAGAAATAATTCCGAAAGTTGGGGAATTCTGGCCTCCTTTTGGCAATTTGTAATTGGGCAGAGAAGGTCTATATGCTGACTGATTGGCAACAGAAGTGACATTTGGCAGTCGGAAGACTTGAGGAGGCGTCGGTGTACTTGAGGGTTCCGTTAGTGTAATTGGAGGGTGGTTGACAGTACGTAGCCACCCTGTCAGCGAGCTTGTTGACCTTCTTCTGGAGAATATGTGGGCGGTTCTGGATCTAGACGCGATTAACGCCGAGTGTGGAGCGATTTGAGGCACTACGGCGCTTTCAGTTCCATGTTCAGGAACTACCGAGTGCTCGGAGAATAGAAGGGTTAATCATATAGTTACAATTTTCAGACTTACACGTAGCTTTAACCCCCGCTGTAAACTGTAACTGATAGGATTAGTCTCACTGGCTAGTTCGAAAACTTACATTTAGAAAGAACTAAAACCACGGATAAATCCAAATTGTCGTGATTTTCGAAGTGGACAAAAAGCAAAGTGGTCCTTACGGGCGACTCTGAAAAACGCAAAGGTTTTGCATTGAAGTTTTGGTTCGGTGTTGATAAAATTTAGAGTTCGTTCTTTTCCTTTGCCAACCCGAGGGGGTTCGCCCCATTATTTATACACAACTCCGGTACCATTCTCTATTTCTAGCATGCTTGGTAGTTTTTATCTACTTAAAATAAAATCGCAGGGATCTCTTTTTAATATCTATAAATATCTACACTAGTAAATATCTACAGAACTAGTAGACTAGAAAGACCTGGTGTTAAAAATATATCCTTATAAACATCTATGGTCTATATAGGGAAGAATGAAATCCTTCAAAGGAGGAGTTGATGGCGACAACTACGGTAACTACAGCGCATCTGCGTGGTTCTGATAGCTGACTAACACTTGGGTGTGCCTATCTTTTCAACGACCGTAATATCCTACAGGGTGACCAGTAGTACATCTTAAATTCCCTAAAAAGCCGGTTAACTATTTCAAATCCAGGTATTTCTTAGTATAGATCTTGGAGAAGTGGATCATTAATCAAGTGCCCTGGATCAACAAAATCATAAATCTTGATTTTTGGAAGCAATGTAGCTCATGGGATTTATAAATTACAACAAAAAAGGCGATTTCCGTTACCTACATTCCATCGTACTCGCCGCCCATTAAGGCCATGATGCTATTTATAACGGCCTTCTAGTCGCGTTATCTTGTATTCCTCGTGATAGAGATAATTGTTACTGGTAAAACGGCGGAAAAGAGATAGCCGATGCTCAATATCTCAGAAAGAAGGTGTCGCAAGCGATAAAAGTGCTATCTTAGTATAGTTGCAGGATCAGTAAGTTTCATACATGGATGATAGACCAAGATTCTACAGGTGAGTTCAGAATGGGCAGGATCTACCACTACCTTCATTCACAAAAAGTAACAAGAACGCTTACTGGGTCTGAAGTTGAATGTCAACTTCCCAACTACTTGGGACTTGACTTGAAGTTGTCTGCCAACATGCTTGACCTCGCTCTGCAGAATTGGTTTACTCAGCGTATATAGACTTTTTTCTATCCCTTAAGTTTTGGCAAAACGATACTAAATATCATAAAGTTCATAAAAATAATTTCTGTGGACGTGGGAAACCCAATAAAAGATACTTTTCAGATATTAAAAGATACTCCGAAGAATCTAAATAGATGCTGAAATGCTTTTAGTTCTTACAATTTCAATTCCCTACAGTAGATCCAAACAAATCATCCAAAATTTCCATACCAACCAAACAATCCCCACAAATATCTTCCTACTGGGATATATCTAAACCGGTAATGAAGCCGCCATCCGGTTCCAGCGTCGGGACCAGCAGGTCCATACTACACAGCCCCCGCCCCACTATTCCAGCACTTTCCGTGTCTCCCTTCCCCTCATCCTCTCCATCCTTCTCTCCATCCTCCTCTTCGTCCTCCTCCTCGTCCTCCTCCTCGTCTTCCTCCTCATCCTCCTCTTTACCGTTCTCCTCATCCTCCTCTTCATCCTCCGCTTCATCCTCATTCTCGTAAACCAATTCCTGGGCCGCCCACTCCAAAATATTCTCCCAGCTCCATCCTCGACCTCCCTTCCTGTCCCTCACCTACATCCTCCGCCTCATCCTCGATGAAAAAACGACGAACTCGATCACCCTCCTCCTTGGTTTGCCGGCGGAGATTATAATCGTGGTCAGTAGGGCCGAAAGCGAGTGTGGGAATGGAGTTTAGGGGGCGAGGGGTGGCGAGTTTTGGAATGAAGCTCGAAGGGCAACTTTTTCATTAAGAAAATTAATAATCATTTTTTTGGTGGAATTTAGGCAGTGGCAGGTAATTGACGGTTTAAGGAGTGGCAGGCAATTAAGGGTGTTATGAATGGTTAGAGGTAGAGGGGTAGTGAGTAGAATGATAGAGGAGTTTGAAACTTGGAAAAGGGGTTTAAATACCCTCTCGAGGGCGCATTCTATAGATTTGAAATATATAAAATAAATCTAAAAGGGAACTTGTGGTAGTGAATTTGCACCCTTTTTCTCAAGAGAAAAGGAATTTGGAGATGGAGGTAAGCAAAAAAGCGAAAAAGAACTTGATTTAGGATCGATTTAGAGGGTTGGATACAGTATTAAAATATTTAGGTAGAACGGCCGTAAATTTGGAGAGGGCCGCAGAAAGGGTAAGCACGGATAGGGAAGAACAGGTAGTATCTGTTTGGGGCTGAGCAAAGCAAGAGAGGACAAGTGAGGACCGTAGGTATAAGCAAAATAGTAAACGGGAAGGGGATACAGTACTGTATGTTCAATTCGGAGGACGAGGACGAAAAAAGTTTGCATCGCTCGTGCGCGAGATAAAAAGTTGGAAAATGTGGGTGATTTAACATTTGAAAGATATGGACGGTTCTACGCCGGAATATCCTACAGGGGTACCCCGTAATACTCTTAAATTACCTTGCAAAGCCGGCTCAAAGCACCCCAGCAAACAGGCCGCGTTGGAAATTACGGCCGCGGCAGCGTGCCTCTGAGTAAGTACCGTGCGGACCTTACCATATGCCTCCATCGCTCTAACAGCCACGTTCCGCGCGTCGTCGGCTAGCAACCTATAAGCGCCCAGGTGCCACCTCCGAGAGAGTAGATATAGGGATAGGCACGAGCTTTCTTCTCACGGAGGATACAATAAAGATTCATATCTTATATGCTTCGCAGAGACGGCCGCATTGAGCGAGGTGAGTGGATTAAACGTTTGAGCCCTCCTGTGGTAGGGCGCCTGCGGGTTGACGAAGGTCTCGTCAAAGAATTCCGTACCTCCACTGCTTCCCATCGCCCGAATTTCTGGCCTCGTCCGATGGACCCCGTCCCACGGTTCGACGGCGGGGTGACGGGCCGCTTTCTGCAGGTCTTGCGCAAAGAGGGCCACTTGATGGTCATGCCGTCGAGTTCTGTGCCACCATGTCTGCAGTGAAAGAGGTGATCCCCGAAACAGTCGAGGATTTCGGGGCAGTTTCGTCCCGGGCACGGCACGTCCGAAGGGAACGAGACAATAATGATCCGAAACCAAGCACGGGCAGCGTAAAGTGCTCGGGTACCGCCTAACGCGCCCGTGGGAGTCGTAGAGCTTGAAAGAACGAGTCAGTAGACAGGGTGCAGCACATGTCCTATGCGTGTGGAATACAGTCGCGTTCATGGCTGACTTCGTAGAGAGAGAGAGGGTGCGGTAACAATCCTCGATCTTATTCCTCCGGAATTTCTTGCTTAAGACCCGGCGGAGAACCGAACCGACGGCTATTGGGCGAATTCAGCCCAGCTTTGGCTAAAGGAGAAAAAGTATGGCTGCGGCTATGAGTAAGAGGACGGTTCCTGGGAGAACTCCACATGCAACGCGATTGACTAGCTTCGTAAAGCCGTTAAGGAGATCAAATCTGCCTCCTACTTACACCCCACCAATAGAGCTACCCAGAAGTAACTCCCTCCATTTCTCTCTCCTCCGCCAAATCCCCGTATCTCGCCCTCCCCGCGATGAATGAACCCTGTGATGTGCGCAAATTCGCACACGAAAAAATTTAGATGAGGACCATAATTGTATACAGTATTGGAACTGGGAAGATATTTTTACAGTTTTTGAATTTGCAAGATATTTTTAATTTGGTGTGAGTGTGGCAAATTCATCGGTTGATTTTTTATTTTAGGACACGCTGTCATAGTGGATGTCAGTACAGTTCTAGGTTGTGGGTGATACTACGAGTGACTCTGAAAGGTCTATATAATGGCCACATCAATTCCCACCCCTGGCCGATGGGTGGCTGGCATGGGTATGGCACCTAGATATTTACCTTGAGGAAATATCTTCTAATGGTCTCTCTGGTTCACACGATTCCCGTGAATGCGTTTTATGGTATTTAGTATGTTTTGATTGAGACTTAGGATTAGCCGAAAAGTCTATATAAGCTGAGTAAAGTGCTTCCTCCTTGAGAGGTCAAGCAAGTTGGCAGACAACTTCAGGTCAAGCTCCGAGTAGTAGGAAGTTGAGAGTCAACTTCAGACCCTAGAAAACTTTTTCCTAAGCTGGTCGCAAGAGCATCAGTGGTAGACCCTGCCCCTTTTATACTTGCTTGTAGCCCTCTCAAACTCTCTCCCATATACACTCCTTTTTATTTTTCAACTATACCACGGTAGCACTTTTGTCGCTCGCAACACCTCCGTCTTGGGTAGTTGGTTCTAAGTATCTCTTCTCCCGACGATTTACCCTATCATTTGTACTCTTGTGGAGGGGGTTGCACCCGAGGTATTCGAGTTGAGCAGTCTTAGGGAACCATTCGAGGGGATTTCTTTTCTGTAATCATGGATCTCAACGCTGCTCGTTATAACGTTCACAGGGGGCAAGAATGAAGACGTTGAGGAGTTTCTCTATACATATGTCAACGTTGTGATGCGTGAGAAGAGCGATGAAGAGAAGGCCGAAAGTATCTTCGCCTATCTTCATGGTGACGCAAAGCACAAATATAAGGCCAAGTTTATCAACGGGTGGTCTCTTAACGGGAATGGGCGTAACTTCGGTGAGGTATGTGAGTGGCTTGTGAAAGAATATGCTAAGCAGGTAGAACCAGATGAGATGATTCGTACCGCCATAGAGGCCCGGCTCAACTTCGACGATTTGTTAAGCTCATTGGTATACTTGTGTGATCTCTATGAAAAGGTGGGTTCAACGCCCAAGCCAAGTACGGAATGCTGCGTAAGGCCGCGATGGGGATAACGGCTCTCCGATTTCCTCCTCATCAAGGGCCCTCACACTTTTAATGAACTGAAGGGTACCATAGTAGAATTTGTCAAAAATTCGGAGACGTTTCAGTCACTAAGTGAAATACCGAGGGAAACCCGTACATCTATGCCGATCGTGCATCCTGAAAAGAATTATCAAAGGCCAGCTACTAGCGCAGCAGCATTGGAATCAGTCAGGAGCGATGTCAAAAACTTGGAAGAAAGGTTGGAAACCCGATTCGATAATCGACTTGACATGATAACCTCGCAGTTGGAAAGCCTTACTCTTACCATTAAGAAGAACCAGTCTGGGGCCCCCAAGGCCGCAGAAGTCTGTTCCTACTGTCACAAGCCTGGACACTTTGCAAATAGGTGTCCTGATAATCCACATAGAAACACTCGTTGTGGAAAGTGCGGTCGTACGGGCATCATGAAAGTAACTGCTGGTCTAAAGACAACAGAAGAGCAAATTTATCGGACGCGAGGAGTGAGTCAGGACCAGAGATGAAAATCTTACAAAACAGAAGGATCAAAGGTTGACGGATGCCGGTAAGTATCCATCGCTGAAGAAATCAGTCAAGTCAATGTGACAAAAAGGGATGGGGAAGGGAACATTTTATCGAAAAAACCTAGGCTAGATTATGGAATGCTGGAGCATATCCCAGCACCTGTACCTCCTCGAACCAAGAGGTCTGATCAAGTTGTTCCAGGAGTGGGAGTCACTCGGCCAAGAAGACGAAAAAGTAAGAAATTTAAGAGATCCCAAGGACGTACTAGAATATGTGAAGAAGTACAATTTGGTGGCTGAGCTTGCATCGGCCCCAACTGGGATAACGTTTGGTCAACTTTTGAGGGGCGACGCAGAGGATGCGAGAAAGAACTCAAAAAAATTATCAGGTCTAATAAGTCCGCTAAGGGTAAGAAACTGTTTCTTCAATCGGCCTCGACAGCACCAAGACGTCTTAAACTAGTACCAGTCAAAGTATTGGGAATGCAAACCCAAGCTCTTTTCGATTCGGGCGCTGTTCCAAACCTTATTTCAGAAACTTTGGTGACAGATCTAGGTCTCGAAATTATTCCAACTACTCGAAGAATAACTGTGGCGGATGGAACCGTCAAAATGCATGGGCACTGTTGACAAGGTTTCCGTGTTCTTTGGGGACTCTAAAGTTGATTAGACTTTCTTGTCATGCCTGATCTCCCTTTCGATGCAATCATTGGCTGCCTACCATGGAAAGACTAGGGACCTGCATTGACTTGGGCAACCAAATCGTTTCAGTTAATGTTGACGGCAGAACCGTGAAGATGCCCCTGGATTTCGACAAAAGCACACATCCGGAGATTTGAAAGAAACGGACAGTGAAGATTTCACTTCTAGCTATGACAGCGAAGATTCGAACCAACTAACACTTTCGGAAGTGAGAAGGGTACGCTCGGGGGAACTGAACATGGCATGGGACGATTATGATTCTGGGTTTGAAACAGATGAAGACTGGAATTCTAGGGTAGGTTGACACCTGAATGTGTTTCTTTTTGCGATAATATCGAATCAAAGGACGGAATTCGGAGCATGAAAGAAGATTACAATTGCAAGGAAAACAGGAATATATCGATTCCATATCTGAAGATGTGAGCACGCCGGAAAGGTCCTTCAAAATATTGAGGTGAGATCAAGAAGAAAGGGCGCCAAATGGCAGAAATCAAGAAAAGTGCAGCACCTTCCGCCGCCGCCTCACTGAAATATCCGACATGTTAACATCTTCCGAAGTAATTGCATGGAGTGTATCAGATTTAAGACAAGCAAGTGTACCGGTCACTCACTCATTTGAACTTACCGATACTCAACCAATTTACCACAGGCCTAGACGTCAACCGCCAAAATATGACCAATTTATCTCAGAGAATGTTACAAGTATGCTGGAAAATGATATTATTCGGCCAGTTTCATCCCCATGGTCATTTCCAGTTGTGGTCGCACCAAAGAAGGATGGAAAGCTGCGTTTTTGCGTCGATTACCGACAACTGAACCAGAGAATGATACCCGATCGATTTCCGATTCCGAACATGGAGGAGAATCCTCGAGGACTTGAAGGACGGGAGATACTTCACCTCAATTGATCTTTACACTGGTTATTGGCAGATTCCATTGGATGAAAAATGCAAGGAAAAAACAACTTTTACCAGCAAAGCCGGTACATTCAGGTTCGAAGTGATGCCTTTTGGTCTCATGAATGCCCCAGCTACATTCCAAAGAATGATGAACGAGGTTTTGAAAGGACTTCCATTTGCAAGAGTTTATATCGATGATGTAGTGATATTCTCAAAAACCTTGGATCAGCACATATCGCATGTCAAGACTGTGGTGGAGAAAATAGCTGCGTACAGCCTGAAAATTAAGTTAAGCAAATGCTTCTTTGCGAAAACGTCTATCCAATTACTCGGTCATATCGTCGATCAAGAGGGAATTAAAGTGGATCCAGAGAAAACGAAAAAAAAGTTGCAAAGTTGGCACCAAGGCCCGCTTCAAAGACGGAGGTTCGAAGCTTCTTAGGACTGGCCTCATATTACAGGAGATTTATCAAAGATTTCGCCAAGACTGCAGCACCGTTACATGCCAGCACAACAAAGAACGGAAAATTTTATGGAACAAGGAAATGCAAACCGCATTTGAAGAGCTTAAAGATAAGCTATGTGTCCCCCCAGTGCTCATGTATCCAGATTTCAAGAGACCATTTGTTGTGGAGACAGATGCCTCAGAACGGTCTTTGGGTGCCGTTTTGTCCCAAAAAGATGAAAACGGAAGACTACACCCTGTTCAATTCGCAAGTCGCACTCTGAATGATGCGGAAAAGAGATACTCAGTCTGCGAGAAAGAAGCGCTAGCTGTCGTCTTCGCACTGAAAAAGTTTCGCGTATACCTTTTATCACTCGAGAAATTTGTCTTGATAACTGATCACCAGGCACTTAAGACAGCATTCCAAAAGAAAGATGTACATCACCGCTTGGCCCGATGGCTCGACATTTTCGCAGAATATCGGTTTGAAATTGTGTATAGGCCCGGACGCAATAATCAGCCTGCCGATTACCTATCCCGCTTGAGGGATCCACTGATTCCAAATGAAAAAGCTTCCGAGACATCGTCGGAGTTGCCGAGTGCAAGTGCCGAACGATAACGAGTACGAAGCTAATATTCACGGACATTAAATTCCTGATGGACTAGAAATGAGAAAGGTTGATTGAACACAGAAATTGGGTACGCAGGAATCAAAAGGCTTTTACATTGTGGAATGGGAAACTCTTCCGACACACGAAAGCCGGTCCTCGACTAGTGGCCCCTTTGAAAGAAAGAATGAAGATCTTGAGGACTTTTCATGATGAGTTAGGGCATTGGGATCTCGAAACAACCAAAAATTCATTACTGAGAGATTCTGGTGGCCCAGTATCCATAAGGACGTCTATAATTTCGTGAAAAGCTGCGACAACTGTCAAAAATTCACTCCAATACGAAAGTATAAGACAACTCTAAGCTTTCCAGTTTCCGGTCTCTTTGAAACCTTCTCAATTGACTTTGCCGGCCCATTCAAGGAAACCTCTTCCGGAAACAAATATCTCCTTATAGGGGTGGAACATCTTACTGGATGGCCAATAGCAGTTGCAGTTGAGGAGGCCAATGCTGGTGGTCCTGAGATTCATCGAAAAAGAAATAATTGAACCGTTTGGTCTTCCAAAAAGGATCATCTCGGATAACGCCTTTGTTTTACTGCAACTTCACTGCTTCGTTTCTTGGAAGAAAAGGATTCAGCTGAAGACAGTTCTCGCATACGCTCCTATGTCAAACGGAAAGCGGAGAGGATGGTTGGAACCATCAAACGAGCAATATCGAAAACTATGTCGAGAATGAAATCCAGTGGGAAGATGCCTTACCAAAAGTGTTATACGGCTATCGTCGAAGAAGAGGAAGAAGTGGACGGTCACCATTCGAGCTAATGTACGGAAGGCTCCTAGAATGTTACAGAGAGACATGGAAACAAATTATCGATGAAGAGAGTAGAAGTCGAACTACTGGCCACCGAAAGGCTGGAGATCACACCGCGCGCTAACACAGACAAGAAATAAGGATGAAGAGCCTCCAGTCCAAACTTTCCAGTCGGCTCTAAAGTACTTGTAGTACAGGAAAAGCAATGCAGCAGGCTGTGAAGTGGCCGGCCTTCCAAACAAAGTACTCGAACCCTTGCATCGTCACGGAGGAAAGACACCCGCACTATAAGCTCTGTTCAAGCTCAGGGAAGAGATCAAGGAGGGCATCCATGCACGTCGTCTGGTCCCTTACCATCAGAGGCCTGAAGAATTCCTTCTCACACAGGACTATGCGCAACCACGGGCATACTCATCTTTAACTATAGAATGATTCCTATGGGAGGAAAAAGGGCCTGGGAATGGATCATCTCGATTACGCGTGACTACTACGAACTCCACGTAATCATCCATTTCTACATTAATATATGCCTATGTTTTCGTACGTTGAACGGACCATTGCTACCTCAAGAAGATTTCCGACTATTGATCAGAGTTCTATTCTCATTCCAAAACGGAAGGTTCACGGAAGCAGGTCCAGAGTTTGTGGAAGTCATATATCATTACTCTATAGGAAGGTATGGAATGGTAGCTATCGGAGACTTGTCGCAAACATATCTGAACATTATCCGTCCAGTTTACGTATTTCTCAAGAACAACCAAGATGTGCGACTGAGAGTTACAGCTTGCCCCCTGATATGGAATATCGACTGGTCCCATATCCTCTATGGGAACCTTACGTTGCTCCGCTCAGAAACACAACCTCAGCCGAAGACCAGGATCCTCCCGAGGCCGTGATGATGATACGAGCTGGACCATCAAGTGATCGGGGCGGATCATCGAAGAGGGCAAGGCGTCGGGAGCAGCGAGGAAGATCGCCAAGAAGATCGCCTCAAACACCGCCTAGTCTCCCAGGGGGAAACTATGCATCCTTAATTATTGGACGGCTACCAATTAGACGTTGGCTTCGCGAAATGACAGAGGACCCTCGAGAAGCAGAAGTAATTTCCTTTTTTGCCATTAGTATTTGCATGTGCTTCCAGACCATTCACGGGGCGCACCTTACTCGTGAGGACTCAGTCCTTATGTTGCGAGTTTTTTTCTCCTTCAGATACCCGTTTCTGGACCCGTTGCCAGAAAAGTTTGCATACTACGTTTACTACCTCACATTTGGAAGGTTTGGAGAAGTGAAACGGGAGGAGCTCATTAGAGAACACTATGAAACCATACGCCGAATCTACGAAACTCTTGACCAAGGAGATGAGCCGGTCATCGCACGGTACACACTCTCTCATCATATTGGAAATGAGCTACTACCATATCCTTATAGTGAACCCTATACTCTCCCTGATGAATGGATAGAACTCCCACAAGAACAACAAGAGCAGTGACGAGCCGGGACGTTCGTCTTGAGCGGGAGGGCGTGATGTGCGCAAATTCGCACACGAAAAAATTTAGATGAGGACCATAATTGTATACAGTATTGGAACTGGGAAGATATTTTTACAGTTTTTGAATTTGCAAGATATTTTTAATTTGGGTGAGTGTGGCAAATTCATCGGTTGATTTTTTATTTTAGGACACGCTGTCATAGTGGATGTCAGTACAGTTCTAGGTTGTGGGTGATACTACGAGTGACTCTGAAAGGTCTATATAATGGCCACATCAATTCCCACCCCTGGCCGATGGGTGGCTGGCATGGGTATGGCACCTAGATATTTACCTTGAGGAAATATCTTCTAATGGTCTCTCTGGTTCACACGATTCCCGTGAATGCGTTTTATGGTATTTAGTATGTTTGATTGAGACTTTAGGATTAGCCGAAAGTCTATATAAGCTGAGTAAAGTGCTTCCTCCTTGAGAGGTCAAGCAAGTTGGCAGACAACTTCAGGTCAAGCTCCGAGTAGTAGGAAGTTGAGAGTCAACTTCAACCCAGAAAACTTTTTCCTAAGCTGTCGCAGAGATCAGTGGTAGACCTGCCCCTTTTATACTTGCTTGTAGCCCTCTCAACTCTCTCCCATATACACTCCTTTTTATTTGTTCAACTATACCACGGTAGCACTTTTGTCGCTCGCAACACCTCCGTCTTGGGGTAGTTGGTTCTAAGTATCTCTTCTCCCGACGATTTACCCCTATCAGCCATCCCAAGAGACTTCTTTCCATGAAGAAACGACTCGCGGCTCCCTCAAATGCGTGAATGAAGAATTCGCATTTCTGGCGCTCACTTAAAGAGTATGACAAAAGCAGATCTGGTAAATCTTGATTGTCTTCTTGATGTCTTTTCTAATATCACTGCTGAATTTAGAGTCCATCATCAATTAATGTCGCGTACTTTTCTTTCTTTGGGTCATCATGTAGGTTCCCACCGATAGGTTTGGTGATGAATGATGGATCTGGCGCCGCCTGCGGTGCATAATTTTGATGGATATTGGGAATGACTGAGATAATGGAGGTAGTCCGTGTGCGATAGCAGCTGCAACGGGGGGTTCATTGCGATGACTGAGTTTTTGATTCTCATTACGTCTCAAGGGCTGATTTGAAATTCTTACTTGACCTTGACCATTAGGTTGCAATATTCCGAGATACATTGGGCATACTAGAGGTTCGCGGTGCTCTTTGCAGCTCAGGTGATGTATTAGTGCCTGTAGACTGCACAGGTGCTGGTTCGGTCTCGAGGGGCGGTGGAAAATTTGCTGCTCTGGCACCATCGCCCCGAGAGTGCTCACTCGAAAGGAACGGATAGATGAACCGCGAAGTTGTTTAAACTTCTGTGTCACGAGCATGCAGTATGCTGCGTCAACTTCTAGGGTAAAGCATAACCATATATGAATCTTGATTCTCCTAAGCCGCGGTATCTGCGTTGTTCAAGTTGAGGGCGGCGACATAGTTCTTCGGAACTATGGTGCCCCAAATAAGTCTGCCGTCTCAAATAAAGTGGTTAACGCATACAGTGGCTGAAGAAAGAAGTTGGGTGCATATCTCGTTCGGTGCGGATAGCATCTGACGGATGAGATCCAGTACATCGTCTGGTTGCGGTAGAGTTAAGCCCGTGGTGCTGCTGTCGGTTGTAGCAGATGGTCCCGATTCTGCTGGAGTAAAGAGTTCTTGTGCTTCTTTCACGATACTCAAACAATGTAGAGAAACAAAATCTTGAAGTGTGGTCGTGCAGGCCTTCCGCTTGAGCTGTTCAACTTTGGCACGGAAATGACTGCGTGAGATTTGCATATTGCTTTGTTACTAGTAGAGCAGAGCTTCTGAATCCGTATTTTCGTGAAGCTCGCGCTATTCTTGTTCACAAGTACTGCGTACAATCGCAGTAATACTCCTGTAGGATATATGTAGACAGCAGTAGCAAAATGCGGTAAAGAAAAAACGGTTTACTGGAATCGACAGGGGAGGGATGAGAGCGCCGAGGCGAGGACCGTGCGGCTGTGTAAAATCGTCGACGGCTTCGAAAAGTTCTGCAATCTCTTATCCTTGAACCTTTTTCCGTGGGCGAGAGAGAGGGATAGCAGTTATATCATAAACGGTCGCATTGTGAGCTCCCCGCTTTACACCAAATTGATAGTGTCCGCGGCAAGCCAGCGACACTTGTCACAATGTGGTGCAGCAAATCTTGGCACCTGGCTCAAACTATATATGCAAGCACGGTACCACACAGTACAGTACTGGTAGGGTGGGTAGCGGTAACAGGTGTTGGAATATCCAATATTTCTGTTCATTTTTAATTTTTTATGTTTTGGTGCGCTACTTTAAAGTAGCGTAAATACGCCCCGCGGGCCGCCTATGAGATCTATATAAACGCTTGCTATGCCTCCATGGTCCTGGACCACAGATTACAACAGATTGTGGAGGCAATAATTGGTCTATCGCTTTGGTCTGACTTTACGAAGTAGGCGCAACATAAAATCAATTTTTTCGCGTTTTTCGAGAGGTTTCGAGCAAAAGACAAGAATAAGTTCTCACTATGTATCCAACGTCGGACCATCTAGATGTTGATGAAGGATCTTGAAGAATCTGTTTGCTTGAGAAACCTTGTTGGCGAGAGAAGCCATGGAAAAAGGTCAAGCTACATATGTACCTAAGAAGAAAAATATGATATGTCCCAACGTCGGAAAAGAGGTAGCCCGGTCCTCGTAGACTAAAACGCCTCGTTATTTGGGTACTTCTGACACGTAAAACCAAGCTGTTCTGGACGAAGAGAACAAGAACAATGCCAGACTTCGGTAAGAGATCATGTTACCCATCAAAAATGCTGTTCTTGAGGTGGTGGAAAGTCTGAAGAAGGTTCTAGGGTTACCACCGAGCTTTCAAAGTCCATTAAGGCAAAATAAGACTTTTCCTCAGGGCCGCCGGATAACACAAATCAATTGAGGAGCAATACTGTCGCTTTCTCGGCGGCGGAGGGGAAGACATCAACGAAAGTTGATACCCATCCATTTAGCATCAAGCCATACAAGGTCGAATTGGAATCTACCAAGTGCGCAGAGTAGGAGACAGCTGTTTTATGGATACTTAATGCACGAGGACTCGTCTCCTCCTGGGCTAATTTCCAGTACTTGTCGAAGAACAGATGAAGCTTCTACTGCTTTTATTCGAACAAAAGGCCAAAGAAGTCTAAAGAGACGTTGAGAACACATATCTGGGGGCACCCATGGACTTTCTTGGAACAAACTAGAACAAGTATTGTGCAATGAAGACCAAATTGCGGACTTGCAAGAGAATTCTTCACATATCAATGGGATGAACGACGTGAGTCAATCAAATTGTACGCAGACCGTAAAAGATCGGGAGTCCATGTGTTCCAGATCCCTAACTAACAATATGTTGGTGAACAGATTCAAAGCTGGCCTACCGCGAAAGCCAAGTCAAAGAGCCATGTGGTAACCAGAAGCTTTACCCAGGGGCTTTTTATACGGTGGTCAGTCTGGTCTGCCGACTGGTTTCAGACCATCATAAGGCATCCAGGGAATCCTTTCGATAAATATGGGAGCCAATAAGGCCACCCCAGACTCCGTTTTGATATCAAGGGGCTCCAGTCAAGTTCTTCTACTGCAGGAAGACAGTTTTTCTTGCTAAAGACTGCCATAAACTGATGTCTGATTCCCGTGCACAGTATAAATCAAATCGCTAGGACGGGGAAAAAAAAGGGGACCGAGGTCATTCACAGTCATGGAATTAAACCTGAGTACCCAAGCACCGATAGAAGACAGGCACGAGCAGGTATGTGCCTGGAGCGAGCCAATGGTCGCGCAGATCCGAAGAGAAACAAGTTTCCGTGAAACTCCTAGCATTGGCGAACGGCTTACAGTCCAACTGGATACAGCCGCTCTTTCCATTTGGGTTGAAAAACATCTGGTTCCGGAAGAACAAGGGAGAGATCGTTCGCCTCAGTGAAGTCGAAGCAGAGTCCGCCAACGGATCATCTATCTAACTCAATGGCACGGGACGGCTACAGTTCTCGCTCTGGGGCCAGGAGTTCACAGAGCCTATGAGGTTTATGGAACGCTTCCCGACAATATACTCATTGGGAGAAGATTCTGGAGGTCCAGAGAAATCTTGCTCGACTTAAAGCGGAACATATAGCTTCCATCCAAATAGATGGAAGGAGAGTGGAAGTATCGCTAAGCAAGAAGAAATGGACTCTCCGAACCGG